>JAAAKM020006971.1:14946928-15033772 GCA_010016025.2 Alatinidae sp. Z8VKAUB7J3 | reverse complement strand
AATTATGAGATGGATAGTGATTGCAAGTGTACTTAAAGTTCTATACATTTAAATAAAGTATCAAATGCAAATCAGATGCCATTATTCATAGAGGTGTTGAGTGCAAGATACCTTATTCCAGGAAATTAACGCGGCACTTATTTAACACGTTTTTTAAAAATTCGCGTTAATAAAATACCCGTGAATTTGAAGTCAAGTCAATTTCCAGACCGTTGTATAGGTTCTTGGTAGAGCGTTATCGTACTTCATTTAAACTTGTTTTATTTCTGTGTTCATTAGATGCATCATGCATCCTAGTTTGACTGAATCGCGTTGATTTAATTCTTATTTCAATGTTTCTTTGGCAAACCGCGTTAATTTGATTCGCGTTAATTTAAGGATCGTTAACTTAGGGTTTCGTTAGTTTCCTACAATAAGGTAGAACTATTTGCGGCCAGTTGGTTACGCGTCACGTTTGCTAAAAGAACTATCATGATCTAGTCGCTAGAAATGAAGAAGCTAGAAAGTTATAACTAACTACGAAAACATTAACAAAATTGGTTGAACAGGTCTCAGCGAGGCAGAAGAGCTACTAATTAGCTGGATAAAAATATTTTTTTGGCCGTTAAGAGTGGTTACTACAGCAGAAATTATGCCGAAGTCGGATATCAAAATTCATGCTGATTCATGAAAACCCACGCAGAAGAATTTCGAATCGAAGTTCGTCGTCATTGCTAGCAATGTTTGCCTATAAATTGTTAAGATACGCAAAATCCATAAATATCCAAGTTAATCTTTAGTCACTCACACTGGGAAGTAGATACAGATGTATATAGGAACAAATGCGTGGAAAGTAAGCTCCATTACGCATATCAAACTTAGGTATTTTTAGTTGATTAATCTACTTTAAAATGTAAGTCGATTTTTCGAGTTCGATTTGATTCGAACTCATGTTCTATTCAATTGTTAGGAAACTCTTCCGTTGAATGGTTAGCTGTCGTAGAATGAGTACCAAAAAAGCACACCAAACAAATTGGCAACCAAAACATAACTCTAATAAACAATAGCTGTTCACAAAGTCAGATTCTTCGTCTTGAAAGACTGCATACAAAGCTGAAAAAGGAGCAGATTTGTCAATTTACGCCAATCATTTATGCTTTTAACCAGAAAATAGAACTCGAATTCCAATGCACAAAGATGCTTTTTTAGATGCACCTAAGAGCATACCCAATAAATAAAGATACCTGATGTAACTTTTACCTCTAATAAACTCTAGAAATGCTTTTATCTATTAAATTCTTCGCTCGTGGGCATGCACTGATATAGTTTTTAAGAATCAAAGCTGAAGAGGTCGGAAACTCGTTTTAAAGAGATAAGACTAATCCGGTGTTTTCGAAACGGTATTATTGCTAATTGGTCACTCTCTCGTTCTTTCGTTCTTTTAGTGTATTTCTGTGCCGTAGTTTCACTTATGCAAGGACGCTAAAAACAATCTAAACCAGAGCCATGGCAATACTAACAACTGATGGGCGGTCAAAGTACATACAGAAGAATTGGAGCTGAAATAATTTAAAACATGACGCAAACTCATTTTTTACAATTCTTACCTGCGTTTTCACCATGTCTTTGAACAATTGCGCTTGGTTTTATACATACTCCAGTATTATGGTAAGGTAGTTTCTCACATTCCAGCTCACTCGGCCATTCGAAATGAAATCTGGTGACAACTTCCAAGCATTCTGCCTTTACCTTTTCACAGACGGATTTGCAAGGGTACACCCGATCTGGGAATCCATCGAAACAAGGCGGTGAGTACATCATACACATGAAGAAAAGAACGTCCTTGGAACACTGCGTTCTCTCCAATGCTTCGATATAGCTACTCAGTTCACTGCGTCTAATGTTCATATAGATGTCTGGTATGGGCCTTGTGCTGTTATAGCCCAAAACTTTGCACACACCAATGTCTAAAGGGCAACATTGCTTTGATCCTGTTAGCTGACACATCGAGGAAAGAACGTGAAGGCTTAAAACGGAGAGCATTGCGTAAAGCTTAAACCGCTCTGATATCATTGTACAAGAAAGTCCAAAGTTTGCTTATCGAATCCTCTGATACAAATGTTCCTTGTAACAGAGTGTACACTTAGCAGTATTAAAGGAAGAGTGTTGATGGTCTTTCACTAAGATATGTGCTAATTTCTTCCCATTTATCACACCATGTTGTAATCAGTTTAAGACCACGTCTCGATTCGCTCTCCGTCCAATCGAAAGTGTACACACCAAAATTGAGTAAATGGAACGGTGCAGAATGTCATAAAATATGATTAGGTTCATCCGTGTCCGAGAGTAATATATCTCAGCTCTAATGATTTAAGAACACATCTGGCCAAAAGTACAGGCTGGCGTTATTACCTTGGTTACACGTATGAAGCAGATGACCTAGAATTCGATATCAGGGGACCTATCAAAGACAACTCTGTGATAGCCTTTTTCACACCCTTTCTCTTGCGCTGGGTAACTTGATGCTTTTTAGCATGTTTATGAAAAGCCCTCCAAGATCAAAGAACAAACTTCTGCTATACACGATAATGATCTTGTCGTTGAATACGTTGACGAGAATCATGAACTACTCCTATCAAAGGCAATGCACTGATACGTCTCCGTTGATTGCACATTTGTTTTCTAAACGATTCTCAAAGGAGTAAGATATCAGCCCCTGATGGACCGATTCATAAATTGTGAATTACTTCATTTTCAATAGCTCCTAATCAAAGCCATTTCCTTAAGTACTTTTTTACTGCCAATGATAGTACAATAAATGAAGTGACCGATCAAGCAGACATTAACCCTAAAATAACAAGTACAAATGTTCCCTACAAAAGTACCTTTATTTCAACAATCTTACTTCTCATGACTAAGAGACTACCTTAGCTCTTTCGCACCTTTGTTTCTGCATCACGTCGTCAAGCATTCAAAGTGAAATAGAGCGCGTCATAGGCTCTGCGTTTTGCTGTCCTTTACGAAATATCAACAAGACTGCAAAATGTAATTAAAAAAACGCCAATAAAGGAACTGTAGCTTGATGGATAGAGTTAATTGGGGAGATAAACTACAAAACCACTAAATCGTACAGGTCAATCAATAGTGAAGCGCTCTTTAAACGGAAAAGAGGGTTGTCCAGCGACTGTTAAACTAATAATCACCCACAACGGTTCACTCAGGGGTGTAAACACAGAGCTAAGAGTGCAGGAACTGTCATTTCTGGAGCCTGTTTACAAACAAATCAAACTGACCTGGAACAAAACCAATTTACAGATATAGCATGCAGTAAAAATGTTATTCCATATTTATATTTTGCTTGGAGTAAGGCATCGCCGGTAGCGATCTCCCTCTCAGAGTATAAAACTATTCCCGAATGATACAATCTGGTAATAAATACTTGCCAACCACCAAAAATCTAAATTTACCAACTTTTGTAAATATTTAGCCATGACTTTGAAAATATTTAAGCGTTTGGTAAAGATTTAGACCATATTTTTGAGGATAAGTGGCACGTAATGATATTTTAAAACTTAGAAGAATTGTCGAATGTTTAAGACGAGAAGGTTTGCGCTGAATATTCATGAAATTGAGTGTGGAATGATAGCTTGCGTGGTGGGCTAGAATAACTTAACAGTTGAAGAGTGGGCAACAGCAAAACTTTTCTCGTATCGCCTCTACAGGATTTTAACATATCCTGATCAAATGCTAAAGTCTGAGAGTCGAATAAGAAAAGACAAAATCAAGTACATTATTATAGCATGGATTAGACTTTTTGTGTGTGTGCTGTATCTGTTTCTCCTCCTCCGACTCATTGATTTTTGTAAGGTCAGCATTTGTAATTAGAAAATGAACAACATTAGTGTCATCATAAGAATAAGGATCGTTTAGTAAAGCTCTTTGATCAATCTCAACACCATTAACATACCCTTTGAATTGTTTTCCTTCAGCATATGGCACAAATGATTTAGGAACTCTAACTTCTTCATGTACAACTTGTACAAGTTCTACATAACCAGGACTCCAGTCAAAGGGCATATCAAAACTCATTGAATTATCAGATGTATCAAATTCAAAGTTTTCAACTTCATCATAGTATGTTTTTACAATTATTGGAATCTCTTCTGCACTTGCAGTCTGTATTACAAAGTCTTGTTCTTGTGCAATGCTTACAAACGTATCATAGCTTAGTAGATTTGCAAGTACTGTTTTTGGACTAGTTGCACCCTCAATATCTATTCGAATATTGTACAAACCACCTTTGTCAAAAATAGGACCCGTAATAGTTGGTCTGGCACAAGTATCTAGGTTTTCATCATTGCATGCTGCACCCTGCACAAACAATGCACCAGGAGCAGTAACGTGTTCGGAACCACCATAGATTGTACATTTCCACAATTCAGCTTCAGATCAACCAGTTTCTGGCCGGGGTGCTCACCATCGGCTTCATATTCGGCGCCTACATGACCGAGACCTTCCGCGGCGCGTTCCTGGCCATTCCACGCGGCCAGATCGAGGCCGGCATCGCATCGGGGATGACTCCGGCCAAGGTCTTCGTGCGGATCATCTGGCCCCAGCTGGTCCGCTACGCCCTTCCCAGTTTCGGCAACAACTGGCTGGTGCTGCTCAAGACCACCGCCCTGGTGTCGGTGTTGGGGCTGCAGGAGCTGGTCTATGCCTCGGTCTCCTCGGGCCGTTCGACCCGCCAACTCTTCACCTTCCTGTTCGTGGCCCTGTTGGTTTATCTGCTGCTCACCATCGTCTCCGATGTCGGTTTGCGCTGGCTGGAGCGCAAGTACAGCGCCGGCGTAAGGCGGGCCTGAGCCATGGCGGAGCAGCAGTCCGATGGTTTCCTGGCCTGGCTCACGCATTTCAGCGAGCAGGTGTCGCCGATCGACTTCGTGCTGATCGCGCAGAACTGGCCGCTGTTTCTCGAGGGTACCTACAGGACCATCCTCTTGGTGGTGGTCGCGTTGCTGGTCGGCGGTGCCCTGTCGATCCCGTTGGCGGTTCTGCGCGCAAATCGCACACCGGGCTGGAACGGGCTGATCTGGGGTTACGTCTACGTCTTCCGTGGCACGCCGCTCCTGGTTCAGACCTATCTGATCTACTACGGCCTGGGCCAGTTCGAGTTGATCCGCGAGAGCTTCCTCTGGCCGGTCTTCAAGCAGGCCTGGTGGTGCGCGATGATCGCCTTCATCTTGAACACCGCCGCCTACACCACCGAGATCTTCCGCGGCGCGATCGAGGCGACGCCCCACGGCGAAGTGGAAGCGGCCAAGGCCTGCGGCATGTCGCCCGTGACTCGGCTTCGGCGGATCATCCTGCCCAGCGCCTTCCGGCGGGCCCTGCCCATGTACTCGAACGAGTTCGTGTTCATGATCCACGGCTCGGTGGTGGCCAGCACCGTGACCATCGTCGACATTCTGGGGGCGGGTAGGACCCTCAACGCCAAGCATTACCTGGCCTATGAGGGCTTTATCGCCGCGGCTGTGATCTACATGCTGCTGGTGTTTTTTGCGACCCGGGGATTCAAGGCGGTGGAGAGGCGCTGGCACGCGCATCTGCGGCCGCGCGAACTGGATTCCGCCGCGCCTGTAGCGAAGGCCCCGGCTGGGGCGGCTCCCTAATGCGGAGCAGCCTTGCCGACTAGGCCGCCAGGCTGGGCAGCACGTTGCTCATGGTGTCGGCGACCTTGGCCGGCTCGTCCATGAACGACAGGCCGACCCAGTCATCCTGCTGCCAGACGATCCGGGCCGGCAGCGCGCCGAAACGATAGCCCTGCAGCCGGACCACCGAGCGGCGGGTGACCGGCTCGTTCATGCGCAGCTTGGCGCCGCCCGCCGAGACGTTGAAGACCTGACAGTCGAGCGGCGCGTCGCCGCAGTCGAGTGTGGCATTCCAAAGCACCGCCGCGCGCTTGAAGTGGCGGTTGCCGTTATCGTCCATCCCGGTCGTATGGGGGGCTTGCGGCTTGGTTTCGTCCATCTCCGGCATGAGTTTTGCTCCCTTTTCGTCTCCAGCATGGCAATGACACCTGGAAAGCGTGGGTTACAAAGCTTTCGAATCAATTAAGAGATAAAGGCTGCGGTTTCGGCGGTTCACTTGTTGCGGCGCACCAGCTCGACTCTTCGGTTGAGTGCCCGACCCTCCTCCGAGCGGTTGTCGGCCACCGGGGCGAGGAAGCCGACGCCGTGGCCTTCGAGGCGATCGGCCGCGATGCCGTGATCTTCGATCAGGCGGGCGACCACCGCCTTGGCGCGCCGGCGCGAAAGGTCGAGGTTGTAGTCGAGGCTGCCTTGGTCGTCGCTGTGTCCCACCACCAGGAGGTCGAGCCCGGCATCGCCGTTCAACAGCGCCGCGATCTCCGCCAGGGCCGGCGCTGAAACGGCTCGCACGACGTCGCTGTCGAACTCGAACAAGATGCCGTAGAGCGCAATGTGACCCTCCGCCTCCAGGCCCTTGGCCATGGCGTCGGCATCGACCCTCACCAGACCCTCGTCCATTGGCTTGACCTCGATCACGGTGAGCTGAACGTAGATCCGGTCCTTCTTCTCGCCCCCGATGCCATAGGCGCGGTTGACGTAGAGCGCCGCGTAGACATCGCCCTCGGCGCGCTTCAAATGGGCCGCCAGATAGCGCTGGTCGTTGTAGGCATCGCCCTGTTCCGGTGTATAGGCCACGGCGGCGTGGTTGAAGTCCCGGCCGCCGCAGTCCTTGTTCTTGCACAGGAACAGGATGTCGAATCCCGCGGCGCCCAGCGCATCCTCGTAGTTGCGGAACACCTCGAGGGTCGAGCGGCCGGCCGGAATCCAGTAGCGGATGTCCGTCAAGCGGCCTTCGAGCTCCAGGCTGCTTTCCGCCTGTTTACCCTTGACCCGGCCCGTGATCAGCTCGAGCTCATCGAAGGCCTCCTGGCGGTAGCCGTCGATCACGGCTTCGGGATAGCGCGAGATCATCGGGTGATCCTCGGCGCCGGCCAAGTCCTGGGCGCTGGCCGGCGGGGCCGTAGCGATGAGAAAGGCGAGGATAGCTGCTGCGGTCGTCGTCCTGATCATGGCTTCCGGATCTCCTCCTCGGGGTGTTTGTAGGATAGCCCGGCCGCCGGGGGCAAATCAGTGACCACGGTCACCCTTTGTCCGATTTCCCTGCTCCGCTCCTCTCGCTTAGACTTGTTGCCGTGCGACCGCTTAGGAGGGGCCCGCCGTGACCGACATTTTGATCCGCAACGCCACCGTTATCACCATGGATCCGGACCGGCGGGTCATCGACGACGGCGCTATCGCCATCGAAGGGGAGCGAATCGTCGCGGTGGGGCCGAGCGGCGAGGTGTGTCGGGAGCTGGGCGCCGCCGCCAAGGTAATCGACGGGCGCAACATGGTGGCTCTGCCGGGGTTGATCGACTGCCACAGCCATGCCGGTCATGGCCTGGTCCGATCCCTGGGGGACGGCGACAGCGAGGCCTGGTTCAAGGCCTGCGAGCTGATCTACAGCCAGGCCTCGAGCGAGCATTTCTGGGCCGCCGAAGCGGCCCTGGCCGGCCTCGAGCGCCTCAAGGGCGGTGTCACCTGCGGCGTCTCGCTGCTCGGCGGTGGCGCCGATATCCATCGCACAGACCATCCGGCCTACGGCAATGCCCACTGCCGGGCGCTCGCCAAGCTCGGCCTGCGTTCGATCCTCGCGGTGGGGCCGGGCCGGCCGCCCTTTCCGCGCCCGTTCCACCGGCTGGAGGACGGTGAGGAGGGCTGGTCTCATGTCACCTTCGAGCGGCAGCTGGAGGTCAGCGAGGATCTGGTCCGGCGCTGGCAGGGTGCCGAGGCGGGCCGGATCGGGATCTGCCTGGTCTTCCCGGTCTATCATGGCGATCCGGCCCGCGATGGCGCGCAGCGGCCGGCGCTGGTCCGGATGGCCACGCGGATGCTCGAGCTGCGCGCGCGACACGGCCTGCTTCTGACTCAAGACGGTCATCGGAGCGGCTCGCTCGCCTTCTGCGATCAGCTGGGTCTGCTGGGGCCCTGGGCCCTGATGTCCCATTCGGTCGACTTGACCGCGGCCGACATGGAGGCCTGCCGGCGCAGCGGCGCGCGCATCGTGCACAACCCCAGCGCCATCGCCTCGATCAACGGCCGCTGTCCGGTCCCCGAGCTGCTCGATCTGGGCGTGACCGTCGTGCTCGGTTCCGATGCCGCCGCGCCGGACCGAGGCTACGACATGTTCCGTCACATGGCCCAGTGTATGCACTATCACCGGCGGCATTTCCGCGATGCCGATGTGCTGCCGCCGGAGAAACTGCTGGAGATGACCACCATCGATTCGGCGCGGGCCTTGGGTCTCGAGACGGAGATCGGCTCACTCGAGCCCGGCAAGCGGGCCGACGTGATCCTGGTCGACCTGTTCAAGCCGCACCTGCTGCCGCTCAACATGCCGGTCACCCGCCTCGCCCACTTCGCCAACGCGGCCGACGTCGACACGGTGATCGTGGACGGCCGCCTGCTGATGCAAGGCCGCAAGGTCTTGAGCGTCGACGAGCGCGGCCTGCTGGAGGACGCGCAGCGGGAGGCCGAGGTGATGCTGGAACGCAGCGGCCTGGCGGCGCTTACGCGGCCCAGGGGGTCCTGGGGCTGCAGCCGGCGCGTGCGCCACTGACGTCTAGAAGGTGTGACAAGCGGCCAAAGTGTGATGTTCGTCACTTTTTGGGCTTCGCCGCCGCCGCCAAGCTCTTAAGGGCAAGGCCGATCAATCGGCCACCGAAAAAGAGCGGAGGAGCCGAATCAACGGCTGCGGCACTCATGGTCTACTTCATTCTGGCACTGGCAATCGTCCTGGAAATCGTCGGTCTCACCGCCCTCAAGGAGGCCAACGGCTTTACCCGCCTGATCCCCACCGCGCTCTTCGTGCTGGCGCTCGGGGCGTCCTTCTACTTCGAGTCCCTGACCTTGCGCGTTCTGCCCATCGGCCTGACCTATACGCTCTGGGCCGGCCTCGGCATCGTCGGCATGACCCTGGTCGGCGCCGCCTTCTACGGCGAGAGGCTCAACCTGGGCGTGGTGCTCGGCATGGCACTGATCGTGGGTGGCGTCGCCGTGCTGCACCACTGGACTCCGATCGAGGCAGATCGGACCGAAGCGGTGACACGTTAGCGTGCGGCCGAATTCAAGAGCTCAGCTGGGTCACCACCACCCAGAGACCCAACGCCGTGGTCGCCGTGCCGATCAGCCCTTGCAGGATCCGATTGGCCCAGGTCATGAAGCGCGCGGTCAGGGCCAGCGGCACGGCGATCACCAGGCTGAGCACCGCCATGCCGGCGACTGAGCCCAGGCCGAACAGCAGCACATAGCCGAGCGCGAGCCAGGGGTCCTGCAAGCTGGCCGCCGCCAGCACGATCAGGGCCGCCGAGCCGGCCAGGCCGTGCAGGGCGCCGACCAGCAGCGTGCGCCAGGCGAAGCGATCGGCGTGGCGATGCTCGTGCCGCTCGGGGTCGTGGTTCCGCCGGCCTTCGCCGCGGTGGCTGTGGGCGTGCAGATGGACCGTACCGCCGTCGTGCCGATGGGCGTGGAAATGCACCCGGTCGCGCCACAGCCGCCACAGCAGGTGCAGGCCGAGCCCGACCAGAGTGGCGCCGACAAGCGCCTCCAGCCAACCCGCCACCCCCCGGTCCAGCTCGAATCCGAGCAGCAGAGCCAAACCCACCACCAGCGCCAGCACCAACGCGTGGCCGAGGCCCCAGGCCGCCCCGTGCGCAACGATCCGGCGCTTGCTGGTCTCCCGGGACACCAGGCTCGAGACCGCCGCAAGGTGATCGGCCTCCAGGGCATGCTGCATGCCGATCAGAAAGCCCAACCCAAGTATCGAAAGCATGATCCGCCCCGTTCCCCCGTTCGCCGCAAGCCATAGCAGGTGCCATTAGCAGGGCGAAAGGCCAAGGCCTGTCTTGGCACCGACAGGGATGCACCAGAACCCGCCGATGCGTGCACGGTTGTGCCTTGGAGGTGGCGTGCTGCCTCTCATGGGGAACGCGCTCTTCACCGAGTACGAAGGTGTGCTGTCCCGTAATGGTTTGTTCGAAGGCGCGGTGCTCGAAGAATTCGAAAGATCGCAGTTGCTGGATGACTACCTAAGCGTTTGCCGTTGGGTGCCGATCTACTATCCTTGGCGGCCCAAACTGAGGGACGAGTCCGATAACCATCTGATCGAATTGGCGCTCGCCGGGAACGCCCAGTGGATCGTCACCGGAAACAAGGCCGACTTGGGATCGGGCGAACTGTTGTTCCCGGAGCTGCGCATCGTGTCCGCAGCAGAGTTTTTGAAGGAAAGGAGTTGAGCATGGCGACTCTGACAATCCGCCTACCAAAGGATCAGCATGAGCGCCTTAAGACCTTGGCGGCGCGCCGTGGCACCAGCCTTAACAAGCTGTTTGAAGAATTCTCGACACGTGCCTTGGCGGAAGCTGATGTGGAGGCACGATTTCTTGTCCGCGCCGCCCGCGGCGATGCGCAAGCTGGACTGGCACTGCTGGGCAAACTGGACGCGCATTACCGAAAATAGCAGCGAACAAGACCGGCTCTCGGAGCGTTCACCTGAGACGAATGAGTGAGAGCTGGGTTTGGATGCTGGCATTCCGCAGGACAGCTTGCGCCCGAAAAGGCATCGGCCGGCCACGCAAGAACAGAAACATGGAAACTTGGTGGAGCCGAGGGAGGTGAGTTCGACCCGGCCCGCCTCCGTCCTATCGGACTACGGCGTGGCATCCGTTTTCTACGATTGTCCGGATTCAATCCAGCCGAAGCCTTGGCGGAGCCCCGACTTCGCGCAGGCACGAGTTCGAAGAGCGTAGGGCGGTGAAGCCGAAGGGAGTATGTTCGAACCGGCCCGCCTTCGCCAAGCCTACGGCGGGCAAGAAGCTACGGCGGACACTCCTAGCTCTACCGACTTCGCGCGGCTTACTGGCGTAAGCCACCCGAAGCTCGAAGAGCGTAGGGTGGTGGAGCCGAGGGGAGTCGAACCCCTGACCTTCGCATTGCGAACGCGACGCTCTCCCAACTGAGCTACGGCCCCACGAGGGTAAGGTCCCGCGCGCTGTCCGGGCGGGCGGCGGGATAATGGTGAGAAGCGGGTCGGCTGTCAAGCGGTCCGATGCCGCAAGGATGCGGGAGGCCTCGAAGTTCCGGCCAGGATCGGGATCGGTCAGGTTTTACCGTCTGTTAACCATAGCTGGTGCCTTGTTTCGCCCGGGCGTCGTCATTATGTTAGCGGCGGTCCGGCGGGGCCCCCGACCGCGGCCCGAAGGAGGCTTCCTTGATCATCCTCGATCCCCTGATCCAAGTGATTCAACTAGCACTCCGGCTCTACATGTGGGCCGTCATCATCTCGGCGGTCCTGAGCTGGCTGATCGCCTTCAACGTGATCAATACCTCGAACCGCTTCGTCTACGCCGTGGTCGACTTTCTGTGGCGGATCACCGAACCGGCGCTCAAGCCGATTCGCCGCGTGCTGGCCCGTTTCCTGCCCAATCTCGGCGGCGTCGACATATCGCCGATCGCGCTCTTGCTGCTGATCTTCCTGGCCCAGGGGATCCTCGGGAACATCCGCGCGGCCTTGCACGCGAGTGGCATCTGAGGCCTCCCCCTTTCACATCGTCGGCGGCGCCCTGCGCGCCGAGCTCCGGGTTCAGCCGGGCGCCAGCCGGAGCGCGGTCGACGGACTGGGCAGGCTCACCGACGGCGGCGCCGTGCTGATGGTCCGGATCGGCGCTCCGGCCGAAGGCGGGAAGGCCAACGCGGCCGTGATCAAGCTCCTGGCCAGGGCTTGGCGTCTGCCCAAGGGCGCCCTGTCCATCGCCTCCGGCCGGACCGCGCGCCGCAAAAGCCTGGAAATCGCCGGCGATCCCGGAGAACGCCTCGCGCTGCTGGAGGCTTGGCTCGCGGACCTTTCCAGGTCCAAGGAAAGCTAGACCTTTCGCCCCCTGGTTTGCTGTGGCAAGAGACTGCGTCCAGAATCCGCAATGGCATCACGGGCCCGCCGTCGGGTCGGGATCCCATCGTAACGGCAGGGGGAGATTTCATGGCTGGTGCCAAGATCATCGATGGCAAGGCATTCGCGGCGGGGCTGCGCGGGCGCGTGGCGGCCGCGGTCGAGCGGCTCAAGGCCGACCATAGCCTGACCCCCGGCTTGGCGGTGGTGCTGGTGGGCGAAGACCCGGCCAGCCAAGTCTATACCCGCAACAAGTCAAAGCAGACCGCCGAAGCCGGCATGAACTCCTTCAAGCATGACCTGCCCGCAGACACCAGCCAGGCGGCGCTGCTGGATCTGGTCGCGACGCTCAACCAGGACGACCGGGTCCACGGCATCTTGGTCCAGCTGCCGCTGCCCGAGCAGGTCGACTCGACCGCCGTTCTGGACGCGATCGATCCGGCCAAGGATGTCGACGGCTTCCATGTGGTCAACGCCGGCCGCCTGGCGACCGGCGTCGGCGCGCCGCTGGTGCCCTGCACGCCGCTCGGCTCCAGCATGCTGCTCAAGGACCAGCTCGGCGACATGACGGGCGCCAATGCCGTGATCGTCGGCCGCTCCAACATCGTCGGCAAGCCCATGGTCCAGCTCTTGCTGCAGGAGAACTGCACGGTGACGGTGGCCCATTCGCGCACCCGCGACCTGCCCGCGGTCTGCCGCGGCGCCGACATTCTGGTCGCCGCGGTCGGTCGCGCCCAGATGATCAAGGGCGACTGGATCAAGCCGGGCGCCACGGTGATCGATGTCGGCATCAACCGAATCGAGGCCGAAGAGGGCAAGACGCGCCTGGTCGGCGATGTGGACTTCGCGGCGGCCGCCGAGGTGGCCGGCGCGATCACGCCGGTGCCGGGCGGCATCGGCCCCATGACCATCGCCTGCCTGTTGGCCAACACGGTGACCGCCGCCTGCCGCCAGGCGGGAGTCGAGCCGCCTGAACTCTGAGTCCCGGGCCCTTCGTTCAGGCCGGATGGCGTTCGAGCCAGGCCACCACCTCTCGGGCGTGGTCGCCCGGCGGAAACACCGGATAGAAGACCTTTTCGATCACGCCGTCGCGGATCACCAGGCCCATGCGTTTGAGCAGCGTGATGTCGGCGACCCGGTGGGTCGGCAGCCGGAGGGCGCGGGTCAAGGCCAGATTGGCGTCGCTGAGCAGGGCAAACGGCAGGTGCAGCCGCTCCGCCGCCTCGCGCTGAAAGGCGGTGTCCTGGGTGCTCAGCCCGAACACCCTGGCCCCGAGCCCGCTCAGCTCCGCATGATGGTCCCGAAAGCCGCAGGACTGGGGTGTGCAGCCGCGGGCACCGGGAATCGCCTCCCAGTCGTCGACCAGGGACGGCTGGCCCGGCACGCCGGTGCGCGGATAAATGTAGAGCACGCTGCGGCCGTCGAGCGCGGCCAGCTCCACGGCCCCTTCCTTACCAAGCTACTGTGGATGTTCCTTCAGAGACATGGGGCCAGGTGTATACGTCTGCAGCCTTGACTAACTTCCCACGGGACCGAGGAACAAGCGGTATAGCAGAGACTAGATCTCGGTCTCCTGTGAAAGGGCAGCAGCAGCCTATCAAAGCATCATCATTAATATCATTGTAGTTCTCTACTGAGGCGATTGAATATCTTTTGTGTTTTTTGAAGCATAGAGATAAACCAGGTTTTCTTTTGCTGCATCCTCTGTTTTTCTTCATGTCCCTGTTTAGTTTTTCAGTTATCTGTTACTCCTGTATTTCTTATAAACCAATGGCAAATAGCATTTATTTTGGCAGTGAATCTGCCAGGTAACATGTGCCATGCATTTCAAATGCTGTAGTTCATAAAAATTACAATGCTTCATGTCTTCGCTATTCTTCTTAGGCGTGTGTTGTTAAGAAAACGTCAGATATACGGTCTTGCTGTATCTATCTTTCTTTCGCCTTAAATTTCTTCAGTCTCTTCAGAATATTGAACTATTCAGAGGGGGAAACTTTTACTTGAAACTATTTTAATCATTTTCCGGAGGAAATATGGCTAATTTAATTTAAATTTCATAGTCCATCTAAGTGATCTGCCTGCCTTGAAACTATTCAGCAGCCAGCTATTTAAACGTGCATCCAGTATTTTTGTTCTTATGAATATCAGTGTCTTGCTAGAAGTTAGAGTTTCCTTGAGTTCTTTCCATTATTTGAAGGCAGTTAAATTAAGGAAATTTGGGTAACAGAATTGATTTATGTAGAGGTACAATTACCAACATTGAAACATTAATACATTCAGCTGTTTTTCGAAGACAATAAGACATAATTTCACCTTAATTAGGTCATTACCTTTTGATGGACGGTCAACCATAAATAACGTCATCTCCACTCAAATATCAATCACCAACTTGTTGAATCAAATCAAGAATTGTTTACAATTACAAATCCTGAAATCAGAACCTGTTTAAAGCTAAAAAATGAATCAAAAAGATGGTGGTGCCTACAGGTGGTAGCATTTGCTTTTGCGGTGTGCAGAGATGAAACAAATCACGAGCCATTGTAAACAACTGAATTTATGGAGATAACATGTACATCATAGGTCAAAAGGAATTGAGTAACTGTGGAACGTGAAACACGGTTCCAAGAGCCGAGGGAACTCATAACTACCTTCGTTCAATTTTTAGAACATTAAATCACAGTGTTGACATTCTTTAAATGTCTTCATACTTTTTTATAGCGATGTTGTATGCAGCATATCAATAATAAGTAGAGACGTAGTGAGTAGAGAAGTGTAGGGACAGTTTAAGAAAGCTGTTGTAACGAACAACATCTGTTGTAGCTGATGTAACGAAAAAAGTTGACAGCGGGTGTTGAAAAAGGATATGTCGTACATACGGCACCCATATAGCGCTAATGAGATCTATAGCTTAAAGTTTCTACCCACTTTTAACTCCCTCAGTGTTGAGAAAGAAAATAACCAATAAAACAACAAACAGCGAATCCACAGTAAAATTTTGAGGTCACGTGCATCAACATCTGTTAATAAACAATTGCGCAACTTTGCATTAACACCACTATAATGGTAGACAAATTTTGCAGATCCATCAGTACTGCAAAAGTAACCAGCTATGAATTAAGGTAGAAAGGAATCTGCATTCCATTTAGCATAGACAAGATACATGTTTGGCCTTTGTGTACATTTTCATTCTATAAAGACAATATTAGCTGCAGGTCTTCAGCAGTGCTTATCTTATGCAAGTGGCTCCGCTTTCTCGAAACATGCATCTTCCATTTTCCATCCATTTTCTGATCTTATATTGTCTACTACAAGGTTTCCATAATGTCAAAATTCATTAAGTTGCTTTACCTGGTAACTGTGTTTACACTTTTGTTTACTCATTTTGACTACAAGTTTTAGTAAATACTTTTTGACATTACTCTGTGCTTACGGATGAGGCAAATATGACATCACTTTCGCAGGGTGGGCTCCAAATGTATAATTACATATACAGAGCGGACAATTATTTTATTATTGTCTAATTACCATTGTTTTAAACGTTAGTGGCTAGAGTTTGCATTATTGCAACGGGTAAAGTTTATTACCAATAGACTTTCGGATTTGGCCACGACAAAAATTAACTAAGAATTCAGGACTTTTCAGAACTACTTTTTGATTTCCGTGGATCATCATTATCATCATCATCATCATCATCATCATTATCATCATCATCATCATCATCATTATCATTATCATTATCATCATCATCGTTATCATTATCATCATCATCATCATCATCATGATCATTATCATTATCATTATCATCATCATCGTTATTATCATCATCATCATCATCATTATCATTATCATCATCATCGTTATCATCATCATCATCATCATCATCATCATCATCATCATCATCATCATCATCATCATCATCTATGTGCTACGCCAGTAGCTTGGGTGATCACTGACCTCCAACAATTTCTGCCCAGACATCATTCATCAGTGTCTCGACTCAAGTTCCCTGCAAATTTGCTTCATTAATTCCAGAAATCTTCCAGAACATTTTCTATATGGGTAATTAATCAATACTAGCTCAAATGCAACAACAATACGGAATCACTTGCAAACCAATTTCCAATATAATAAAGGGTTGTAGGTCTCCAGACAAACTAGTATTCAAGATCATCGTAGAGCAATATTAAGTTTTCAGTAATCCTGTAATTTTCCTGTAATCTAAGTTTGGAAACAGGTAAATAGGAAAGGGAACAACTTGTTGAGTATCTAATGAATAACATGGCAACGCGGAAAAGACATAATTTCAAACAACTAAAAAGGGAAATTCCGTTGGACAAGTATTGTGAAAATTTCTAGAGCATTTATAACATTCCCTCCAAAACTCTTACCAGATATCAGGATTTCCCAGGACAGTCCATAATTTAGCTGGACCGTTAAGACTAACATTTCTGCAAGTTCATAATCGATAATTAAGGCATACATGTGAACTGTGTTTTTCAACAAGTTCATGTTGTACGACAGTAAGAACTGTTTGCTGTTCTGCCTGAGTCCTAGTAATAAGCACACCTTCAATAGCATGTCAGTCAGAACAGATTGTCAGAGAATAAAGAGTCTTATCGGGTTCTAGTGAAATAGGGCATTTATGATTCCTTCTAAACTGTTAACGATTAGATAATGCACGTTAAAGAGTCTTTATGCAGAAATGATTCAACAAGGGTGGCTCAGTAGCTTAAAGCAGTATGCAAATTACTTGTTAGTCTACCCTGCCCAGCAGAAAGAGTACACCTAAGGTGACAGTATTAACTACAAGGAAAGTATTTGTGAATAGGGTTAGACTGATGTTGTACATTGGCCGGAGGAGAAGAAAGGTTCACCTTCAGCAAATATTTCATTATCTATGATATTGTATCTTGAGGATATATTTCTAGGATTCTAATATAGATTTAAAAACCCAGAAAGATCTGCGTCTATAAAAATAGCATCAAGGTTTGTATGTGGTGCCTTAAATAAAAAGCTGTTTACTAACCATAAAGTCCGAACTGAGCAAATCTGACTCAAGGTCAAACCACAGCAATGATTGTTTGATAATTAATAATAACACTTGGCAAGAACAGATTGCAAATCCCATCGGATCAATTGTCTAATCATGAAATGAAGGTTAGATTCTTGTTGTCATTTGCTAGATCTATCTTCTGCTCTACGAAGCGATGAATAAGTCATAAGATTAATTGGAGAGTGATCATCAAACAATCAACGATATCGGAGCCATAAGATCACAACAGCATCATTATTTCGTGTTGAGTATTTCGAAAGAGACGATCCTAGCTTATAGTTAGCTTGTTGTAACTCAATCTTTATTCCCTTTAATTATTGCTTAATCCACTTTGTACTTAAAAGAATCTTCCACACATCTTCCAGTTCACATGTTTCAGGGTATGTCTGTAACGTTACAATTTCAACCTATAAATTAACAAATTTTTTACATATCACTCTCATAGGAATGCAAACAAATACTATTTCCGCTAATTTAAAATAACGTAATAGGACTTCTATTAAATTAAGCCAGTCATGTAGGCCTACAGCTTTGTTTTTATAGCAATCAAACCGAGAGGCGAATGCAATTTTAAATAACGTTTTATAAGATCATCGTAAATATAATTTATAAAATACCATATACATATATGTATATATATATATATACATGTGTATAAATAGCTGTATATATAGCTGACAATAACACCCTTACTTAGAAGTGTAAAAAATACAACCAATTAATTATTCTAACCCCACCTCCCTCTTTTCCGACTCTAGTCACTTTACTCTAAAGTGTTTTTTCATTAACATTATCATTATCATAATGTTTTGCATCATCATCATCATCATCATTATTATTATTATCATTATTTGTCAAACAATTCTTGTCAAGAGATGTGTGCTATTAGTAAGAAATCTCCACCCCCCTCCTCCACGCACTGGCAAAAAGCTGATAATGATACCTATGCCTGTGTGAGGTCATTCACTAAAGTTCAAAATGTCCTTCCCTGTCTTATCTTGCCTTTTATTATACTTAGAATAATTTCTTGCTCTGGGTAGGCTGATGCATTTAGTGACTGACACGAAGTTTGTTTCTACCAGCCTCCATTTCAATTGATGGCAATATTGTTTAATCCCTCTATTACTTTCCAAACTGTTTCTGACCTTTGTCTCATTTTCTGCCCGCAATCTGCATTGTTATTAATTTCCAATCCAATGCAGCCAAAAGATGAAAGATCTTCTAGATGTTGACCATCGATGTAGAAGTTATTATTTTCTACATTACAGTTTGGGACAAATTCCATAATCCTTGCTGCTTTTGCAATCATTAAATTGAAACGCTTTCAATAACATCACTCCCCAAAGGATGTGACCCTTCTCTTTCGTTTCGTTCCTCTGTCTGTGAGCCTGGACCGATATGTATTGTTCATTTCTTTATTCTCTCTAGGGAAACATACCAAACATCTCAGATAAACGTTCCTTTCGTGATCTTATAATTTACTTTGGGGATTTATAGAAATTTCTCTGCTTATTTAACCGTTTTCACTTTAAATAGTATGTCCTGTTTCCATTCCACATCTCCAGTTTTCTGGGATTAACTGAGGCTACTCATCAGCTGTCTCAACATTAATAGCAATGCAGAAGTATATCTTATATAAGAACTTGTACATTTATTGTATAATTCAATAGTACCTCTACTGCAGATGTTAACTCAGCAACGTTGGTAATAAACGGGATTTACTACTAAGGGAGTAAGTTGCACCCAGCAACTTTAAATCTCCAGAACGCTTCCCACAACAGTAGTAGCGCATACGCAAATCCTGCTCTTAAAAAGAACTCTATGGTGCTTTGTACATTTGCCATTAGCAACCTGTGTTTCAGGATCTTCAACGTCGTGCCTAGGATTTTAGATCAATTAGAACTGTGTTTACGTGGGAAAATCTCTAAGCTCTACCGCTCCTATTTTTCAGCCCCTTTCTATTTGGTTTTGCCTTGTTGTATTATTGCCATCTCTTTAGCCTTTAGCTACAGCAGTGTCTGTGATTTAAAACTGCGGCACCATATTGGGCGTCATCGTTTGTGTATATGGTAGGTTTCTTTGTTGTCTGTTACACTCTTCTACCCTACATTTATACCCTTTTACTACTAATAATAATAATTTTAAATTTCAGATATCTATCTCTTTCATCCAATACAATTCATTAATCTCATTACAGGCATAATGAATTTACATGGTATGATATACGTCTTCACCAAGCTAGAAGCTCTGGATTTGGACAATTACAATTTCTTTTACAAAATATGAAATAAGTCCACCTTATTACACATCATAGCATTTTAAATAACAAATAATTTCTATTCTCAATCCCAAAGTCTTGCATCATCATTAGAAATGACTTACTTTCTTTTGCCATCCCTCTAATTGCGCTCATACTAAGGTTAATGTACCGAATATTACTAAATCTTTACTTCACATCTTCACACAAATCATGATATGTGATATCTTTCCTATTTACGTCATAATAACAATAATAACGATATACAGGAGCTTTCCATATTACATTGGCTCTTCATCTTTTTTAATGAATAAATGAAGATATAAACAAATAACAAAATAAAAGTTACAAGCCTAGGCGACCAAACTATAAATACAGAAACAAGTAGGTTCTCCATCGCAGTGGTCCACAATCTTGGCTCCGCAAAGTATGCCAAGGGATCTGGAACCTATTAAGGATTGAATTGAGTTAAATGCCCAAAGAAGACATACATTGACCAACTTTTAGATCATACTGAGTACATCAAAGAAGATCTCCCTAACGCAATGGATGATAGAGAAGGATGGAGAGAATGTCATTGCAAGCCGAGCCAGCTGGACCTGGTATATAGATATAGAGTTAAATGAGAACTCAAGCTCCTAGGCCATAGTGCAAAAAGGACCAGTAAAAGACGTTATAATAAACATGAGGTTGAATCACTTGTGTATCCATGTGCGACACAGATACGCATATTGCATTATTCGCAAATGGGTTAGCATATAATACCTAAACAATATATTTGATACATTACCATAATACACATTATTGGCTTTAATACAGACACTTAAATACATAGTATTTGTGTATGGGGACATTTTTCTTGACTCTGTCTACGTTTATCAGTTTAAACAGATATTCCATTCGTCAGTCAATGCAGTAAAAAATAGGTAATACGGATGTTGTATTCGGTTATTGTTTTAGGCATCCGTAGTAGCTTTGATGCAATTGGCCTGGTCAGAGGTAACATACCGATTTCTGTTTATATCTTTTCATTCAGGAAATATGTCACTACCGGGACTCAAACCCGTGACCCCCACTATCGCAGCATGTGCTCTACCGACTGAGCTGGGTAATTTCTAATATTAACACACGCAATTTCCCGAGTCGCCACAAGGGCTCCCGATCATCCACCAGTGGACATCGACAACCAGCCTCTCTGTATCATCTGACTTGGCCAGGGAAGGACTGACATCCAGCCCGTCGCGCTAGACAAAGCCCATTGAAAGTTACAGAGTGCAATCCAGAAGAGACGTTTTGACTTTAAATCCTCTCTTCTCAATAAAAAGTCTATTTTGTCTGTACCGCTAATCATCAAAGGCAATTTAGGATTTAGGCTCTGAGGAGATCAGGGCACAGTAAGTATTTTTCACTACGCATTGAACATGAGTGCGCAGTAATAAAGAGCCTAACACAAATGTCTGTTTGAAAAATTCGTAAACCCTAAGCTAAGTGTTGCACCTTGTAATAACATCTGTGTTGACATTTTTTAATTTGGTGGAAACATTGGTAGTAGGAAGTACTGACATATAATTAAAGTCTAATGCAACCAGTGATGATTGGGGCAGTATTATGCTAGCCTTAATTTAAGCCTTCCGAGCAAAGAAGCTAAAAAGTGTATAATTTGATGTGTACTAGAGGTTGGATGCGAAGTATCCTCTTCGACAATTCTTCATCAGATGTGAACGCTACTATATAAGTATCTGTCAAAGAATGGTGCTGTTATCGAAGTAAGACACTTTCCTATAAATCTGTGTTCAAGTTATCAGGAAACATTCCTCTGTCTTTTTTAATGATGTTGTGAGGATACTGACTTTTTTGTCAGCTTGAACTCTGCTGAACTTTGAAGATGGTAGAGACTCAAGATTTTAAAAATTTTCGGATGCTATCAGCTTCATTTGCGTTGCTTTCCATACATTTGGCTATCACCATGATAATCACACGGTAAGAACAGTAGAACAGTAAACAGAGAAACCATTTACAATGAGCAATTGGCAATTGGCAATGAGCACTCACCCCTACCCTCCCCTGTTAACACCATTGGCTATTTCAAAATTGCGGGAATAATTAAGAAAGACGATATGTGCATATTCCATAATACAAAGAGCAGCAGGGCAAGATGATTTAACTAGCCCAGGTTTACATCAATAGTGGGCTATATTTTCTTGCATTCAGTCTCTACTTTGCCTATTTCAACTAGTTTACTCGCCGATTTTAAATATCCTAAAACTAAATAAAGAAACCATTTTTTTTGGACTATCTTTTACCAAATTCGATTTGCTTCTAATGCAGGGACGGCGGAACAGGGGCAGAGGGGGCCTGCCTCCCAAGATTTGCCAAATCTCTATTTTTTCCTTGAGCACTTTTCAGCTTTATCAAAATTGAAATTGAATACGACAGACACTGTGTCACATTCACAGCAAGATATCTATATCGACACGAAACATCCCTTTCCACACAATGAACAAAGGTTCCTTAGTGGAATGTGAAAAATAAATTTGAACCCAGCCTACTTGCCCCCCCCCCCTCCCCCCCAATCCGTCTTGCCTTTCCCCGTCGCTGTAATGCCATGCTTCAAACAGCAAAGATGAACGTTTTCTAATAATCATATCAAACTGAGTGAGAAGTTAACTTCCGACGTTTAAAAGTCAGTTAGGACAAATTAAAAGTCGTGTTTAATGCTGTGAACAGAATGATGTGAACACTCACTTGCTTTTTTACCAAATCGTAAGATACCAGACTCCACGGAAATCCCATTCATTCAATGCATTTCCAAGGACGGAATAATTATGCTTATGGTAAATAACATTGAATAATAGTTTGTTAGTGGTACAAAACGAGAATATTGCACGAAATAGCGTAAACATATTGTACTGAAAAGTTTTTTTCGTCTGACACTCCTCAGAGTACTAACATCAGAATGAGCGAATTGGAATGTGTGAAAGAGTATACCCAACTGTATTTTGAAGGAGCCAATTAGAATTTAAACTGTCTGAATGGCATGTGTTTTTGGACCAATCAACGTCCATTACAACAACATTTCGGTCATTCTGACGTTACTACTCTGAGGAGTGTCAGACGAAAAAAGCTTTCAGTAGAATATGTTTACGCTATTTCGTGCAATATTAAATAAACTTGCTAGCGTTAGAAACATTAATTTTGACATTGAAACCCTATTTACTAAGTGTTCTGCTGTCATCATTACGCGGAAATAATCAAACTATTCCAGTCCTTGCAGTTTTGTTTAACATAAATATTCAAACATTTTGCAAGGCATTGCCTGTGATGAACAGGATTGTCGAGGAATATTTCTTCTAGTTGACTTTAGGGAGTGCTACGGGGAATATTCATTACGTCCTTTATGCTAAAAATCGTGCACTTTTATTAACGATGGTAAAATATACACTTATTTTTTCTATAAGCAACTCAGTTGCTTAGGTGTGAGGCCTCGATTTGGTCCAAAATCTAAGCTACAAGCTGAGCAACTCGAGGCCTCTAATTCAGGAGGGACATTTTTTAGAACGCCTGAAAAACAAATCAAGAAACGTTTTTCATCAAGACTTGATTACAAACTGTTGATATATAGCAAATATCACACTGTTGATAAGGTGTCAAGCAAAGAGATCAAAGATCCAATCATCATGGTATTTCATCATTTACAACTGCCTGGGGTTGCATTTTGTCAACCAAGAGCACAACGAAATTCTACATATTGTTTTGATAAGAATGTTCTTATGAAAGTGTTTCTTAGTCTATACGAGATTCTATGAGACCCAAGGGCATTCCCGAGTAGCAACACATTAGTACTGTCATACCATTATAACGTTCTCAGACTTTATACCCCAAGAGTCAATAAAATCAAAATTTGAAACACTACTAAGCACCAAATAGCGAAATCGTAGTATTACTTTCGTGCTATTTCAAGTAGATGTTTGTCAGTAATTACTTTTCACATGGGCGTTTTATGAAAATATACCTTTATCGGTTAATTTTCCGGTCGTAACTTTCCTTTATGGCTCGTGCAAAATGTCATGAATAATGGTGTATCACTACAGCGCTTTTCAGCTAGTGTTTTGTAAGCCTCTCGTCCCCTTTCTAGAACCGCTATTAAATTGACACAAATTATAGACAGGTCACGAACACAAATTTTAAAAACAGTTCGTTTAAACTTTTAACAGCAACTTACTTCCTTTCTTCTGTTTTCCTTTGCTTTTACTTTACACTCACTTTAAACAAGATCCTTCGATCAATATCTTTTTTAATTTTTTAGTTTAAAATAAATCGTTATTAAAGATATCTCAAATGGCGTATGCGCAAATTAATGGATGTTGGCCGATTCGATGCTAAGAGAAGAAGGTAAAACCTTATTTCCGATATAAACCGGTAAAAACTTTGGTAACAGTGAAGTGTTTCCCTCTTTTGTCTAGGATGCTTCATAACTAGAACTCCAAAGATGTCAATAATAAAGCGAAACATGCGCCAACGTAAAGACTAACTCAGAATAGAAAAATTACAACAGAGTCAATCCAGTATGTTTTAATGTTATCTTTAATGTTAGCCATTGCAGATTTGTTAAGATTTGTTAACAATTGATACATAACTACTAGTGCTGAAAAACTTATAAATAACATATATATAACAGAGCTCTCCTATCAAAAGTTAATACAAAGATAGTACTAAGCCTTCTCCTTGGAGCTTTTTTTAGGGTTTCTTTCGGTTTTTATTGCCGTTACGCTTGTTGATTTCCACAGCGACGATCAGTCTTGCCAATAACAGCTGGTCCTTTATCCATTGCTATATCTTTTTGGTCAATTTCGGTGTAACCAGTAATGTGCATTCTACCAGGAACCCTCATTGATTTAATTTTCCCCGCCAAATTTATACGGCAAGGTCAATTAACTGGTTTGACGTTTTACCCACGACAACGCAGTGTCCTGTGAATTTTTCTCCGTCAAAAAAAATTCTGCGTCTTCCTTTGCATTTGCTAATGGATAATGGAGAGTAGGTATTAGTTTGTTTGAATTACAAATAGAAATGCCATTTCACAGATTCTTCTATTTCTTCATTCATTGCTTTCTTTTGATTCCAATATTATTGATGCGCAAGACCAATTTTTGATTTTTATGAATCTAAGCTTTTGATTAAAGACCCAGCATTCTGGTGTAAATTGGTATATTGGACATGTTTTGCATACTAACTCACCGATTTTAATCCAGTAACATTTGTACCATCAATGGCCGCTGTAAAGATATGATTGGTGACATAGGGCTACATTGAACCATGAGGATATCGTACGAAAAAAATTGGCCAGAATTTCAAATTGAGGCAATAACGGTTTATTCTAGTAATATTCATAAGAATAAAAATGCAAACCAGCATTGTGTGTAATGATAAGTAGCACACATTTTGAACTGCCATTAAGAAACCTATACACAATTTTAATTTAAAATCTAGTAAAAAACGGAAACAAACTATATCATCCGGGTACCTTTGGTTTCTAAGATTGAGATACTCTTCCACTTGTATTCGTCGTTAACTGCATTTGCTGTAAAAGGTCCGCTGCACATCACGTATCCTGTCCCACTCTGATTCACCTGCGTGTAGCCTTTTACCCTAAGACCTAATGGAATGTACATGGACCTTAACCTAGTCTCCTAATTGTGGTCGTTGTAATGGTCTAAATTGTAATTACGTACCTGCGTAGAATCACAAAACCCTAAATTCCCTTTATTTTCCCTTCACAATCGGACGTAAATGAAAGTAAGATGAAACGTAAAATCATTTATGGAGCATAAGTCGTACTTATATGCAAACTTACTCATCAATTGATGTAGTAGCGGCTCTACGGGGAGATTGGAGGAATTGCCCGGCGCACTCGTCCCAAATATCACATTTTCAAAACATGAAGATTTTGTGATGGTAGTTCTGTCTATAAAAATTTTCTCTTTAAGCCTCTTGCATACTTTCATTCATTCATCGTAACCACGCTTGTATTACGTTAGTGACGTCAGTGGATTAAGATTGTTACGGACATTTTAGAAGTTGCTCTTCACTTTTTGAAAGATGGCCCCACCACTGAGTTGATATGATGAGTCATTGCAGATCAATTTAAGGATTTAATCCTCAATGTAAAAGGCGATACTAATTTTTTTCGCTCAAGTTGTTCAAACCACAACTGAAGACCTATGAGCTCTAGTAGATGAAGCCTCTTTTGCCTGAGGTTTATCACCCCCTCTAAAAATACAATCAGCGTTCTTTAAACATTAGGGCATGGACTCTCTATCCATACTTTTCACCCGATTTGAACGACTTTCCGTTTATAAACTTTATCTGATTTTGTACTGATCTCTTTGTGGTAGGTGTATATCTATCTTTAAAGATATGTGATTAGATAGATGTATTAAGTATGAAATATAATCCCAAACCTCGCTTTGATTGCACGTCACGTCTGTTGGAGAATCTATATTAGCATCTAGCATTCTTCAAGGATGCTTGAATGCTTAGCCACCCCCTGGGTATTACTTATCATTAAGATTTACATTATTGTATGACAGCACTGTCTTTGTTCTGGTGTTACAAGAATCGTTATCCTTAGGTTTGTTTCTTCTTCTAAAAACCTCTCTTTGTATTCCCAGCTATGATGGTTGAGCTGTATAATGTCAAGTAAACTCCAGGTCCTTTAAGAAGCTGTTGTTCGCGCAAATATAGTTTAATATACAAATTCACCTGTCCTATACAAGTGCCTTAGTAAGCCATCAAGTGCGTACAATGTTTCAATGTGCTTCACAGTAACATCTGACATCATTCTCTACCAAAAAAGTCTCGAAGCTGTGGACATTGTGGTTGCTACTTCTGGTACTGTGAAAATTGTTGGTCTTAAAAACCAAAGAGCTATTCATGGTATCCCGTCTAATGAAAAGCTGCATGCCAACGATCAGAAAGGCAACTTACGTTTGTTATGAGTATTGTACAGCAGTCAGGGAAGAACACCAATGCGTTACTAGAAAAGTCAATGGCAGCTCAGATGCTCTCCTTCAAACCCATTAATATGTGCAGTATTGGAACTTTAAAATAAGCCGTACCGCAAATCGCCTTGAAATTGTAGTACATAATCAAAAATCAATTCATTGTTCTAAGAATCTATGCACAAAATTAACGGTCTTGCTCTTCGGGAGAACCCACTAAGAATTATTAAAGTACGCCATGTATGTCGTTGATACGCTATTGTAACTCTACGAAATACATAGTACCCAAAGTATGGTATGATGTCAAAGTGTTATGACGTAATTGTTCACTGCCCTCTTGACAAGCTGTTTGAATATGTAGTACCTTGGGCAGTAGTTTTCATCTTTTTCTTACCATACAAACAGTCGTTTAATTGTTCAAATAGAATAAAAATAGGCCCATTATCCTTGTAAAAATAATGGTTCTCAAAGTGGATGCTAATTCCCTGTGGGCATTGGAAACACTCAAGGGGGCGATGTAAATGGGTCAATAGGCATTAGATTGCAGATGAAAAGAAGAAAATGTATAACTTTATATTTTAACTTTTAATGTGATTTACAATACACCTTCTTGAATTGTTGGATTCTGTTCTGTCTTTAATTTGCACCTTGAAACGGCCAAGTTGAAGTCTTTTGGTTATTTTACTTTGACGTAAGTGAGGAGCTGAGAGTGTGTCTAGGGAGACAAGGTCACATTAAATGGCCTAGGGCCACTGGCCTAAGAAAACTAACCCTCTTCCCAGGTTTTTGCTTAGGCACTAGCTCAACTATTATCTCTAATGAATTTACCCCTGTCTCTGCAGATTTAATGTACCTGGATGGATGGATGGACGGATAGATAAACAGACAAACAGACAGACAGCAGAGTAAATTAAAACGTACTTTGCAGATAATCTTTTAAATTTGTCTTACTAGCTCAAGGAATTCCAACATTATTCACACTTCATAAATATCTACCACCGTGATTACATTTAAGACCAATGAAATACATTTAAAGATTATTCATCTAGCTTTAAAGTTACATTAAGCTCGCTTTTTTGGTGAAAGCCGTCCTAAAATTGAATGTCTGTGTGCTGCTTTCTCCGTGGTAGCTTTAGTTTTTTTTCTGGTTGACATGTCTGTTACCTGGGTTGATTTCCACAGCCACCATCGGTCTACCCGGCCAATAACAGCCGGTCCTTTATAAGGCCCCATTGCTATTCCTTTTTGGTCAATTTCGGTGTAACCAGTGATTTGCATGCCGCCAGGGAGCCTCATTGACTTGACTTTCGCTTCAAAATTTATACCGCCAAGATGACGCAACTGGTTAGAGGTTATACCGACAACAACGCAATGTCCTGCAAATTTTGCTTCGTCGCAGATTTCTGCGTCTTCCTTTGCATTTCCTAATAAGTAATTTAGAGTTGGCAAAAGTGAAATTAAGACAATGGAACAAGTTCACATGCAACAATAAGCAATCCCTGAATGGGACGCAATATACGTACTAGCAAAAAAAAAGTTTTAAAAATTAGCCATGTATCCTGGCATAGCCCGTTTCAAAAGGAAACAATACCACTTCAAACTCTCCTTGACAAAGAGCAGCTTGTCCTCAAAACCTCAAGAAACTCACTTTACACAGCTTCCAAGCTAACTACCACAAATTTTGAAGATGATACTTGGCTACCACGCAAAAGCACTATTGCCTCTGATAAGTAACTTTGCAAGTAAACTAAGCCGGGATTAATGTGTTATATACTGCCTCGTGGTAGTTTTTGAAACATGAGGTAACGAAACTGTAGCTGAAGCTGCGAAGGGGCACTCCTAATATGAAATTAGTCAGTTGCATGATCCTTGTGTAAAACTATTTTTTGTCGTTACAATCACTTAAGACTCAGGGCTCAGGAACTATTATACGGTTTATCACAAGGTTTAGTACTTGCAACAACGTTTTTCAAGATTCACTTCTCGGATACTGAATCAATCGACAAAATCTGAATAATTCTGCTGTAGGATATACATATGTAATTTAAAAAAGATCGAGTTGAAGAAGTCCGTTACCGCAATTTTTGAATATTTGAGAAGTGTGACACCTTACAAACAGCAATGCACAGCTTCTCATCTTTCTATCGTCTGTCACATAACAAACCTGCTTATTCTCTCATAATTTTATGGAAAGAATCCTCTATAGAGATTCACAATAAAACACACCTTTCTACAAATACCCTTTCATCGATGCATTATATTTTTAGCTCACAAGAGACCTCCTACACTTTAATTTTTGGGGAAAATCTTTGTATAACCATGAGCTGATAAACTCAACTACTCGCTAAGACACCGGAATAGACATGCATGGTAAAAAAAGCTAGGCGTAAACTTTGAAATTAAATTGCTTTCACTGCCTCTGCATATACCATATTTCCTCTAATTATAGACTGGTCTATAATTAATTGAGGGCACCAAAAGGGGAGGTCTATAATTAGAGGGGGTCTATAATTAGAGGGGGTCTATAATTAGAGGGGGTCCTTAATTTCCAGAACAAAGTTTTCAAAAAAAAAAGAGTATATAGATTTTCAAGAAAAACTACGAAAGTGCGTTTATACATTGACTAAACAATGGTTTTCGTGAAAAGACTGTCTTAAGAAGACCAAATCAATATCTGCCGCTTCCATATAGATATAGAAGCGGTCTGTAATTAATTGAAGGCACCAAAAAAGGGGGTCTTAATTAGAGGGGGTCTATAATTAGAGGAAATACGGCAAGTACAAAATGTAAAAACGTGTAGGATAAAGACATCAACTTAAACAAGAGGGTTCGTTCAGGGTATTAGCTAAAACACGATCTCCGTTTCGTCTTACAGCTTAAGAGGTCGCATTCATCAAAACGAGACAGCCTGTACTCCGTCGACAAAAAGAATTTGTTTACACCTCGCGCGTTTTTCAATAACGCGAGTTTCAGTGTGTTATTGTATACGACGTGTTTTGGTTCTCTCATTTTTTATAAATTTCTAGATTAAAATTTTCTTACATCACCTTAGACGATCGCTCTGTACTGTACACGGCGAAAACCTTTAGCAAAATGAACTCTTTATTTAACGCACATGTTATTTTGTGTTGCAATTCCCCTTTTCAAAGAAAAATCCGCCACCCGATATTCAAATTTGTGCCACAAACCAGCTTTCCCTCTGTTTATATCGATTTGAATGAACAAAATTAAATTCTCAAGCAGGTACTATCAGATCTGAATAGAACACTAGAGAAAATAGAAAAGTATGTCACCACCGTCACCACTGGATGATACTATCAGATCATGGAACATTGATGACGTTGACTTTCATAATATAAACGATCCTGTTGCCGTTCTCGTCAGCACTAAGGACTGAGATCATTTTCTCAAAAGCATGATTAGATACACCCTGCTCTTCAGCTTATATACAGCAATACTTACATTTCCTTGAAAATTCCAGTTAAAAAGACAACTTCGGCTTTTTGAAAATGGTATTAAGACAAATCCCTCGTTTATGGAATAATACAAGCCCTAGGAATAATTTTTGGTTATAATCACGTAAAACGCATTGCAACTATAGTTTACCACGCATTTGTTATTTGCTAAAAAAATTACACTCGGTAAGGAATGAGCAACCGTTGCAACTATTTTTCTTGAAAATCTGTCCAAAGAAAAGTCATAATTTCACAATTCAAAATTTGTTACTTACGTCACGAAAGAACTTTCTACTTGTCGAGCATAAAAGCGTACTTGTTTTACGGAATTTGGGTCGTTGTTTATTTTTGCAAAAGATTATTTTTATGAATTCGTTCTCACTAAGTATATCGCTATACGACAAATGGTTTTGCATGTAAATACTAAACGCGGTACGTTGCAACTATTTACTTGTCCATGAATTAATATCCAGTCATTACGCGTACTACCTGATTTCACTAAATGCCCATAACATATATTTACATTTTTAGAAAATTGTTGAAGTCTAGCTCAAATTTTAGTTCACCCTCCCTTTCCCACGCAAATCGTCTTTCAGCCACTGAATTGGACAGTCTGTCTACCAGCAATGTGCAGCCACATTTTAGCCCAAGATTTAATTATTATGAGTACACAGCGCATTTGTCTAGGTCTAAATCAATTTGTTGCCTGCATGAAATATAAATTTTGAAATAGTAAAATATATACAATATATGCATGTACCAGCAGTTTCTGAAACTGAGATGCTACTCCAGTTGTTTTCATCGTACACTGTATTCACTGTAAATGGGCCTTTGTACATAACGTATCCAGTTCCACTTTGATTCGCCTGCGTGTATCCCCTTACTTCAAGACCTAATGGAATGTACATTGACCTTAACTTCTGCTCCCAGTTGCGGTTGTTGTAGGTTTTTAAGTTGTAATTACCAACCGGTGCAGTATCGCAAGCTCCTAATGCCATGTTCTTCTGTTCACAGAATCGAACCTATAAAGTACAGCAAAAGGAAGATACTACAAACTTCATTATCTCGAAATCATTGAAGCATTTGTGGATCGGAAACTGATAGGCTGGATTATACAGGCAAATACCATGACCTGAGTTATGTTTAGGTCTTCTTTGTTAAATCACGACTCCAGGTTCATCTGTACAATTCCTGCATTGCCTGTTAAGGAAATGATTCTTGAAGATCGTCTAAGATTGGACGATTTCATGTTATTGTAGTTTCTTCTTTCTAACAGCTGTCCTCCAATAGGTTTCAAGGACACTATTTACGAGCCCGCAAAACGTTTTACACAGTTGATTTTCGTATATATCGATAGTCTCTGTCACAAGTTGGTATTTCAAAACTTATTGATTTCTAGACCAGCATTGTTTGACCTCAGCAAGCACTTCGCCAACTGATTACATAAGTAAGTACCTTATTTCTTTCAAATTTCGTCTCCCTTTAATTTTCTCTCCCAGGGGGGCGAAAATTAAAGGGAGCGAATTGGAGAGTCAGCAGGAGGGGGGGCGAAAATTAAAGGGAGTAAAACTCAATTTTTAAAGTTCAGGAGGGGGGCAAAATTAAAGGCAATCAGGTAGGCAAAGACATAGATACATTAGCATTGTGAAGAAGGTAGGCATGTCTACTTCAATACCACAGATAATAAAATTACATAGGAGGCTGGTAGTTTTTTTCAAGGGGTGCGATTGTTTGCGTCATATAAGTCGGAATTTTTTCTCTGCCGTGGGAAAAAGTGCCGCGGTAATTTCCGTGGTGCCTTGCCTTTACAGTGTTTTATAACTAATTGCGGGGGCTGCAGTATGGGCAGGCTTGCAGGGATATGCCGTTTTGCAATATTTCTTCACCAAGGAAAATTCAAAAACGTAGGGAACAAGCAAAGAAATACAATATGCCCCGAAATTTTGTCTGCCTTTAATTTTCGTCCCCTGGGGGCGAAAATTAAAGGGGGCCAGTCAAAGGATGAGGAGGCGAAAACTAAAGGGAGGAAAATTAAAGGGAGGGAAAATTATAGGGAGGCGAAATTTGAAAGGAATAAGGTAGTTATGGTGATAACCTGGTCAGTTACCCGTTTTAATTAAGCGAATTTGTCGTAACTAGGCTTAGATAAACTACGTAGCTAAGTTAGCAATTTATGTTGAGTTTGTTAATGCAATTAATTAGTTGATTGAATAAAAATCAAAGGGAGCCCATTGAAACATTAACCCTATCTTACATGGGGGGGGTGTGGTAGGCCCGCGGCTACACATTTCAGCTCATAACTTTATAAAGCCTGGCCGGATTGACATGAAATTTTGTGACTTTTCCTAACTTTTACTGAGAATTGTTATGATGAATAAATTGTTTTGAAATTTATTCAAACTTTTGCGATATTGGCGATTGGTAGAACCTATAAGGACGTTTTTTAACTTTCGGTTTTGTTAATTTTCTTTGAAAAACATGATTATTATATCGTTAAGTTTAGATTTTCTCTCCTAAATTTGTACCGACGATTTCGTTTTCTCAAATGTGATAAGTGACAAATGCAAAATTTGCTGAAATTTCGCAAAAAAAAAATATGTTGTTGTGACCCGGTCACTGTGTACATGATACGATACCCCCATAACCCTTGTTACCCCGCTTGACCTAGCTTAACTTAGTCTGCAATTTTGCATATTGTATATCTTCCTTTTTCACGTCACACTATCGTTTGTGATTGCCGTCCAGTTTCTTAGGTATATTAAGTTTGCCATCATTCTACTTCTACACATTCACTGCACATTTGTTTTCATTGTTGTATATTGCATGTCAGTGCAAGTAAGTTGTTTACTAGGACTCCTATGACTTGTATTTACGTATTTTTCGCAACTTCAAGCTATTAACCTATCTAATTGAAAGTTATTCATTCGAAATGTTCGTACGTTCCTCAAGCCACTCGATGAAGCTTGCAGGAATAAAGAGTCCATATTAAAAGTTCATATAAAAGTCCATAATATTAGGGGTTTACCCTGGGGTCACAGTTGTCCAACAAACGATTGAAATACAACAATGCCACTTTGAAATTTCATGCAAGCTTTTTGATCAAATCAAATTGCGATGCATAATCTCATTGACAATGCAAAAAATAAGCATTGAAATTATTGGTTGAAGGTATTCAGAATTGAAACTGTATAACAACTCACAAACTTTGCACATTATCATTTATTTTGAACCCAACACAACTCTCTTCAGATTTTCTTGTTTTTCTGATCTCGAATTATTACTGCGCAACGTCACGCCAAACTTTAGGGTCACATTACTTGGATATTAATCTTCCTCCAACATTAGCTTAACTTTCATGCTACCGTCTTTTGCAGCATTTCTAATACTCCTTGTGGTTTTTGTCTTGTCTTTGTCTGTAGAATGTGCATTAGCATCATTGGTATAGCTTCTTACCTCCAATGGGAGAATAAGTTGCAAAGGTCGCTCGATTATTCTTCCTCTTTGCAATATAGTGGCTCCTCGAATTACTCCATCTTTCCCCTTTACTAATTTCACAATTTTTCCTTTACTCCATTCTCCTCTACGATGTTTTTCCAATAAACTGTGCACGTACTCCCGTTGTCACCTTTTCCAAACGTGATCCCTGGCTCTTGTCAGTTGTCGTTAGTATTTAACTGCGTCACCATTTACCTCTGGCTCTGTGCTATCGAGTGTATGTACATTTTGTCCCCATATTTTTACATTTGGCGTGAGAATGCGCTCCTCTCCTTCATTTCCATCAACATATGCCAGTGGGCGTTTGCTCAAGTGTTTCTCAATTTCCATTTCTATCTTTAACCAAGTGTTTTGTACAACGTTTTCTTGATCTCCTTGATTAGCATACATTCCACCCCACCATGGGCTTTTGGCTAGATTGAACATCCAAAGAATATGTTGTCCAGCCAACCAATTGTCCAACCAACTCATTGCGTCTGACGACCTTTATCCATTTGTTTGTTGCCCTGAATACTGCCCCATTATCCGATAAAATTGTTTCTGGCCTTGTTCGCCTAGTGATAAAGGCATTCAATTTGCCTTGGAACTCCTCTGCAGTCTGAGTTCTGATTACTTCCCAAACCTACTGCATGGGTGACTGCACAAGTGAATATGATGACATAGTACTTAGACACTCTTTTCTTCACTCTACACTGCAATGGTCTCAAAAAGTCCACTCCTGTGTGCTGGAAATGCCTGCTCAACTCTGTTCTAAACTTTGGCACGGGTGCTGTTAGATTGGGCCCATATGGCTTAGTGCTAAGCACTCGACATACCTTGCAGTTTTGGATAACTCTCTTTACAGAGCCCTCCATCTTGGTATCCACCACTCTTCTCTGACTTCAGTCATTGTACTGGCAGTATCTAAGTGTTTTATATGTAGATGGATATGTCTGATGAGATTCTTTGCAAATAATCCCTCTACTATGTAAATCGGATAGTATCCTTGCACTCTCCTTTTGCATCTTAATATTCCTGACCCTACATCTCTCACTAATGACCATCCAGGTGCCTCCATGTTCTCACAAATGTGCTTTTGAACCTTTTTAATACAGATACTCCTCAATTCCATGATTTCTAGCGTGGTTAATGGTAGATAAATTCTCTCTTTTTGTAACAAAGCAGCTCTGTAATTGTGAATAAACCTGCAAACCCAACTTTTCACTCTCAATGTCTCCCAGTATGTCTTTTCGGTCAGAAGATCATCAAACCCATCACTTTCCACCTCAGATACAAAGGTAACTAATTCAAGATCAACTTTCTGCTCTTTTGATTTTTTCTCACGTTTGCTGCCATATGCCCAGTGATTAGCTCCAAACGTGGCATCGAAGTGCTGTGATTTGAAATGCGGGATTTCGATGTCAGAAGACCTTTACTTCTTCGATCTCTATATTCCACCACTAATATACTCACTACTGAACAAGCTTTACTACTGGCATCTGCAAACTAATGAAGATGGATGGCTTCAAGTGCATTTGAATCTTTTATGATACTTCTTTGAATTGTCACTCTACTTAGCTGCTTGAACCATTTAAACCAACGTTTTATACATAATTCAGTGATCTCTGTGTTCCATCCTTTCATCTCTTCACAAACGTCTCTGAATATACTTTTGCCTTCCACCAAAGTAGATGACATTATACCAAGAGGGTCATATTATTCGACAAAGAAAACTGAGAATAGCTCTCTTCGTCCACAGTGTACCCTCCTCACATTCTGGGATACATATCTCAATGGTGTCATTTCTTTTGTCCCACAGGTGCCCCAATATCTTTGTGGGATTTTGCATCTGATCACTCTCTAAGCTCTAGATGTTCGATTCCCACCTATGCACCAAAAACCTTGCATCACTCATTATTGCTGTTGCTTCTTCTTTAAAAATTTTTAATCTGTTCAACTCCACTACCTGTTTTCATTAATTTATTCACAGACGTGTTTTTCCTTAGCTGGCTTACTGTCTCTGACACCTCGAATGGTGATAATGGTGAGCCAAAGTTGCACCCAACATGAATGGGCTCGCCTCAACCCAAACGGTACTCTTGCAAATCGTAGGCGTTCTTCTTTCCAATTGATATTTAAAAAAAGCCTGAATGCATCCCTGTCTTCCTTTCTAATCACAATTTGCAAGAATGCCTTCTTCAGATCTTCAATTAAAAGATCTTCTGACATTCTAGCTCTTATCATGATGTCCCACAATAGTGATTGTAATGGTAGTCCAGTGCGCATGCACTAATTCGCACTGTTTGATAAAAGATCTGGTTTTGCACTAGCATCGAACACCATGCCTACTTTTGTGGTAGCAGCAGCCTCATCTTTTTACAACTGGTTTATGAGGCATGAAGAACACATTCTCACCCTCAGTTTTTTCCCTACCATTTCAATAATACCTTCTGACAATTGCGTCTCCACTATTTCACAGTAAGCTTTCCTTACATCTTTATCATTTTTCTACTTTTCTCTACATTCACTTGCCTTCTCCTGCATTGCAACTCGTATGTACTTGTTGACTTGCTCCCTGTTATCCATGGTACAATTACTTCATATCCGCCATGAGGGGATCGCCTTATGTTCTCCTTGAAACCTTGATACACCCCTAGCTGGTCATTCCCAGTCCTGTCCTCAATTCCTAACACTTCTAAACGGTACAACTGCTTGTACTCATCTACACTTGCAACAAACATGCATATTTCTGTGAAAAACTCTCCTCCATGTATTACCCAACCAAAACGTGTCCCTTCGACCAAATGATCATTGGGCCCTCCCTTATAAATTTCATCTGACCGTATCTTACAATATGTACTGTCACCTAAAAGCAAATGTATGGGGTACTTGTTGCTCTCTGCATAATAGAATTGCTTGTTTCTTGTGTATTCATACCTCCTCTATAATACGTTCATATCTGGGAGTGTGATGGTTGTGAAATCTGTTATTCTTGCACCAGTCACCTCAATATTCTCTGATACTTGCCCATCTAATGATTTGAGAGCAACCCTAAAAATATCGATTGGCATCGATTGGCATCGACTGTCTCTTCATACCAGTAATAGTCACTATACATCTTGATTCGTGTCTTTGGTGGGCTTAAATTTAACTTTTGCACTGCATCCTTTGATATATAGTTTCTTGTCGACCCAGTATCCTGATATACCCAGAAAACAATCTACTGGTGTGATAGATGGAAGAGATAGATCATTTGTTCTGTCACTATATCCTGTTAATGTAACCCCACTATCATCCCCTGCTACCCTAAGTACTTCTCTTTCACTGACCATCTCTCTGTCGTACAGACTTGTGTGACGTCTCCCTTTACACCTAAAGCATCCCCTGCTTTTGCAATCTCCCTCCGGGTGCCCTGGCCTTGAACAGTTAAAACATAAATTGTTTTCTGAAAAAACGTTTTCTTTTGCTTTCTAACGTACTCACTGACTTACAGTGCTCTCCTCAATGATTCCCTTCACAAAATATGCAATAGGGCCTGTTTGGACCACCTTTCCTAAGACACAAGTCACGTTCAATTTTTCCTCCTAGAAACGTCGTTTTGCTATGATTTACATCGTTAAGTAGTTTCGTATCCGGACTACTGTTTATTGAGACCACGCATCATGTGAATCATGATCATAATTTCGAATCTTTGACTTTAATAATAAATTCCGACACGTTTCTTGATCCGTATAAATGTAGTAACAATTCTTGTGAAATTTAGATCGTTTAGTCAGTGAGGACAAGTTGGTGTACTTTGGCTAACCTCAAGGACTCAAGAGGTACTTTATTTTCATATTACTTTACGTCATGTTATGTTAAAACGTCGATATACTTTTATTGCTATAGCGTTGCTTCTTATAATTAGATATTGAAACGTTTCGTTTATTTTTAATTTAGAATAAAATCAAGTTACGGAATGATTTGTATTTAGGGCAAATTAGGCTTTTGCCACGGTTAGAATTAAGGGATGATTCGTCTCCATACATTTCATTGTGGGTCTTACTTGCATATTATCTCTTGGGTTTTCAAGGTCGCGTACGTAGGTTGTGCGCAAGGTCCAATGTAAGAAGTGGTTCTTAAAGGGCCCCCCGAGATACATATTTTCTTTCATTCCTCTGGGTATCCCAAGTTCTCTCTCTTCCTTCTCATTCCCTTACCTCCCCTTTTACTCTTGCCATCTCAGTTTATTTCTCTTTAACCACTTCCCTATGCTTTCTATTAAGTACTCCAGATTCCACTTCCCATTTCTCATCAACTTTTACAAGATCTGATTTGGCGTAAGGCAGTTTATTTAATGTGGTCATAACAAAACCCCTCATCGTATCTCCCTCATCTTAAGTTTGTAGCACGTAAAAAAAAATTGTCAACCTCTTATAAAAATCCTTTACCCTCTCGAATTTTGCCCCTTTACTTGCTGCAAGTTAATAATTTCTTCTAAATGTGCATTGATTACCAAGTTACCCTCACCATATTCTTGGTTTAATCTCTCCCAAGCTGTTGTATATCCCACTTCTCCTGATTTCAAAATAACGATTTTACATCTGGCACTAGGCGCTACTAATTCCAATAACTACCCAAACTTTTCTTTCGGAGGAATCTTACGCTCACCAATCTGAGTATTAAACATGTTTTAAGTGAGTCCAATTACTAGCTCTACGTTTGAATTAAGTAATCTCCAACTCATGTAACTTGCTATGAATACCTCTTACCTTTGCGTTTTCCTCACTTCCAACTTCTCTCAGTTCTCTTTCCAATTTAATCCCCCCCCTGCATGAGTTCCTTTTCCTGTTTGTATCTCTCAGGCTGAACACATTTCTCAATCTGCTCCAATGCCTCAACCTTCCTGCTCTCCTCCCTAGTGACTGTCTGCTTCTCCTCGTTTTCAAAGTGCTCTTGCAAATCGTTATAGATTTTCATGTCACCCGCGTGCCGACGTTTTACCTCTTTTTTCCATTGGCGTACATTTCGCGAGGTTATTCCTTTGTCGATCTGAAATTCCTCTATTTGACTCACCAAAGTAGAAAGTCTTTCCGTGATTGTTTTCATCCGTTTACTACTAATACGCAGTTCTGTAAAATCATGTTGCCCTAAAAGTTCTTCTATCTTTTTTGAATAGTAATGCAGCTTATTTTCCTCCTTTTGTATCGCAACATTCAAGTGCCTTTCTTCTCTGTTCTGCTCCTCATCCATTTTAAACTCTCAAGATGTAACAATAAGGTTCGAATTCTAATCGCGGCACTGCTTTATTCAGAATTAAAACTGTATAACAACTCACAAACATTCTTCATTATCATTTACTTTGAACTCAACACAACTCTCTAACGATTTTCTTGTTTTCCTGATCTCGTTTTAATTACTGCGCAACGTCGCGCCAAATCCGGGGGTCACATTAGTTAGATATTTACAAATAGTCTGCTTGCTTGACCAGCATTGTCCAAAAGTCAATATGAAACGGGGGGGCTTATATCAGTCAATGTACGTATTATTTGGGTCTGACGACCACCTATTTGTTACAGTCCTTAAGTATTATTATTTCTGCGTTACACCTTTGTTTCCCTTAATGTTGTATTCTTTAGAATCCGGAGATTTCCTTTCAACTTCCGCGAAAGGTAATTTGTGAACTGCACTAAACACTGAGCACCTTCAACTCTTCTTGTAATACAGAGAATTCCTAAAAATAGAGCCGGGGGGGGGGATTAAATGTAAGACGAACTCATGATAACTCTCTTATGTTTCATTGAAAGATATGGGGAGTGAAAATGCAGTTTTCTAAAATTTAACCCACTAAAGCATTTATGATAACCACTTTATTTGAGGAACTTAAATAAAGGTACCGAATCCTGTTTTGGCGTCACCTCTTCTCTTTATGAAGAGCAGTTCCAAAATTATGTACCTCCGATTGTCAGCATTTTATTTTTCAAGAGTGTCGCACAACAACAGCTTTTCAAACTACTCTAACCCCTATTAACAAATTCTGCGTGAACACTACATTTAAAAATGTAATAGTAAATTACACTACAATTATAATGCACTCCCCGCCTAAGTAACATTACTTTTTCCGTGACTCTCACGGTCCATTTAGCCAGGATTATTTTACCTTGTCCGTGCTAACGTCAGCTTTATTTGAATAACCAACCAGCTCCATCCTTTGTAATACAACAAATGATAAAACGTAGTAGACACTACTATGAATTAGACATAACCAAATTTAAATTCTACTTTACAGGTCACTAATTGTAGACTTAGAGTAAATATTTGCCCTACTGCATCAGTAAAGTATGCTTCATATAACAAATACAGTCTTAATGCATACATATTGGCATCTTAATTTTCACTCTGTCCAAAGTCCCTTGAAAGTTAAGAAGTAACATCGAAAAGAGAAAGAATAAAGAAACAGTTTTGTTCATTCATTAGCAGCAAAAAACATACTATTTCGAACGTAGATAGCTTACAAGAATGCCAAATTATATGAAGTGATTGAATTGTGCTTGTACTTTGCTGTTAATAAGGCACTTGGTATGTTTGATGTAAAAAGTCTCCTTAACTTCTAGTTCATACCAAGTATCAGCTTTGTAAATGATTGAAACAGACTCAGGACTAGCCTCAAGCCCGCATTTTTCATTTCGTCTAAGGGAGCTTACACACCGAAGTGGCATATGTGACGTGGCATGCGACGTGGCATGTCACTTGGGGATGAACCTATACAAAAGTAATTTCGTAATGAATAGCAATGCCCAGCAAAGAACGCGCATGTGAAACATGTCGAAGATTCAAATTCAACATGTAAAACGATATGTTTGGTAACCAAGCTTTCGATGTATTATCACATCATCCTCAGGGTATAAGAATCTTGACCAGTAGGTACGATATATAAGGACACAGTGGCCAAAATAAACAATATACTTAATAACAAAGGAAAAATAAAAGAGCCTCATGGGAGAAATTAGAATAGTGAAAGTGCCAATGTGCTTATTGTTCCATTCAAATTTGGCCTAAGTTTAGCAAGGAGAAGGCTTTCTTTGATGAGGAGACAGAACTCAGAAGAGGCAAAAGTTAAGAATGTGAAATCAGATTCAGCAAAAAGATGAAAGTGTTAAAGCGAGTGAGAGCGAATGTTAGAAAAGGGTGGAGTTGAAAGAGGATTACCAGTAACGGCCGAGGTTCCCAAGTGGGTCAGACGACTCGCCAATTTCAAAGGCGCCTAGCCGATCACAATGAATCAAGCTCTTTTTATTCAACAATTAAAGAGTGGAAAAACCTGTATACTAATCTAAATACCTTTGCGCAAATTGAATCGGTTTGCACATTGAGGACCGGCTTGAGCTTGCGAATGTGTAGCATTTCTTCGATTAGGCAATTAAACTTGCTAACACATCTAGCGAGCATATAAAAATTGTCCACTAGATTTGTGGAACCTAGACACCGTGTTTGTGTTCGCAATGTTTAAAAATGGAAGATGTTTTTCTTTTGTGGCCTTCCGCGCGCTCGTGTAATTGCTAACGGGTGTAGCCAACATACCCTGCATCGCACAGATGACATTTAAATTCGTATACTACACATTGTTGGTTAACAATAGGGGGGTTATCTCTTTAGTCTTGAAATCACTGTGTAATTTGCGACTGGTAAACACAGGCTGGATGATTGTTGTAATTTTTAAACAAGGTTTTTTAACCTGTTTTTAACTGAAGTGGCCGCATTCTGATCTTTAAAGGGGAGGATTAACCTAAGTGTGGTCTCTTTTAACTTGTGATGCGGCTGGTTCCTTAGTATCTATAACTTTGCTGTTTATAAAATTTTTGATGATATTGCCCAAAACACGTGGAGGATACTTGAGAGTTAAAAATACACCCCAAAGACGCTCACACTCATCAGAGAATTGTCCAATTGGACAATAATCGTCATGCCTTATCAAGCATGGTCTTGATGAGAGTACGTTTATAACGTTGAGCCACGTGACTATGGTAATGCAGCAACAAACCGGTGTTTGTTGGTTTAACGTAAGCCTTAGTTTCAATCCTGGGGCGCGGTTAATCAATTGAACGCCTAGAAAAGGGAACATCCCATCCGTTTCGGTTTCCATAATAAATGTAATGAAGGAGTGGCAGGTGTTGAGGGTTTCTAGGAAGCTGATGTGCTATTGGGCATAACAGTGAGTGTGTCATCGACATACCTACGACAAAACAGGAATAGTTTTCCATTACGTCGGAGCGTTTCCTCTATGGAACCCATAAATACGTTGGACAACAATGGTCCAAGAGGGGATCCCATGGCAACCCCATCAACTTCCTCATACAAATTTCCATTAAATTGAAACAGTTGGGGGGCTTTTGGCTCCTTTGAGAAGATCGACCAAATGAGTTTTGCTGAGATTTAAACTACGAGTCTTATAAACCAATTATCTTTAAAAGCTTGGTTAGCCAATGCCTGAATCGTTTCATCAAGAGGCACATTTGTTAACATCAAACGGAATTAACGGATAAATTCATATGTGTGACTTATAGTGAATTGATTAGTCGATAACGGTTTAAGCCTATCATCTAACCACTTAGCTAAAGCGTAGTTGTAAGTATTTGAGGCCGAAAGTAAGGCACATAAAGTGAGTTGTTCCATATGTGTCTTGGGAAGACCATATAAATGTGCTAGACGTGAGCCTTTACACAAAAGGGAGTCTCCGATGGTCCCGGGAAGTGTCCTAGATATTAATCTAATGTCTTTGTACTAAAGAGGGTGATAATGTTTAGGTTTTCTCCCCTGGTTTTTGGCCTTTGCAGCTTGATAACTCTAAACTTAAATAATTTATTGATTATTGATGGTTCCGATAGTAGACACACATAATCAATTGTATCCATAACTACAACTCCTGATCCTTGTAATGTTCTAACGATTTGCCCGCATTTAGAATGGTATATATGAAGTTACAAGCTGGTATTTCGAGTGATACATCAAATCTATTTCTGATCCTATTCCTGCGTGCTCTCCTTGACTATTGGAGCAGAGACCACCGAATTTTTTAAAGACGTTCTATTTATGTGTTAGTATGACAAGTCATATCATGGTAAATCATTGTCTGCTGCATTGTAGATAAGATTGTTATCAAAATCATGCTACCGACAATCTTAAGGACCATCAGTGAAATCATCATCATCGTCGTGGCCATTAACTTCTTTCGCCTTATGTGCATTGCACTTGGTTTGGATTTCCAAGATATAAAGGAGGGGAGGGGCAGATCACAATTTTCATTTTTCTCTGGAAATAGTCGTAAAGATTGTATCCATTCAATTATATATTGTACTTGGTTACATCGATACCAAAATGTTAGAGCTGGCTAAATTCAACTGAAAGTGGCATTGTGTAGTCTAAATTCTAAATTCTAATTCATAGTCTAAATCATATTCAATTTCCACTGAAGGGTACATTGGTCTTTCTACAAGCATTCTCAAGATTGCTTTCAACTCGCCTAATTATGTCCATTTGTTGTGATCTATCTGGTGATATGCCAGTAATGTTACTGGATTTTCATTGTTGATGAAATGTTAGGAAGTTGTGATAAAAATGAGTATATTTCTGACCATCTACCTACCATAAATAACAAGGCATAGAAACTGTGAATATTTAACAAAGAAATTGTTCGCGTTTTCAGTTAAAAAAATTAGTACTGATAAGTATTTCTGTTAAAAAAGTAGAATAACAGGCAAACTTTTATAAGATTTCTTAGAAGTGGTTTACCTCTTGCGAGTACGTGCCATATATGTTGGGTAGCATTTCCAGAAAAATTGACTTTACTATGTTCGTAACAGATTCCTTTTTAAGAACAAAAATTAGCGGAGTGAAAAATTTTTTCGTGAGACATTTGCCAAAAATGGTTGTCCATTCCATTTAGGTTTAATTTCTTTTCAACTTTAAAATATTTTCATAAGATCCAGAATGCCATGAAAAACCCGAATGACAAATTAATAAATGTGCTTTTGCTGTAGTTTCAGCTCTCTGATTTTATTAAAATATTTTTTTGGACTTTAGGGCGGACTTTCTCGTGTAATTAGTTTTTCAAATACAGTACACGTCTTTTTATCGCAATACTAAGTCACAAAATTCAATTAATTATCTGCAATTAGCATAACATCACGGCCATGTCATAGGGGGCAGGGGAAGAATATAATTCTGAACTGCTGTCGGACTGTCTTATTATGGCAGATAGAATACTAAAGATGGTGAAATATAACATGCATTACTCAAGAAAATGCAACAGCTGTTTAAAAATAATCCTTCTTATGAAAGAGGAGTAGGCCTACTTCATACTGTCTCGAATAGCCCTTTTGCGCATACGACTGAACAAACTTTCATTCTTACGAAATTGAAGCCAGGGTGACCTACTGAAGATTAAATTAAGGTGACGGTCACTAGGATCAAATTTAGAACTTTCAGGCTCTAATTGTTACTTTCTCCACTCATACTTTACATTTAAGGTCACCTCAACTTCGATGTAACTTTTATCATCACGTCCTTGTTAAGATGCGGGCTTACAGAAATGGAATGCATCAAATTCGCTCCAATTGATAATAGGTCACGTGACAGGACTAGACTTGTACCAATCAAAGTGAGTGAGCGTTGAATGATGATATTGTAGCTGTGTGTTAGATGCTTTGGTATTTTGAAATTTTTAGTCTGCAATTTACCAAGTTGGTAAGCAATAAGGTACCTGGAAATTCCTAGAGTTTAAACTTTCCGTCCTGACATTTTCTGACATGTTCCTGCCGTTGGCCTACTCGCATAGATCCATAACCCTCTCGTGTATCATACCGATTCTTTCTGTTGTATGGTAGTGAACACAAAGCGAGCAAGCTCGAAATTTTTATTGGGCAAGACTTGGGAGTGGTCTGAGAATTTTGCGCGGCTTCCAAGAGCTCTTACTTGTTCCTAGCCTTAAAAATCAAATATCGTTTCGTTCATATTTGAAATAAGAAAAATATCGACTGCCGAAAGAATGTCAATGGCTACTAAATATAAAGCCAAAAGCATAGCCCACGTTGACATCGGAATTTAGATGGACAAGAACGGGCAAGCGAAATATTTATTTAGAAGAGGCAGTGTCCACTCCACCGACTTTTTGCTTGTATAGGGTCTAATAGAAAACACCAACTACGTTCTCTTGTTGCAATTAAAGTATATATTAATAGCAATTAAATAATGCCTCAAATGCACTTCCCTGGCTGAAAATAAGATAGCTAAAACTTGCCTCTTTTTATTTGCTAAAATCAAAATATACACAAAATAATAAAGTCAATAATCTTTTTAGGCTTTGTCTATTCTCCATCGGTATTTCCTACTATGCTAATTCTACTAATATTTAATTGTTCTGAAAGCCTGTAGTAATACTTTTGCTTAATATAGAAAAAGTGGCAATTAAGAATAATTTCAACGATATCTTAGAAATCATCAATCAGTTTGAATCATACAAAAACGTTTTAAAAAGTAAAATCTAGGATTATATCTTCATCTATAGAATGTGATACGCATATTGGTGAATACGGACTAATTTTAATACCTGACACGTACTTAAAGAAATTAAGAAAATATCACACGAGTTACTTCAATAGAAAGGAACGCATTACTGAGAAAGCGCTCTTCCTTGTTTAGACAATAGAATGCCAGAGCGATGACATCACGTGCACAATCAAATCTTTCTAGAATGTTACAGCACGATAACAAATTGGTGAGTTTTCCCTCAGGGATAATAACCTCTTCATTGAAAAGGTAGGAGAATATTTTGAAATGAAAGTGTAAATAAGCTGCCGTTTTACAGCAGGACCACTCGGTGATGACGAAATGATAAATTGCTCTGGCCTTGTCACGTAAATAATTTCGAAGCAATACACTCCTTAGCAGAAGACAATGTCAAGATCTGATCATTAACAGAGAAGGCACGTGGCTATGTTTAAACATTTGAGGGGCGAGAGGGGGGCCTATTTGGAATCAGAGGGAGCTATTCTGAGGGTTTTTGGGGGAGACTTGACGCAGCAAATGTTAGATATTTGCATGAGAAACTAGGAGTTTCTGATCATACATTGGGGTAGCCTCTCCCTCAATAGCATCCCTCTCGCAAAGTGGTCATGATCAAATATTCTTAACCTTTGCCTTTTCTTACTCTTCTCTTGCCAATTTTACCATCTCTTTCCATCTCTTTTCATCATTCATTACTGCCATTAGCATTACTGCCATAATCATATCAAAAATAGGAAAGGAATCCATGTAAGTCTTCAGAATATTAGTTTTGGCAATTTTTACCAAAAATAGAAACGTACGAATTCTGGATTACAATCAATCAGTAACGTCTTGTTAACCTAGAGAAATTACACTCTAACCTACAATCCATTTATAAAATATACTAAATATCACATACATTGTTTAGCTGATATAAAGGTTGCTACATCATTGTATCAAACTAAACACGTCTTCCTACTACAATAGAAAGGGATCCATCACACATATTCTATGCATATATTAAATGATATTTGTTGTTATTATAAACGTTAAATTACCATATTCATGAATTGCTATACAATCATTTAATAGCTTTCCAACAGCATATCAAAATATTTAGCTTACGGTGATATAATAACATTGAAAATGACAATTCGTAATAAAATTTCAATAGCTTGTTTAGCTTGTTTGTATACATTAGCAGTTGACTGTGTTTCGAGGTCGTGTTTGGGTACTATAGGTTTAGCAATACGTCCTTTGAGCCCTGGTGAGCACAAGTAAGTAAACATACCCCCCTCCCCATCTATCAATACCTAGCTACGTGACTAATAGTTGTGACATAGCCGCTTTTTATAATAAATCACGACCAACGCCTTACAACAATAATGCAAGTGACGTTTACCAAATGTCAAAACGTCATTGTCTATAATTACAGTTACCTATCTATGGTAGTTAATTATATATCAATATCAATGATATGGAAATGAGATGGAGTTACAAAAATAAATAAAAATTTTTAATGATGTTGTGTAGTCAGAGTTGCATGATGAATAGTATATGACCTCAAATTGAGTCAGATATTTGGAGATTGTAATTGCCAATGTAGAAATGAAAATGTCAAACCAAATAATTTGAATAAGGTCTTATCACAATTGCCATTGTTAAGTTATATGAATGCATGTAAATGTCCCTAACATGTGGATAATTCTTACCTACCAGAATCAAACCTTGTCTCAAAATTGAAACTGAGTACTTTCATTGTCTAATACACTTTAGCGTTACATTTTGTTAATGATGTATATAGACGTTTTGGTAAACAATCGACATTTGTTGAGTTGTACAAACCATTGACTAGATGAGATCGGATGCAACACACTCCAATGTACTCAATGAAAATCATGAATTTATTTAAGTTAAAAGCAGTTAAACATAATTCCGATACATTGATTTGCCAGATAAGCCTTTGAAGTGTAGTCAGCCACGCAGCCAGTAAGATTTTGACGGGCGGGCAAATTTCAAACGAAAACTTTTCTCGTCCCGCCTTCCTTCCAGGCCATCCCACCACGGTTGTGCCAATTGGATGAAGTTTGAAGATCTCGTCTTTCTCGTCTAGGGAATTGAAATACAAAAGCAATCCACCTTTCAATGCTAGTAAGGACTTTGTTGGTGTTGGGGGCAAACATGGCCACGTTTAAGCTGTTGGGTGGGCACAGCCCCCCGCGCCCGCCCTTGGCTGCGTGCCTGAGTGTAGTCAAGGCAATAGACAATAAAAGCGCTCATTTTCACATCAGCATACTGATAGGAATACCATCCACACTCTACTTCTTTTAGATTTATAATCTTCACTAATTAATTTTACGCTGTGTTTTGTGTATGTGACTAGAACTATGTGTCTTTTTCTCTAACTTAATAATAATTAATATCCTTAGGCAGCCTACATTAAAGTGAGAAATCACCTTCATTCAAATACTAAAATATTGACTAACGTACATAAAATATAAAAATCAAAAAGCAACATATATCAACAGATAAACGCAACTAATATCACAGATGATCAGATTTGTAAATTTACCTAATTACCATGTACTAGTCTTTTGCTTAAATTGTTTCTCTCTTTGTAAGTTTTTATTAAAGTGGAAAGGGGTGAGGTTTCCCAATCGTTTATTTTGTATACGAGGCTTGTATAGTACGTAAGTACTCAGACGTTTCACTGCCCTTTCCAATGGTTATAACTCATGACATATTCCTATTCTTTGATAAAGATAAGGAAAAAAACTCGATACCATATCGATAAAGCTATTTAATTTCAGTCTAGAAATACGTCGGATAACAAGACGACCTGATCAGAATCCAACGGTACATATCTATGATACGATAAAAGTATCACTCGATGGCGATGAAAGCGAACAACATAATAATGTTTGGCAAAAGAAGAACATTCACTGGTTCTCTTTTTGCCGCTCGGACTTGCTTTTGTCTCCTTTTACAATTGCACCACCAAGGAATAAAAGAGACTCTCAAAATCGAGTTTCAAATCCACATTGAAGTGTGTAAGTTAGAGCATAAATTTTTTAACATAACCAGCTCAAAATTGTATGACTCTGTAATCAAACAAACATTTATACACGAGAATCTGTAAACCAATTACACGCCATCATAACGCGTCAGGTAAAGTGCACAACTAAGGATCTTCAAGTATCGATGACCAGCATGAGTGCTCTTGGTAATCAACCATGTTAAAACAAACTTAGATTGAATACGGTGAAGAGTCGCAAACCCAACTCATTTCAGGCATAAAAACCAAACATCCGTAAGGTCTTCTTTCGATGTTAATTCCACAGCAGTAGTGCCAAATTTATCATAGCTTCTAAATCAGGCAGTGGTAATTTACCATAAAAAGCATCGACGTAAACTCTTGAGTCTTATTTAGGTGTCTTCAATTAAAACATGTAATTATCTACTTGGCTTTCCAAGGATCAAAGAACTTAGAAGAACTCCTCCAGTTATAAGGAAAGCAATTATAATACTTCCAAAAATCCAATTTGTCCTCTCTATCTTTCTCTGTTTACCAATATCTTGATACGATTTGTCAATTTCATCTCCAAAGCAAGCCAATGTCCTTCCTATAAGTTCCCTCTCTCGATGCAATCCTTCATCAAATTCTTGAATATGAAAATGAGTGGCCTCCACGTTTTCTGAGCCAAATCTATCACCTTCGTCAAAGAGCTGATAAGACATGACGGTGAACATAAGAATAACTTGGCAAGCGTTCATACAAAGTCACAGAATCTGTAAGTTACTTATTGGACTGTGAAATAAGAATTGTTTAACTTAAAAAGCAATTCACTGGTTGTCTACTATGATTTAGGAAAAAGGCTACTAAAATTTGTATCAGACACTTACTTGCAAGCTTGTGTATGAACGTGTGGCATACTAACTTGCCTATTAAATTAGAACGAGTTTTCGACTGGATCCTGTTATGCAAGACAAGGTCGCAGACACAGGTTCGCGTGATTTGAACACAAAAGGAAGTATTTATGAATTATTATTGCACGATCACGAGATAACTCTTGTTTGGAAAAACTAAAGTCTATAGTTCACGAATAAAAGAACTATATTCGCCCATCACATAGCTGGAGTTCCTTAAAGTCCTCCACAGATAATATTTATGAGTTAAACCCTAATTTCAAATATGGATGAATTCCTTCCGCGTCCAAAATATATACTTCTACCTTTACTGATTCTTTTATTACGTTTATGAAAGGGATACAAACGTCTTGAAAACATATCTTTAAAAATATTAGAAATTTTATGGACTTCTAGTTGTTGTGAGGCTAAACTAGCCTTTGTGGGAAGGTAGGACATGGTCACGAATTGTTGTTCATGGAAAAACAAACTTTTGTGTGTATGCCCTAAAGGCATATAGATTTGCGAAACGCCATGGAACAGACGATAGAGTGCTTATCGCAGCACATATCTACGTGTTCTACCGTATTATTTTTTACTTTTACCACTTCAGCAACTTGAAGAGTAGGCAAGTACACCAGTTTAGAAGAGCTGTCTTCCGCGACTTAATTAGAAAAATATTGTCAATTCCAATCGAGGCAAAGTTTTAATATGATAAATGTTAAGCTGTTCACTCAAGCTCAAAACGAGGCCAGAAAATGCTGTGTAACTTATAGCATCGTTAGATGATTTTAATTTTTACTTTTTCTTACTAAAGAAATTTAATATTTGACTTAGCAATATATTTTGCGTCTGGCCTCCACAACAGAAGCAGGATACAAGTGTTGACTTAGTTAGGTGGAATGTAAGTTGAGGGACCATGATTGTTTATGGAAGGGGTAACGTTCATTAATGCAATGCTGAAACATCAACAAGTCTGCGGAAGGGAATGTAAACTGCAAAGTAACCCTCTGATTTAGCCATACCGAGTTAATCCCTCTATCAATTAGCTACGGAAAATACCAATCATTGCAATAGCAACATTCTGTAGGGCCCTATAACCTTTTAATAACTTTCCCAGAATCTTAAAATGGCCTTTAGGCCCCGCCACCGACTACAGATTGAGCGATAAATAAAGAAAAATGACCGGTCTAAACCTATCGAAGAATACAAAAGACTGAAGACCGTCGAACCTTGCGGTCACACAGGGAAAACAACAAGAGTTTGCTTAGAAATGATAGGAACATCCAACGCGAAAGGTTTTGATTTCAAGGACAATCCTGACTTCACAACGAGACTAAAGAATACTTGGCTGACAGAAAATGGATGATTTGAAAAACCCTTTTTATTGTAGAGATGCAGTGTACAAAGAGCCTGATTAGGTACACGAAGTCGTAGGTCTACAGTTATGTTTCATTAGTCTTGTTGTCCAAGCCGATAAGTTATGATTATTGTAATTACGGGTGTAATGAGTATTTAGACGACAATACTGAACTTACTGCAGTGCCCAGCGTTGGAAAACTATCGACGATCACAGCACAAAGTTTTGTAGGGGAAAACCTCATGAAACAGCAAAGATGTATTTTATAGAGATTATTGGCAAAACTCCAATTTGACTTTACATTTCAATCGATTTGAAACTATTGAAAACGTGTCTGAAAGTTCTTGTCTAAAGCATCGCACTACGTTTTGATTCATTGATAATGCAGCTTAAAAACAATGGAAGATCAGTACGTGATACATGTAATTAAAAAAGAAATGCAAGACATTCCTTCCGGGATATTGATGTTGTTAAAATTAGTGGTGTGTTTGCTACAATTGTTTGATTGTCACGATTTAAAGTGAAAGAAAACCGCTGATCAGCGTGTTAACTATCTTGAGACTCGTTATGAGCAAAAGTTCAAATCGAGGCAATAACATGTCTCCTATTTTTCTTCACTGCCTATACAGAATCTTTTATCTCAGCAGCAGCGGAAGAGTTTTGTAAGGAGAATAATGAATAATGAAGTATTCAACGTATCAGTGTTCAAAAATATACCTATGCCCGACAAACAGTAGTTTAGTACAGCGTGTGTTGTCGGAAATAGTTAATAAAAAATTATACGAAACCTTAAGTTCATGTTGAGAAAATATCTCAGCTTTGTTTTGCATTAAGCATAGAACTATAAGCCCACAGATACAGCTCTGGATGAATTGTGTACTGAGAAATGCTCTTTCTATAATTAACTGGTGACTACTGAATAAAATGATGCTTGAGGTGTTTGTTTATTATTTAGTAATCTAAGACCATGGAGAACTAAACTAAGGAAAGGTAATGTTTCTATTTTCATGGCTATTTAGGGAGATTTTTGATCATTTGCGACGAGCAAACATCGGTTAAAATTAAAGCAAAGTGAAATTGTCGCTTAAACCAATACAAGATCGCCGACTTTCTATTTTGTGTAGCTGTGTTGTCAATTCTCAATTTCTTATTAAACGTCTCTGCAAAAAACGGCTTTTGAAACACATTTGGTCTGGGTAATTTTCCAGAATTGCGGAGGAAATGAAAATGACTTTTAACTTGACTATCTGACCACTATAGCGAATAACAAAGTCCAAATCATTGAAATGCAATACGTTTAGTCATTATCTGTGATTCCAAGGAATTAATTTACCCCATTATAACAGACTTCCAAGCAAACTACAATAGTTGTTATTTTTGTTGGAGGAGTCTGAATTACTGTTTCCGAAAAACTGCACGAGAAACATAAGCTCTCGATATCATTTGAGATTTCCTTAAAATTTTGTTATCCGCAGATTAAATGTTGTAAAATGTCTATAACATAGTAAGTTGTGCAAGTCTCCTCATTTTATTTCCTCACAACGACGAAAACTAATTAAACAGTTTAAAATGAAAATTAAAGTATCAGATGTTTCGAAAGATTTATTGAGATCTGTATCCGAACTCATCAACTGTGTACCTTTACCTATCCCAATATGAAAAGGTGCTGGCGCTATAATGCAGTGTTAGAGGAGCCAGTTTCGATATGATGCGACCACATTTACTCATATATTTATCAAATAGTTTGTTTGTGGTACAAAATAAGAATATTGCACGAAATAGCGGAAACATTGTGTACTTAAAAGATTTTTTCGTCTGACACTCCTCAGAGTACTAACGTCAGAATGACCGAAATGGAATGTAAAAATCGCCTTTTGCAAGATTGCCGGATATCCATCATACCCTTTCCGCTGCCGTCGAAGAAACCGCAACATAATAGTTTTTACGAGCTACCATCTCGTGGGTTGCTAGCTACCCATAAAAACCATTTACCCATGGCTGGGGCCCTTACAGGTTCTACTATGCGGGGTCAGCACAGACCTGGGAGTGGTGGTGACTAAGGGGTAACTCCATTATATCATACAGCCCCAAAACTCCAGAACTCCCGAACTGGAGCCTCACTACCGGATGCAGTTTAGTTAAGTGTCATACCCAGGACGATCATAGTGTATATCTGTCTAAAAAAAACAAGCTGTTGTGGTGATGCTCCACTAATCGACATATTTATTTCTCTGTGTGACAGAAATTTACTGCATGATTTCATGGATTCTTTGACAACATCTTACGATTACCAAATAAGCCATATCTTAACCATTTCTGTGTTAAATTTTATTGTACCCTTTTGTTTTATACTATTTTTTTCATATAAAATATTTTGTTATTAAGCTGGAGATGAAGTCAAAGAGGGATCAAGTGATTCCAAGGATTTGGCAATAGATGAAAATGCAGGATTGCACCAACAGCAAGGTACGTGTATTTTTGTGATTACGTTGCAAAAAGAATAAATATGCTTTTCTAGTCCATAAACAATGATATATGAGAAATTTCAATCGGTAGTCAAGTTAATGAAATGGCATATGAACATAGTAAAGAGATAGGTGAGTCAATGATGAATGATACTTGCTATTTCCCTCTTTCCTCGGTATGGAACAGTGGCGTAACATTTGTATATAGCCCTCGCGATGACGAAGGTCATGCTTCGATTTCTTGTGGTCCAACAATTTTCATTGATGCGTATTCTCAAATTAAAAGCAGAAAACTAACATACAACCTAATGAGTCTTCGCCTCTGAGAAAAAGTTTAAAAGGGAGTGAGCCTGCTCTCAGACCATGTAGTTTTTTTATCGCCGTCTAATTTGAATCGGGGTATGTTAGCTATGAGTATTTAAATAGTTTGTTTGTGATACAAAACAAGAATATTGCACGAAATAGCGAAAACATTGTGGACTTAAAAGCTATTTTCGTCTGCCACTCCTCAAAGTACTAACGTCAGAATGACTGAAGTCAAGTGTGTGAAAGAGACTACCAAACTGTATTTTGAAGGAGCCAATCAGAATTGTGACTGCCTGAATGGCTTGTGTTTTTGAACCAATCAGTATCCGCTAAAAACACGATTAATTGAATAGGCCTAGCGAGAACGACGTTAGTACTCTGAGGAGTGTAAGACGAAAAAAGCTTTCAAGTACACAATGTTTTTGCTGTTTCCTGCAATATTCTATGAGTATTTCATTATCAATAATTTATCACATTACTAAAAATCAGTAACAATATACTATGAAAGGGTTATTCACAAGTGTAATGCACAAAGAAGGGTTCGCGAGGGCGCCATTAACGTCTCGGGAATTTATCTCAAATTCAAAGAGAAAGTATGGTCATAAAGTGAATAAAACAAATGACACAAAAGTTGAAAAAACATTACCCTGATTTCCGCTATAACACCTGTACTCTAACCCTGTGGACGATATTAATAAGGTTTTTTTGCCAGGGGGTTCCCAACAGTAGTCTGCGTGTACTTCAACGGTTATTATATGGTCATTGCAATCGATTTGAAATCGCTGCGAGGTTACTTCATAAGGCTACAGTTGTGTAAAGAATTGTAGAGACGCACTTTATAGCGTTTACACCAAATCATTATTTACTTCTCTATCCTCACTATCACAATCAATACAGGCGTTTTGCAAGGTGACACCTTTGCTCCGTTTTTGTTCATCGTCTATTTGGACTACACACTCCACTCTGCCATCACTGATTTGGACATTCTCTTTTTGAATGTTCACACAGTCGCTTTTATCCGGTTCAATTCCCAGCATGCCATGACTACGTTGATTACAATGCTCTTCCTGAAAACGCAATCAAAAATCCGCAGGATGCTTTTAGTCGTCTAGAAATGGCATGCGAGAATATTGGATTGTTCAGGCATTGAGCACAATCAACTCCCTCGATAAAATTTGGAAAACTAACGTCAAGAACGACACAAAACACACAGATTTAAGAAATCGACCGAAACCATCTACTTTATGGTCCAGGCTCTTGGTCACGTAATATTGCTCTATCTAATAAACCTAATGCGCCATATACCAGAATGTTACGCGCCATTTACAAGATATCAGGCCTGGTGTCTACGTAACGCTGTATGGTTTCCTTCCACGCATATCTACAATGCATAAATGCCGACCTATGGCGCTAGCTGGACATGTATCTCAACACGACGAACTAGCGGGGAAAGTGCTTCTGTAGTCTCCAGAGGTCAAGCAACGAATTGGAAAGCCTCATGTTACAATCAAAATTCTTCTGGAAAAGGACACTGTCCTCTCGAGACCAGAATGTCTGGCCTCAATGACTGTAGCGAGAATCATGCTGCAAGAACTTTGTGAACATTTCCCCGTCAACTCACAAGTACATTAAGACAAGACAAGATGATAACAATTTCGTAGCGACTGACAACGGCTGTACAATCACAAAAAAGCAGGTAATGTTATGCCTTCTGACTCGCTCACATACAATAGCCTGGATTGAAGTCATGATCAGAACCATTTAGGACTTACCTCCACTACAATATGCACAATAACATCTTGAATAATGCTGCTTTGGATTTACATGTGTGAGAAAGTGAGAAAGAATTCATAGAATCACCAACTAAGTCGCTCTTTGCAGTCAGTTATTCTACTATTCCTATGCAAGGGATATCTAATGTCTTTAGAAAAATGAAAGTGTTTACAAAATGAGTTCAATAATGAATGTGAGAAAAGCGTAAGGAGAGATAAAATTCCACAGACAAGTAAGGACTGAAACCATCTACCTCAACGGAAATCACTATTTCAATATGAGAACGCAAAGAAAGAGGAAAGAATGAGAAAGATATTAGCAAGATTCAAGTCACCTAAACCTGTGCGAGTACACTGGTAAGCCGTGAAGTCTAGGCCCTTGGCAACCAATATTTACATGATGCATATCGCAAAAGAGAATGAAATTGTTCTCGTTGTGGTAACATAGGGCACGGCCGCCTATTAGAATACTTTCGTTGTCAGTGATGCTTAGTTTTTGCTTATTTATTGTCTCTCAACTCACATGGAAGGAATTGGAAACAACAGAAATCTAATATTTTCTAGAAAGTCTTCACTGTTTTTCTTTTACACATTTTTTACAATTTATTGTTGAACTCCAGTCCTATCTGTTTCATTCTGCGATTTTATAGAAACCAGATAAATTCACATCATTTAACATGAGTCGTTAGGTGGTTGCCAGGCTCTTCCACGGAAAAAGGGTCGTCAAAAACTGCCGTACCTTATCCAAATGTTTTACTTAACTTCGTTTCAGAGTATTATCTTTACATGATCAGTTCTAAAAATGGTCGATCCCAGACGGTTGCAGGCTCTCGGCCATAATTACTTTTGTTAATCCTGTTTTCCATAAAGTTTTCAAATGGTTATCAGCTTTTCATTATACTCTAACCTTTCACATGTCTTTTCTTTCCTTTACATGACGTAAGAATTGAACCAACGGCAACTTGCCAAAGAACCCACTAATGATGCTTCATCCACTGCATCTTCTCGTAAAGGTTAGTCACTCCTTTAGTCACTAAATTTTTTTAAAACTGTATTTATTTACATAAAGAAATTGTAAACTAACATTAAAGAGTTTCTCTTTGTTGTTTATCAGGTTACATAAGCTGATCCTAATACCTGAAGTTAGTCTATAACTGATTCTGTGTTCGTTCTTCGTGAACCGTGCTTTTCCCTACTACACGTTATTTCTAAATATACATCGCTGATGGCTCTTTGTTGTTTGAACTTTAGCTGCAATAAGATCAAAAACAGTAGGAAATGAGTGCATTTATCTAGATTTAATATATAAGACATCCTTTTGTTGTAAGTGGCAACAAGGTTACAATGTTAGTAATCATGTCCACAATATTTGCTGCATGTGCATATGCCACTAATATTTGAAAAAGTTTGATTTATGGGTGTGATAGTCGTGTGTATTTCCAGCTTAACTTACGTCCGTCCAATCATTGTCAATGAAAACTAGATACAACTCACTGAACATGATTATGAACCTTTAAGCTAACTTAATGTAACTAATCGACAACAGGAAAATTAAGTTAAAACGTAATTTTCAAGTAGTGTTTCTGCGTCATGGCCTCGTTCCAATGATGCAACCTCGTATTGGTTACTTTAAAACTTACATACGTTTAGCTTAATAATAGCAAAATGTTCTAATATGAATACCCTTTCATGTTTATTTCACATAATAGCATTCGCTACATAATTATGAGGTGCTAATCAATCTCTTGTCACGACAGACATCATCTTACCTAAAAATGATTAAAATTTATATCTACATTTATATTTAAGTTAAAATCACTTAAAGTACCTCAGCTCCTTGTGAGAGCCGCTTTGTGTAATCTTACTGCAAACTGGGGTGCATATGGAACCCATTTGTAGGATTGGGATTCTAACGTATTTGATATTGATAAGCAGCTCATTAGAAGAGACAAAACCAGGACTGAGTGTATAAGAAAGAAGTCAAAAGTGATAGATAAGAAAATGACGTGTATTAGAAGAGGATGTGCACGTCACTTGGACAGAATGACCAACCTTAGGTGAGAAAACAGAACTAAAAAGTGAACACCCAGAAAACGCACGGGAGAGGGAGGCCAAAACGCAGGTTGAGAAAAAAGATTTAAGAGATAAGGGGCAGCAGGTGGATGCAAGTGGCCAAGGACCGCCAAGGGAGAGGGAAGATCTGGACGCCATCTGCCAGCAGTGGTTTGAGGTACTAAGAAGAAGCAGCAACTATTGGTCACTGTAATTAACGCTGTACAGATGCAGTCAGCAATCCAAAGTAAATGTGTCGGTTTTTCTCGCGGAACAGACACAAGACACGCCGGAAGGTGCGGATAAATGATAAAATCTATTTACTAAGGTAATAAATGGATATTTTAATTTAGTAAATTAATTGTGGAAAAGAGCTGGTCAGATCTTGATAACTAGAAAGTTCTTCTTAAGATAGACAACCTTCGCAAGTGATGATCATATACAAATATTGCAGCCTGGTAATAAAAAACCCTAAAATTATTCGTAACTTAACACGGTATGTGATAAGGTTCAGGGCCTGTTCTAACTACGGCTCGTAAGGACAGCGTAACCAATCAGAAGCTTGTACATGCCAACATAGCAGAAACAACGCCATCTATATCAACAGTTTCTGTTTTCCTCCCATAAGCCCCTTGCTACGTCTCTTCTAAATTATACTCTGTCAAAGGGAGAATTCGATCAAGTACCAGCAACCATCCATAAAAAAAGTAAAAATGCTGAGGTTTCTAGGTTGTCCGATACTCCGCTGATCAAAAGACCAATATTTGTTTTGAGAACTTCAAACAACGTCTTAATGATACATTATAATGACGAGGTCGAGGCACGCTAGCAACAGGTCGATTTTGTCTTAGCAGAGCCAGCAGAAATGTTCTTTACACAACTTTCATGGTATCATGATGTCCATCTTTAAACCCATTCTCACCTCAAAGTCACTCACCATACATCATGTTTACAATCACAATAAACTACGCGTGGAGACCAATACATCGAGCACCGTTTATGCGATCATATTTAGTCCTCTTAATTTTTACCACAAAAATGAATTTAGCTTGTAGATATCTAAAAGACGTTATCAGTATGCAATAGATTAACGACTTTTTCATTGAGCGCTTTCAAAATTGTGGGCCAAACGTTTTTCATAAGGAATTGGGACACTTGTCCTTTACCATTCATTGTTTTTATGGTTCTACTATCATTGGTCCCAGATATATATCTTTATTTGTTTCCCTACTTTCTAGCTGCGGGATAGCGAGAAATTTTCTATATTCAATTACCACCTCAAGTTTCACATTTGATTTTACTTCCAGGTCGACCAGCACTGCCAAACTTAAGCGGATCAATTTCACGATTGGAAGCTGCCCTGATAGCATTAATTGATGATGGTATGTATGCATCGCAATGCGAAGTAGATCACATTTAAGTAGAACAATTTGCACCTGCAACGAAGCGAGGTTGTAGGACTGCTCAAAATTTTGACGGTTGACAAATGTCACAAGGATAAGATCTGCAAAGAATCAAACAAAGATCATTAACTTTTTAGAACAAGAGGAAAATAAACTATGCAGTAGACCACGTCAACGTCACGTGCAATTACGGTCATTTGTTACTTTTTCCCACATACATGTTAAAGAATAATCATATTGTTATGACCCATACAGTATCGAATCTTTACCTTGAAACGGAAGTCAAGTGGACTATCCACTCACCAAGCAGACACAGAGTGTCATTAGCCCACTTTTGCTACCATAGAATCTATTGCTGCTGCAGGTTGTAGGGAAGCTTTTCTCTAATTTGAAGTCTTCAATTGGGCGACGCAAGATGCCTGAAAATTGTGGAATGTCGTGGAAAAGGCATGACGTCATCTGTCACTGGACAGAGATAACGGATCTTTTGAAGAACTCTTCCTCACTAATAATCCATTTTTGATCTTTTAAAGTTACACACTCCAAGAAATAACATATACGAGGAATAACATATAATTGCCATTTTTCTTCACATTGACGTCAGTGGAGTTTTGGTGGTTCTGTCATCATCGCTTTTAAAGAATCCAGGTGGTCAGTCAAGCTTAACTGAACCTCGACCAAAATCCAAAATCAAACTTTCTTATTCTCAAAAGCCATTTTGAATAGGTACTCATTATCATTGTGGGTCTACGTAGATAGTGTAAGATAACGTTGATATTGATAGTGATAGTGCTCACGGTAACTGGCACAACTAAGTCACTAATATCAATGTTTCTTGGCTCTATTTTAACAGGGGGGCAAACGGTCCCCTCAGGGCCCTTTCCTTGGCTTCGTACCTTGGTAGTAGTAGTAATAGTGGTGGTGGTGGTTGTAGTGGTGGTGGTGGTTGTGGTGGTGGTGGTGGTTGTAGTGGTGGTGGTGGTGGTGTTAGAATTAGTAAAAGTAGCAGCTGCAGTGGTAGCAACGTCACTCAACACAATGATTTGAGCTAGCCCTGGGGAGACAGTGCACAGCTTTAGTTCACACTAATAAGTGTTCCTTAGAAACAAAACATGGATCCTTGTTACATAGAATTCTGTGTCAGTGCACCCCTTACTCTACTGATAACAACTATATAATTCTGTGGTAGGTACCCTGCACCAATACGAATAATTTGTATTGACACTTAACACTACCAATGATTGCATTCTATCTTGCCTTCCTAATTGTTTTCATGCTATTTGAGATTTGATTTACGACTTAATTTAATGTATTGTATTGTAATCATTGTAATGCGTTTCGTGATTCCTTAACAAAATCACAACAAGAATGCACGCAAGGAAGGGTTGACTGCATTAGAAGAAGCAATTCCCATAGCATAGTCGCCAGTCATATTACTTTGATTAACTCCCAGACATCATTAAACGTTTCAAATAACCTCTAATAACTGTGCTCACAAAGCCTTTATTAGCTCTCCCTTCTAAGTGCATCATTACTTGAATTCCACGCACTTAAACAAACGAGTTTGGTTATACAATATTTTTGACATCCATCCAGAAATATTCACTAGCTAATTTCGTTTTGGCCGCAATTTGTATACCTCTCATCTCGAATTTCATGGAATCGATTAACAGGCAATAAAGCTGCTTTAGCCAAGATTTAAATGGACATTTTAAGGCTTATTTCCAATGTATCTGTAATGAGATATGGCACGCGCCGAGAAGGGGGACAGGAGATCCACGGGGTGTCAGAGACAGTTAAGCTTCTCCCGTAAGTTAGTTTGCTTATCTCGTTTTCGATTGGAAAGAAACGGTTTTAAGACTACTTTCGGACCATTGCATTCTCAATAAAACTGCCTCGCTTACATATTTGTCGTCTGAATCATTAAACTGAAGAAAAGTGGGAGTTAATAACCCCCATCACATGACCTTTTGAAGCCGGTATAAGCCGTTAACCTGGTTGACGTGAAATGATCGGAAGTTTCCTAACGTATCATCTGGTGAGGTAGTCACAAAGTGAAATGATCTAGGGAGCCAGAGAAACCAAAAAGAGGGGTAAATTACTACAAAAAATATCGTATATTCTCGCCGGTTGTTGTATTGTTTTAACAAAATTGCAAAGAAATCTCATTGCTTTAAAGAAAACGTTGTATGTTACTTCGGTAAACAATAAGAATATTTGACTGCCTCCTGATAATATCTTGCGGTACAGTTTAAAACATTTTGTCGTCTAAGGACGCTTCGTTTTCAGAGGACGCCTTTAATCTCTTGTGTTTGCCAAAGGTGTTTGTAAGCTCAATTTTTCTTAAGGAGCGTCCATTTAAGCATATACCTACATACGTCCTTATAACAGATCTGGGTCAATTTCTGTAGGCAGACCATTAAAAAAATCAACTATAGCTTGCCTTGGCCAGAACCAGCAAGGGTAACTGGGATAGTTACATTCCCATTGAGAAAGTGTAGAAGATTCGGGTATGAAATACAAATGTATGCTTATCAAGAACACGTGAGAAGGTGGAAGATAAGTGGAAATGGAGAGGACATGGTATGAGAATAATGGGAGTTTTGCTCTCTTGTCATTCATGAGAAAGTAGTTTGGAATCAGCTTAGTAATATTCGAGCCTTTGTATAACAAACGCATCATCATATCTATTGCCTCCAATTAACGAGATTAACTACGCCACAACTACATGACTAGTGGAACATTTTCTAACATAATTGAGACGTCCCGTAGTTCTAAAGGATGTTGATTTTGCTCTAGACAGTTCGAATTTTGATACTCGCATTGTGTCCTCATGTGTTGTCCCCTCTCATGTATTTGATTTTATTACCAAGGTGAATTAGCTACAAACCCTTTCAAACAAAGTAAAGCAACTCCGAAGCCGTTTCTTTCGCAATCAAATCTAAGTGATTAGAGACAGAAATACAATGCCTGGGACAATATGAAAAATCAGTATCAATTCACATGCAGCGTGACATAATACAGCTTATATTAACATGCAAGCATTCTCTCACCAAATAGTCAAACGGTCTTCATCACCATCATCATCGGTCGACTTGTGTCGGAAAATTTTGGCTTGTTTTCCTCCACACTGCACGCCCCACCATTGCTTGACTTAGATTTTCCATTGGGATACCAGAGTCGGGAATGATAGTTACATAGGTGAGCTCTCGGGAGTGAACTTTTCCAGAGCGCTTTCACGGAAGAAGTGAGGATATTACTTTTTATCCGCACGCGGACATTGAGCAGCATACTCAAAGCGGCGTTGACTATACACATGGAAGGTTCTGTCTAGATTACCGTATGTCTCATTGATGGTAGGACGTAATCTCTCTCTTTTTTTAGAAGGCTGGTGTCTGTGCCATCAAGACGTTTCTTCGTCTTGCGTTATATTGGCCTTGTTTCTGAGACATGGAGGAGAATAGGTTCAGGAACAGTCAGCAGACACATTGCAACTATATATAATTCTCAAAGAGTGGAGCATTACCACAATAGCTTGCAATTAAACGGCGCTGACCGGATTCGAACCCAAGACCTCATGACTACTAAACCAACGCCTTAACCATTGAGCCATCGAGGCTCAAAAAGCTAAGGTGAAGATTTTAGTGTCAATCTTTCACGAATTCTCATCCAGTCAGTGGGTACAGGGAAATTAATTCATTAATATTTAGTGTGTTTCGGCTTTGAGCCTTCATCAGTGCCAGACATATACATATTCTCAGCACATATATATATATATATATATTTATCACGGAGTGGAGCATTACCACAAAAGCTTGCTTTCTTTTTTTCACTAATCGAGCCGAGGGAATTCGAACCCATGACCCATTGGTTTGAAAACCAATACCTTAACCATTTGACCGTCAATATATATATGTCATTCTCAAAGAATGGAGCATTACCACAATACCTGGCAATTTTTGGGAGCTGATGGGATTTGAACCCATGATCTCTTGATGAGTAAACCAATACCTGAACCATTGGTCCATAATTATGAAGCTATTACTTTCAGATGAAAAATGGGAAATGAATAAGATAGGCAATGACTGAATCTACAGAGGAGACTAATCAATGATCAGGTGGATGTGTTATGTCTGCCTCAACCAACAGTTCCTCATAAAGGTTTTCCTACAGTTTTCCAGGTATCAACTCATAGAGGGGCTGCTGAGATCAGATTAGATGGTATTGTCACATTAACTGCAGCTATGGCCACATCAAGAATTTCAACAGCATATAAGTTGATGGCTTGCACTCTTGTAGCTATCCCAAGAAGGCATTGTATGAGGCTGTATAGAATAACCTTGCCCAATGGACAATCTCCATGAAACAGTCACGAGTGTTTGATGCAGAGCAATGTGCATAGTCAAGAAAGAGAAGACCTGTGTGATATTACTCACTTCCTTTTATTCAATCATCAAATACTTTCATTCTGGTATATTTTAGCATTATATTTTCATTTGATCCTTTCAATCTTCATTTGCAAACAGGTACCCTGTTGTTTACAGGTAGATGTCACAGCTCAGACAAAGTGGAGAACTTTCACACCCTACTGTTTGACTTATTTTTGCTTGCATCGAAAATGTCATAATATTGACTTGGAGTATGTGTTTTAATGGATGTTGAGTTATTTTGTGAAGGTGATGGGTTGTGTATGTGCCAGTAACCAACACATTTATCTCATGGAGGTCAATTTTGCAAAGCTTAATATCCGCCCAGTTGTAGGGTTCTTAAAAGCTTATAATGCTGCAGTTTAGTAGGAGAAAGGGTTCTCCACTGTTACAGATATATAAAATTATTAGGTAACACAAGTAAGCCAAAATAATCTACTTTTGGTTTCCAGAACGACAGACTCCTTTTACAATCCTCGATGCACCACAGGATTTGCATCACTACATGGAAAGCACAGAAACAATGCAGTTTTCATTTGAATTGTAGGGGATAATCTAACCCCATTCATAAACATGAGATACCCATAGTAACATGTAAACAATCCCACTAACAGAAAAAGGGTTTTACTATGTGCAAGATGAGGTATTGTACTTCCACATGGACGTATTAGGTCATGTATTAGGATAAAGAATAAAGTAGTGTGAAACAACCCAATAATCTCACTATGCTTTCTAAAGGGGTATTTGGACAACAAACAGTTTCTATGGAAGCTGGAAAGTACGTAGATTTGGCTGTATTGGTTGTTAGGTACGAAAAGAACAATCGGAAATGAAAACTTTCTTCGTGGGGTATAGGGAGGGATTTGCCAGATTTCTCGTAACCTTACAAGTTAGGAATTCATCAAATCTTCCAATATCGTCATTTATTAACTACCGAGTCACATTGACCAACTTTATAAATGGCCGGTCTTTACTGTTATATACATGCAAGATTTAGAACTTAGGATACCAAAAGTTTAAAGGAGAAGAAAATCACCGCACATGTAATTTATAGTATGTATTTTCATCACTTACCATCTAGGCCAAGTTCTTTCATCCATGTATCTTGTCGCGATGGTGATGGTGCAACACAAGGTTTGTAGGTCATCGGTGTCTTGAATTTTGTTGGAGTTCCACGCGGAGAATTCTACAAGGCGTCGTAAAAGTGGCATAATTAGCAATCAAGCTCCTTTTCGGGTTCTCTTATCCCCCTTCTAAATCGATGGTGTGCTCATCCCACCTAGGGTGCAGTTATTTGGCGGTTTTTGGAAAAGGAATACAAGAATCATTAAGCCTGCCTGGATGCAATTTCTTGTTCTACGGTTCTATTCGCCAATGAAAATGGCTAGGTGGTACGTCCAGTTGACTTTCCTACTCTTAAGTGGTAACATTTCGGACAAATTGCATCTCGTGAAAAGAACTGGTTAATCTTGGCCAATTGCCTACTCAGTAGGTCTACGATTTTCTGCAGCCAAAGTGATCCACAGAACCTGTATTTAAAAATCGACCACGGAGAAACCAAACGAAAGGAAAGTTTGTAGTATTTTATTCTACACATCGAAGTATAAACTAGGATTTAAACTAACATACAATAACGGACTACTGGATAAGATTGGAGAGCTACTTGTACGATATAATTATGCCATGTTGTTTTGGCATAAGTGAATAGGCCTAAAAGATTTATGAGGATCTATCGTCAAAATCAGCGAAGGTCCCTTTACGTAAATATAAGGATTCATAATAAGGCCAAAATATCAGTAGCTTTGAAATTAATGTGCAGACATATATTAAATTTGAGAAAATGTTAACTGAGCACATCAGATGACAAGTGGTATCAGAAATATTTGCATCCCACTGTGGAAATATTAGGCCCCGGTTGTACCTTGTAAAGTTCTATAATCCTCGAAGATGCAGTTGGTTTACAGTATACGTCCATGTCTGTAATGATACTTTGGATCATCGTATGTAACTCCGTACCTATGCTGTTTGAAGCTTAGGCAAATTAAGGATAATCCGAAGAAAAGCTGATAAAGTTAATGCCAATGTAAAAATAGCATAGTGTAACGTCCCCGGCAGATCAGAATGTTTCACACCCGGTCAATAACCGAATCCAAATCAGGTCAATTAAATGCGATGGAAACCTGGTTATAAAGCAGCAAAATACCGTGTCTCCTTCTCCTTGATACTTAAAATGCTGTATATATACGAGCAATGCCTTTGTATGTCGTCTAAGTTATGAAATTGGGATTAAAATTGGCTTACCATATTCGTCTGTCGTCAAAAATCACTGCAGAGACAATGATGCCGTAAACAAGATGACCAGCTGACAACCTTGGAATGCTTGTATCTTTCTATCGTTTACTACATCAATGCCATAAATACAATCCTACACCTTTACAAAACAGTACATTGACGTCAGTAACTAATCTAGCCATCGTTAGGCAATAAACCATTGTCATAACATGTAACAACTCAATCTAAGCAACAATAAACAAAATTAAATAACTCCCTCGTGGCTTTCTTACCTGATATGGTGAAAGCGGTCTCTCGGGGCTCAACGCTCTTTTCATAAAAGGATGCATCTTTTACAAGTTTGACAACGTAGGGATGATTCTAAATGCACTCTACTATGTAGGAATAAGTTTATATGTTATTTGCTGATACTTTCAAACGTATTTATCAGCTTAGTGACTCGGAGGATTATGTTTCAAATTTGAAGCGAGGAAATTCGTTGCTTGGTCTCCAGAATAAACATTTGCCCAGACCTCTTTTTGTCAATCTTGGAACCAATTTCTCTTGATGTGTAATGAGGCTTATCTTCATATCAAGCGAAACTTATGCTAAAGTGTCTTTCAAATATAGAGGTTATTAAGGGTCAGCCAGAGAGCTCTTTTATTATAACCGTCACATTCCTGTTATGAAGCAAGCTCAGCAACTGTCACAGATGGCCCACCAACAGAGATTACATCATGGGGGTCAACATAATCTTCACTACAGTGAACTTTGGCCTTCGGCCGCAAGAGGCAAGTGGGGGCAAGTACTACACTAGAGCAAACAGTAAGGGTGCCGTCAATAGACCTTAATGTGCTGACACATTTATATTCTAATGTGTTTGTTAACATTGTAAAGCAAGAACTTTCATCATCTTTCAAATCCTGAAACTTGATTGTAAGATGGCCCATGCCGACGGCAAATTTCTGTTGCACTGCCTGGAAGTAGGGCTGCAGCTATAGGCCTATCTCCTGTGTCGGAACTGCAAATTAATAATCTGTGAATTTGATTTTCAATCTCAGAATAATTGACCCAAAGTGCCGGCTGGTGAAATCGAAACAGTTACTCTCAAATATTATTAAAATATTTTGTAAACTTCAGTGTTTTGTTAACTGTGTTTAATTATGCCCTGTAAATAAATAAACCAATAAAAAATATTGTCAATAAAAAGAGACGGGAAAATTTACTTCAAGACTTCATAATTTTTCCTAATTGTAAAATAAGCTCATAGAGATTCTGTTATTTGTTCCTCGTTAATTCCGAAACCATTTAGCCTTCTGATTATCTCTGGTTTACTTTTGAAAGCGTTGTATAGAACAGGAAACAATTTTTTGTTCAATGTTGACAATGGCTTTTCCTCAAATAGCTCTCTCTTGGATCTGTTAATACAAAAAATCAAAACATAGACAGATTTTGGAAACCAGAATATCTGTAGCCCGAGGGTACAAACAGCAGATGATTTTTACATCTGCAATAAGCAAACATTGGTCTTAAAATGACATAGGGCTTAACAATACAAATGACAGTCTAATTGCTCGAAGCGAGTTACGGCAGGCGGCATTTTGGTAAGGAATGGATATAGTATCTTTTCTCATTGATGAAAGATGCTTTCCATAATCCGGGAGAGGCGTTCCTACTGGGCGGTTGAGACTGCCTCATGGCTCGCGTTCTCTGACCGGTAAATTTAGGAGCGTTGTCCTTGGACGCCCCAACAGCCATTTATTTATTAGATAAATGAAAGTCGATCATTTATTTATTAGTTAGCCTGTTTGGTGTTTGTTTGTTTATTATTTAGGGTAGTACCTCCCGCGCCGTAATATTTTAGCCCCTCCAATTCAATTCCGGGAGGTGCATATAGCTCCCAACCGCAGGTTTTAAGAGCATAAAGCCGACTTCCGACATCCGGCATTTCGGATGTTGAATTTTAATAGCATAACGCCGCCATTTCTGATGTCGGATCAACTTGAAATCGACTTCACATCTTACGTTGAATCGACGTCGCTGGTTCGTTGTGCATTAAAACTTTCGCAACGTCATAATTCGGACGCTGAAACGACGTTGCATTGACACCAGTACATGTCAAAAAGACTTACATACAAATACGGTAGTAAACTTGACGGTGATCTCATGTCGGCACACCAACAAAATTGGTTAAAATAATTACGCCTGTAGACGTCGATCTGCGGTCAATTCCTAACCAAAATGGAAAATCGACCAAACCTCGTTATCAAAATTACGTTGGAAGTGAAGTGTTTTTGGTAAATGCTTTTGAGAGAGAACCTGCTTACCAAGATCTCCTCCTGAAGAACTTTCAGTTTTTGTTTCTAAGACTCCACAATTTCTTAGGGGTTTCGAATTGATGTATTCGTCTTGTTGGTTGTCCTTCCACTATCAAATTGTATACTGTAGGAAGGGTGACACTCAGAGCATTGTTGAGTTGGATGAGCTCTTCACAGGTGGTATATTGGTAACTAATGAGACGGCTAGAAAGCGAAAATTGTTGTTATTAGCCTAGCAAGTCCCGTGGTAGACAGGAATCAAAATTTTAAGTCAAAGAAAAACGATAAGGTGGTCGAGGACCATGATACCATGAGGTATCTTTAGACGAAAACTTGCCAGGTGTATGAAATCGAAGCATTCTTTGGTAGTTAATGACATGTTAATTGTGTCCATTAGGTTAGTCTGCAATTTAGGGATATTATTATGCGTTTGTCAAGATAGAGGTTGTTTTTATATGTAGTCGTGGCATTAAATCGAGTATACAAAATGAGCATGAATCTATGAAATCTTGAATCACAAGCTTCTCGGATCATTCATATGATCCAGCGCTGAATTTTGTTACCTACCTCAAAATCTTATTCTCTTATACAAGGTAAAGGTCAACATTCTTCTGTGGAGTCCCAAATGTTAAAAGTATTAAATCATTCTGTTTACATTTACAGCTCGCTTCTGAGATCATATAAAAGCAGTTAGTTTTGAAAAGAACACTCGAGAAATAGAAAATATGTCACCACCGGGGATCAAACGCATGACCAACGCTATCCGGGCACATGCAATACCAACTGAGCTAGATGACCTCCAATGTTAACATAATCTATTTCTCTAGTCGCCACATTAGCTCCCAATCATCCACCGGTGGACAACGACATCTAGCTCAACGGAAATGGAGACCAACCTCTCTGCGCCACGTGACTTGACCAAGGAAGACTGCCCTCCGGCCTGTCTATCTATCCAAAGCCCATTGAAGTTAAAAAGTATCACCGAGAGGAGAGGATTTAAAATGTCAGTTTTGAAAACCAGTTTAAAAATTAATGAGCACAAGTAGAGTCCAATGTAAGGAAAAGAGTCACGTAAGATAGATCTCTTCAACATGGAGAAGTTGGAGACTCAACTAAAGCAATATTTCTATCACAGGAAAGAGACTAGAGGTCACGTAAAGCAACATCTTTGTTGTAGAAGGAAGTTAAAGAGCTGGCTGATGATCCTATAAACTGAAATTTACATTCAATGCCTACAAATATGTTAGTGACAGTGGCAGACCAGCAAAGCATTGGAGAATTGTATTAAAGAGCATTGTAAAAAGGCAAATAGCTCACATTTATTATCAGGTCAACTGTCTCAAAATATTCAAACATACCATAACTTGCTTAACTCCATGACTCTAGAAAGTAAATCCATGACAAGAGCTTGCTAATAAAACAACGATACAGCTGTTGGTTTTGATGTTCAATTGATGAAACCTTTCTGATTAGCTCCGCAAAGCAGTAATCAGCTCTGCTTTCACGAGGGCATTAATAAGTAATCAACTGTTAATTCATGATAATCAACTGTGCTCTGAGCAACAACAGTATTTTTTCACCTGCTTGTTATATTATCATATCATTAGTCTTTGCTTATTCATTGACTATATCTATTATGATTCAAGCCAACGTCTATCAATAATGTAATGACAAAAAAAGCTTGTTCTATCGTACACTGAGTTATAAATGCACGCCATTTAAATAACAAATCTAGCCACCACCAAACTACCGTGTGTCCTTAAATGGATGCGGCAAGACGTCCTAGAATCATTAAGCCTTGCATTGTTGTAATCGATCTTTCATAACTGTTTCCCTGACACGTAATGAAGGTTATTGTTGTTCCTACAATGAGCTTTCTTCTCTCTATCGACGTTTCTCAACCTCCAACGTAATATTCCCTTCCTTGTGTTACCAAAATTTCAAAGTACCCAAAGGAGTACAATAAGGGATTATCAACTCGTTAAAAATGGACAATAAACTTACAATAAGGAGTTCTACATCGGTTACAAGGTGTAAAACGGAAAAGTTAATAGTGTAGAAGAAAACACTTTTGTCGTTGTTGTTTTGGTTCCGGTGCTTTGGTGCTAAAAACCAATAAAATACATTTAGCTTTGTGAAATTAATTGGTTAGTCAGGGAATTTGGCAACAAAAAAACATTTAAATAGAAAATTTCACTTATCCCCGTAGTATATTTTCGACCACACTAGTACTCTTGTCTCACATTTATCTCCCTAAAATCTCAACTACCCTCCAGGGATTTCCCATCCAAAACACTGCTCTACATATATTTAAGAGTGTCACAGGGCCATCGAATGAAACCAGAGATCTTCAACGAGGTGATCAGCGCTGACCCCACATAGATCATGACATAGCTCACAATCTTCTTCTTCTTTTACTTTCGGCTTCTCCCTTTTAGGGGTCGCCAACCCATCCTTAGTCCTCACACCAGTCTATCGTTTGCTTCCTTCTCCATCACGCCGACCACCCTCATGTCTTCCTTCACCACATTCATGAACCTTCTCTTTGGCCTCCTTCTCCTTCTGCTACCCGGTATTCCCATCTCCAGCATCCTCCTCCCTAGGCCTATTTATCCCTCATCCCTCCTATGCACATGGCCAAACCATCTCAGCCTCGCCTCTCTCACCTTATCACCCAATCGTCTTACCCGGGCTGTTCCTCTGATATATTCATTTCTAATTCTGTCCATCTTTGTCACTCCTAAAGAAAATCTAAGCATTTTCAGCTCTGCCACCTCTAGCTCTGCCTTCTGCCTCATTGTCATTGCCACTGCCTCTAAGCCATACATCATAGCTGGTCTCATCACAATATTCGTTCAAAATTGATTTGGCTACGGATGTACGTTTAATTTTGGGATTGGAGCAGCAACTGAAGTAGTCATGGCCATATGTCCTACGTTTAAACAACCCTAAATAAACTATAAAACTACCAAGCAGGCTAGCTAATATATACAGGTCAGCTGGGGTGTCCAAGGGCAACGCCTCTAAAATTAGGCTGCCTGGCAGAAAAGCAAGCCAAGGGGCTGGCTCAACTACCATGTAGGACCGCCTCTCACAAATTATGGAAAGACTCTGTCATCAATCAGGACAGATATTATATCCAGTCCTTGCTAAAGACCGAGAAGCCCACGGCTAATGGTGCTCTGTGGCTAGATTTTGGCAGTCATCGTCATTTATGTTGTTGTATGAATTTAAAGAGTCACAACAGAAACTTGCTTGCTTATTCGACTCTGATGAATCTACCGAGTGATATTTGCTTTATAACGATTTGCCAGCGAAGGCTGCTATCACTGTCCATTACACGTAGTTCTCAATCATTCTGCTCGTATAAGGAAGGGAGTAATGTTCCTTTCTTATGGATAAAGCACCGTACAAGTGGCCTAAGTACTCGAACTCATAACCAGTTTGAACTATGATTTCAGCAGCTCGATAGGGACTCGAATCCATAATCATGAAGTCATGAGTTCGACGCTTTTTCCACTCGTCTACAGTTTCACCAAGCTGTAGGAAGACTTTGACCTGAGGAAGATAACTTAGAATGTAGTACTCTAGGGGCATCTTTTCTTTCGGTAGGTGCTTTTACATACATTGGATAATGAGGTACACGACAGAAGGCATTGTGAGCTTACCAGAACACGAGACAAGTAACAGGCTTACGATAGAGGACTCCAGTCATTCTTATGTAGGCATAGTTATCATTTAGGTTGCCAAGACGTCTTTTTAAGCGTTCTTGATATTTTCCAGCGGGATTGTAAAGTGGCATGGATCAAAAACCGCCTTACGTCTAGTAAGCCATGCAACATAGTAAGGAGGCCGACAAAGTAGATAGAGAAACCTATGATAGTCTCAGGCCTCTGCAGAACTATACGCTACTAAACCAAAATCAAGAAGGGCCTTGGTTACCAGGTGACAACCACGTGTTCAACACAGTTTTTCCTATAAGATGATTATACTCCGTTGTAACGATGTATTATGTACCGATGTATTTAGTCTGAAGAGAATCGGCGAAAAGCTTCACTAACATTATGAGAGTTTCTCTACTGTTCTTTTCAAAACTAACATTTCAAATCCTCTCTTCTCGATGATACTTTCTGACTTTAATGGGCTTTGTATTGATGACGGGCCGGATGGCAGTTCTTCCCTGGTAAAGTCACTTGGCGCAGAGATGCTGGTCTCCAATTGCATTGAGCTGGGTGTCGATGTTTACCTGTGGATGATTGGGAACTAACGTGGCGACTAGAAAAATAAAAGAATGTTAACATCGGAGGTCAGGTAGATCAGTTGGTAGAGCGCACGCCGCGAAAGCGTGGGTGACGGTTTCGACCCCCAGTGGTGACATGCTTTTCCATTTCTCTAGTGTTCTTTTCAAAACTAAAAAATAGTTTCGTAAATGGTCATTGCCCATTGTTAAAACTTTATAGTTGGATTTATACTAGCTTGGAGTTACGTGTTTTAAGGCAGCGTGACAGGAGATGAGCCTGAAACTGGGAGTATATGGTGATTAAAGGATGAGGATACTCTACTCTAAATTGCAAGTTGCTGTATAGAAATGATATAAAAATGCTCGTTCATGCTTTCCTCTAAGAATGGATTACTATCAGGACAGAGTACTCTCTGTAACAAAAGTAGTTCAATGACGAAGGAGTTACCTGCAGTTGTTTTGCCCTTCATGGTCCTCCTCATTACCCACTATAATATCAAAGCCGTTAAGTCTCTCGTAATATTGACCTGGTTGATTAGTCACTGCCACTAGTTTAACAGAGACTTCAATAGCCAAATCGACCATCCACCAAGGATTTTGCTCATTGTTCGTGATGCTTAATGAAAACATATTTCCATCCACTGCATACAGTGAAGCTGAGACATGATACGTACTTGATTGTTTCGTCTTCTTTCTCGATGCTAAATTGTAACCGGGAAATGGGCCTGTTCAGAAATCAAATGGAAGTGCCAGTCCTTTATTAATGAACATGGAAAAAGTAACTTTTGTACGCTTAAGAAATTTTTTCAATTTATCTCTTCTTAAACTATATTCTCTGAACACTACTGGAATTTAAGCAATTTAAGTTTGTTTTCCTATAATTATATTTTGAGTACACTTCAGATAATCATACAACTTATGGGTCATACCTAACAAATACTTAAATATCAGGATCACTGGGATGTGCCAATTTGTTATGAGCATGAAATGCCATAGTTCAACAATTGTTTTGAGTGTGAACGGCCATAGTTTAACATTTTGTTATGAGCATGAAATGCCATAGTTCAACAATTGTTTTGAGTGTGAACGGCCATAGTTTAGCAATTTGGTATGAGCGTGAAATGTCATAGTTCAAAAATTTGTTTTAGGCCAAGGGAAATAACAAGAACACTAATTTTACTCCTCTGATATTGTTAGTATCGCTTCATTTGAGAAAATTGTACAATCGGTCTATATGATAGAGATGGAATTATTTGCTGCCGTATCATATTATCTGAATGCAACAGTTTCAAGGTCGATTTCCTTTAAAGATGTAGAGTCTGTATATTTATTCTTTTCGATGTTTTATCTTTTTAAAATCTCCCCATGAAAACATGCAGAGATATATCACTTTCCTCTGAAAAATTCTAACTGAAGTGTGACCTACTTCATCTGAATACAGATTGTGGGATGTTTACTTTATTGTTTTGCCGAGTGACATAATTTTCAAAGCAATCGAGCTGCGTGACGGCTGCAGTAATGTGAAATTGACTCTCAAATTCCATGTCCTTTTATGACTCCTTTCACGTATGGCCAGGCTCAAATTTTAGAGCAACTAAAATTTCCACTTCATTTATAATTGCATTTGAAACAATACTCAGTCTCTGGCTAGACTTATGGACGGGTCTCTCTTTTTTGTTTCGACCTTTCACAGTAAACAACAGTAGAGTTTGTATGTCTCGATTTATTATGGTCGATGGATTCCTGTTTGTAGAAATTTGTTATGCGGAGGGGGGGCTTTGAACTCAGACCAATCAAAGATATTGCTGCTTTTGTGACATTAAGTGGCAGAAAATGGCGACCTCCATAAATTGGTTGAAAAGAGAGATCATCTATAGGGTTTAACAGGGGGATTTTGGTGATTTTTTTACTGAACTATATTTTAGAGGAAAATGCAAATTACCTTTAGCTTTCTAAGGGAAATTGAAGCATTTAAATTGCAAAAAGATGCTTCCTTTAAGCACAAGAAATCACATGTTTTGCAAAGTTTGGGTAATACATAATTTCTACTTAAGGTGGGCACTAGATAACTTCATAGTTTGACATTTCGCAAATGTTGCCCACAGGGATATAAAGAGATAAGAACGATACGGAAACCTTGTTTCTTACTTAAAATAGAGAGATAAATGATAGTGCGCCATCTTCTCCTGTCTTTTCAAATGCAATGAAAGTGATCTTTACGATCTTTCGTTGACTCCTATCCCCTTGCAATTCTAAAGTACCCATAATATGAGTTTATAGAGTTCTGAAAAGAAATCTAAAATATGATTGTACAGTCCACGTTTCAATTGTTTTTTGCTGTCATTTATTCAGGCGATGCTGTACAAAAGCATACTGGCGCTAGGAAATGTACTATACTGCCGGTATAACTATACGGCGCAATATACCGCCCGAAAGATTAAGCGTTTTGCTGATTAAAAGAGTCTCTCCAAAGTACAGTAATTGCTTCAGAGTATGATGTAGCAGAAAGAATTTTAATGATATATTTATTATTTACTTTTCAAATCCTTCACGATAACACATCGTTTTTATAATAAAGAATGCTGTGTAGGCTTAGATATCAGTTAACTAATTGGCTGATTATAAATGCTTCTACCATAAAATTCAATTAGTAAAATTAGTAGTATATTAGCAAAGAGTTTACAGTCTTATGAAAGGAGACATATTACTTTTTTGCCTTCCCCTTAGCCAGGGAGTTAGTGCTGTGCGGCTTATGAACTGTTGACGAGCAAGATACTGTTGGTAGAATCAACATAAAACGAAAGTCAAATTTTCCATCATAGTTGGAAGAATAAACTCTTTATTTTATTAGTTTATTAGTTTATTCCCCCAACTATGGTTCCATGAATATGTAATACAGGATCTGAAATAGTTAACAATGAAACGTTTATAGATAATATTTAATAACGAAATCATTACTGAAATGTAATTGACCGGTTTCGTTCCAACCACATCAGAATGGCTCGTGCAAATTCGAGTCCCAGATTAGTTAAGCTATTGGTCGTTGTTTTGGGGGTAGTCAGGCTAGGGTTGTGTTCATGGCACAACGTATGTTGCCTATAGTCTAAAGGATGTCATTCCAACCATACAAAATAGTAATGTTATTTATGAAGTTAGATGTCAGTGTGATGCTAGGTATGTTGGAAGGTCGTCTCAAAGACTTGCAGATGGTATTGAGCAACATATTCATCCATGTTAAAAAATATGAAGGCCGTCCGTGAGCGTCAACAACCCGAGCAACAGAAGGAGTTTGTGTTTTCTCTGAAATTGGGGGCCCCCAAATTGTTGGTAGGTCTTTACAATTGTCTAATCAGCGGTCGACAAATTTTTGCTTGGATCCCTTGCTTTGTTTGCGAGTTATAATAAATAATGCTAGAAAGTGTGAACAACTCGTTCTTTGTACGAGCCATTTTGATTAGGGCGCAACGAAACTGGTCAATGGCATTTCACTAATGATTCCATTATTAAATATTATCTGCAAATTTTGTAGTACTGTACCAGGAATCTTTTCCGATAAAAATTAAACCTTTCTGTAATATTAATCTACAGTGATGTATTTTGTGGCAAAATAAATTTAAAATATAGGTCGTTGTGTAAACAATATTCTATACAGTTGAAATTTAACCTACAGTGTGGATCTTCACTTCGCATAGCATTATTATTACCTCAATAGTATAAAGGAATGAGTCACGAATTTTGTCTGCAGAATCAAGGTTTTTTTGTTGAATCTCAATTTTTTAATTTGAATTTTATTTACGCCAATATTAATGATTTTCTTGTTAGTTTGTGTACAGCATAATTTAAAGTCAATGATAATGGTAATAACCTTTTTAAACCTATTGCATGGATCTCCACTTTACATAGCTACATTATTTCCTCGATAGTATGAATAAACACACAACGAATTTTGTGTACAGAGTCGGTTAATAATTAATCAAAGCTTTTTTTGAAACTCAAATTGTATAATTGAGTTCTAATTAGGCCAAGTGTAATGATTTTCTATTACTTGGTGTACAACATTAACTTCAAATTAATAATAATAGCGCTAACTTTCTCCTACCTATTGTATGGATTTCCACTTCACATAGCCTTATGAACTCCATGTTAGTATGAATAAATACGTAACGACCACGAATTCGATTGCTGATGTAAACTGGTGTTCGCTTGTAAGGTAAGAACATTTTATTTGTGACCAGTCTGCGAGTGAAATTAAGTTAATTATTTGATAGACAAAAATTATTAATTAGTTTGTTGCTAAGTGTTATTTCATTGGCTATAAATATTAAACAATCAATGGTATACCTAAATAACATGATAAAAGGAAAGAGAAGAAAAGCGTATGAACCTTTTGTACCTTTTACTCAGTCACTAGAAAGAGCTACTTCCAAATTTACAAGTTTGAAAAGATAGAGAAAAAGGAAATACGTCACCGCCTTGACACGAAAGCGTGACCAACGCATTCGCGCTGTGTTCGCGCCATATTTTGGGTATGTCTTACAACGAGTTACATGGCTTGATTTGCAGCATGTTTAGCGGCATGTTTAGCGGCATGTTTAGAGGCATTTTTAGCGGCATGTTTAGCGGCTTGTTTAGCGGCTTGTTTAGCGGCATGTTTAGCGGCATGCTCAGCGTCTTGTTTAGCGGCATACTCAGCGCCATGTTTAGCGCCATGTTTAGCGCCATGTTTAGCGCCATATTTTTGTTGTGTCTTACGACGAGTTACATGGCGTGATTTGCAGCATGTTTAGCGGCATTTTACCGGCATGTTTACCGGCATGTTTAGCGACATGTTCAGCGGCATGTTTAGCGACATGTTCAGCGGCATGTTTCGCGACATGTTTTGCGGTGGGTGTGTCTTGACATGCTCTTGTTTTCTCTACTGTCCTTTTAAAACTGACTTTTCAAATCCCCTCCTTTCGATGATATTTTAATCTACAATCACTAGTGAATATTCATATCAAAGTGAATATGGAACATATAATAACTTTTCCTCTGTTTGTTGGTTGATTTGCGTTGTCTTTGTTTATTTAGTGTCTTGTGATATAAGTTTAACATAGGAAAGGTTATATGATACGTATTTCCTTCATCATCTATAGCTTGTGCTTGTTCTCATCTATTAATTATTCCCGCATGTCTAATTAAACTATTTGCAATTTTACCTTGCTCTAGATTTTGCATTACTTCTAACAATATTCCTTGCTGTTGTGCCACGAATTCAAAATATGCTGCATTATGTGAAAAGACCTAATTTAAAAGACACTTGAATTTAGTAAAGTGCGCAGAAAGCACTGTTGGGTGATTCTTGCGAAACCCAGAATGCAAAGCTGCTCCTGATTGCCAGAGCATATGTTCCTCTTTTCAGGATGGAATTGGCTATAACAATGTCTATCCAGCTACCAAACTACTTGATACGTTATAACAGCAGGACAGACAATAGGCAGCTTGACCTTATCAGGTACTACGTAACTCATGAAGGAGGTATCCGTTTGTAAAACACTACCGAGGGGGGGGGGGGGGCACAAACCTGTATTGTAGTAGGAATGGATATAAAAGATTAAGAGGAGCATGAGATGAAATGGAAAATTTTTATGCTGGATGAGACGACGGAAGCTACAAGATCATATAATTGACATTATTTATTTGGAATTTTTCTTGCTTGAGAGAAAAAAGATTCCATGAAAAATAAAACAAGTTGATTTTGAAAGGAGGATTGTCAATTGGCATTCAGAAAAAGGGAAAGGAATAGAGGTGCTGGACAGATAGGTCTAAATAAAGAGAACTAAAGAAGAAAGAGGCATTAAGAAAGTTGAAACAAATATTATAAAAAAGTAAACAGAAAGACTAGACAGTGTCTACATTACAGCAGAAAACTGTAGATGAAATGTAAGGGTACTGAATAAACAAGAGGGGGTAGGAAACATTCTGATATAAATTTAGGAAAAAAGGAACTGAGAAAGAATAATTAAACTAAAATATGAAAAGCAGTAATATCATGGTATGGTAAAAACAGAATGGTTAGAAAACTTATAAAATCTTTTTAGAAGCTTTATAATAATAAAAAGGAGCAAATACCTATGAAAGATACACCAGGTTATTATGGGATTTATGGGAACAGCTAATGAAAGGATATTTCACCCATACTAAACACAATCTCAAGAGTTAAAAAACTAACTACTATCAATATACTAAGAGATTGGTTTACAACAGTATTTCATGTCTTTCACTTGGTAAGATAATAAGCTATGACTGTTTTAATTACATAAAAGACCAAATTTGCTTTATCATTAACAAAAAATACTACCTATGATGTCCCTAGCATGTTAAGAAACTTCCTTTGGACTAAAGTGTACTGTGGCAAATTGTATTTTCTTTTACGGAAAAGGGGTTCTACTTTATAATTAAGGTGTGTTCTTCTAAGTTTTGTCATGGGTAACTAATACAAAAAAGTCAAATAATTTAATATGCATGTATGAAAGCCTACAAGTATCAATTAGATAGTGTACTTACCTAACATTTCGTGTATCTGTACATGAAGTATGCATTCCAGTGCTGACGTTGTAGACATACGGATTATAGTAAGATGTTATAAACAAAAGTCCAATTGTCATTTCACGAAGCAAATCGACTTGCCAACATTTCAACTCTGGGAACTCTACCCTGTAGCAGGAACTTTCCCCATGATTTATGTTCCCATCAACTATATACGGTGACCTCGCGTCATTTTGCGTGTCGTATGTAGGCTTTCCTTGTGCAAAGTTCCAGTTACTAAAAACATCTGTCAAGTAATAAATAAGGCAATGTACTATTTTACGTATAATCTGTTTCGTGGAGGAAAATACCACTGTGTATAGTTGAAATAATGGAAAATTCAAAGCAAACACAAGCAGATTTTTTTCAGATGAATTTGGCAGTTTTTCAAATTTCACTTACATGTATAACTATTATATTTTTAGCGCATGAAAGATTGTAAATATATATGCAAAGTAAAGCAGAGGATAAGAGAATGTAAAAGATGAGCACCGAGCTTTGGGTTAGGAGCATTAATTAGATTTTATGTGCAACCAATCAGCTATTTAAAAATTGTATCGGTAGCTTGATGCATCTTTGATACATTGCATGTACAAAATCAGAGAAAACTTAATATTTTATGTAGAATTCCGGTTTTTCTAAACAACAATTGCCGCTGTAGCTGTAATAGTCACACTTGCCTTAACCTCTAGCGTTCCAACTCAAGTTTCGGATCCTTAAATATTGCCTGTAATTTCTCCCTCCTAAATCTATAAATTCCTCTACAAGTTAATATGTTCCCTTGTCAATAGAATGATTATTCTTACTATCTATTATGTCACCGCAACTTTTTCAAGGAATACTAATTGACCATTTTAGGAATTCTATGCTAATCTACAGCGCGCGTTGCACTCAGGGATTGTTTGTTGAACAATTGCTTTTGTTTAAGCTTGGATTTGAGCAGTTACAAAGGGGCTAGCATTAGACATTTCTTCAATTTAAACCATTAGCGTTAACTTTGTAAAGGGAGACAAATACTACTTTCAGTTAATGGATGTATTAACGACAGAAGTAAACCTGAAGAGTAACATTTTTAACTCATAAAAGACCAGGCACTACTTTTCAGGCTTGAAATGATAGTGCCTCGCAGCCAACGAGTCACGTTTGCTTCCAAATTCAGTTTTGAACTTACAGCATTTATCACTTGATAAACACGCCGTTAAACCAGAGTCTCTCAATGAACGGGTTGAGAAACTTCACACCGAGAACAATAGATCCGTTTTCATTTCCAACGTCGGTGTCAAGACGTACGGTCACGTGACCCTTAGGGTGCCCTCAGAATGGCGATCTTGGTAGAAAACAGTAACACTCACAGCGCTATCGTCAATTTTGAGGAAGTGGGCGGTGCTAATGTCAACTTTTTCTTGTAGTCCTCAATCACTGAAGCTGAAAATTTAACACCTCCAAGTTAAGAGGTGTTACGGATACTCTCCACTTCCATTTTCTTCACGTTAATAGCAAGAGTATGACGAATCAAACACATTTATGGAACCCATTAAATTTATTGTCATTTGGGAAACATTGGCAATAAAAGAAGCAAGCAGTCGTTTTTGTTACCTTTTGTGAAAAGGGCAGGTGAATAGTCTTGTTCACTTCAACAACCAATTGGTTATCAAATAATACGCATATAGTTTTTATTATTCCTTTTACAGCGGAATAAGTGGGAATGTTACTAGCGCTTCTATTTTGATTACAAGTTCCTTTTTCCATATTGTGACTCCTCGTAACAGCTATATAAAATTTAAAGGAATTAACACGCAAGCACTCAGGAGTCATCATCCAAACCGCACTTCTACCATACAAACCTACTTTTGGCAATCTGTTATGATAACAAAAATAACATAACTTGGGTTTTAACCAAACATTAATCGACAGTACGTGCATATAGCTTTCTATCAAAGTAAATGTTTAGAGAGTAAACCATGAAAAGTTGAAGTTGATAAAATAGTAGCAAAATCCGAATGCTAAGGCTCAGTTAAGCCTACGTGTTTGGCCAAACCAAAGCGAGCTGGACTCTTTCTGGCCGGTGTTTTTCTCCATTTAAGGGAACCGGGTTTCTGGCTTGGTTTATAAGAATTAAGTTTATGTGAACAACTTTGCAAAACTAGTTGGATACGTTGCTTTTAGATAGTGTAATCTTGCTTTCAATAAAATCATAAAGATGATTACAGGAACCGTTGTAGTTGTGGTTTAGAAATGTACAGGTAAAAGTAAACGAGACAGCGTAAGCTCTCATTTACATGTTGACTAGATCGTGTGGTCAGGATAGAAAAAAGTATGTCATATCAGCACTCTCTTTCGCTGATGGCGCAACTTTTTTTAAATTGGTCAATTTTAAAATACAGTAGTATATGCAAATCAAAGGAGTCTCCTCTTCTTCATTGACAGAAATTAGCGTAATTTCTCACCTTAAGTTCTACAATAATCAGAGTGAACGAGGGAGAAGAGTTTGTACTGAAAATACACGCAGAACGCAGAAAATAAGGTTTATTGCCTTTCTTATCAATCCACACAAGCTCATAACATCAGGGCATTTAAATTTGATCAAACCTTTCAAAGTTAATCAAGTCATTCAAAGTTTATCAAGGCATTCAAAGTTAATCAAGTCATTCAAAATTGATCAAGGAATTCAAAGTTGATCAAACCTTTTAAAGTTAATCAAGGCATTTAAAATTGATCAATGAATTCAAAATTGATCAAACCTTTTAAAGTTAATCAAGTCATTCAAAATTGATCAAGGAATTCAAAGTTGATCAAACCTTTCAAAGTTGATCAAACCTTTCAAAGTTATTCAAGGCATTCAAAGTTTATCAAGGCATTCAAAGTTAATCAAGTCATACTAAATTTGCCTCGAAAAAGACTGAAGTGCTTTAGCAACCAATTTGCAATTGACCTGAAAAAATCTTTCAGACAACGAAGCGTTGCAAGTAAAGCTTTTTTTTTTGGCGTTTCCACGAGTGAAAAAAGGAGATACCACGATACATTTTCTAATGTATCGTGTTATCTCGATTATGACATTAGACATGCTCAATGCCCTATGAACAGGTTCCTTCTATTTTTGCCATCATGTTTTCTAGAAACGTCGAAAGACGTGACACGTCAACATTAACGACCCGTATTTCGTTGCAGCAATTGTCCGAAGCAAAGCCATAAATGAAGACTTGCTCGTTTGAAATTGTCTGCTATCAAAAATTCTGCAGCCGAGGTTCATAACTATTAGTAGACGTTGATCTTCAGCAGCTTTTAATGTTTTTTTGTTTTTCATTGTTTTCTTGAAGACCTTTTTTTCTTCTCTCATGATGGGTGATCCTATGTGATGCAATAAAACAGTTGTGTGGTGTATTTTTCGTCTTACCTTCTGCCTCAAGACTATCTGTGCTAAAACAATAGGGACTTCCTTGTTGTTTCTTTCGTCTGCTATGGCGATTTTAGGGGGTGTTTTACTATTTCATTTCATTCTTATGCTGATGTTCTTCTTTGGTCTTATTCCACCCTCTCTCATATCTCCCTAATTCGTTCTTTGTACCAGCCATCTTAGAGAAAATCAGATACGGCATATAGGTTCAGGTTTCAACGTAGAAAATGAGCCCTTTTGTATGTTTTTTTGCGGAGAAACAAACCATTCTTGATAATGCTTAGAATAGCAAAATCAAGCTCAAGCAGTTGATATTTCGTGTTTCACCAGAAATTGCAGAAGTCGCTTAACTAAGGCTCTCGCTGGACTTCTCTTAGTGAGCTGTGGATAAGTCGAAGACATGTAAACTAATAGTAAACATTCATAATATACTTCTTGATTCTAGTGTGATTCTTGAATGATTCAATATCGAGGCTTACTTTTCTTGATAATATAATATGATTATGTTGAGGCTACTATTCGGTATTTCATCTTTCGAACGTCTCTCCACAACTAATTTTACATAGTAATTGCTTGTACATTAATTACTTCGAGTCTTACGTAATCGGTGTCCGATAATATTTTGTTTACAACTTGTGTAATCGCTATGTCATTGTCATGTTTCGAGGGGTTGACCTGAGGTCAGAATAACCTAATTACGTGATAGCTTTCCCAAGTCCTGAATGAGGGGCATAAAAATAAATATCAATCAAAACATTTCGCACAATCAAAGAAATAAAAGAGAAAACAGTTTCATCTGGCTGTTTAAACCTAAAGAATTACATGCAGTTTATTTGCAATACAGAACATCAATACTGTTAGAAATAGCGAAAAAGCCTCTTTTGTTTTAGATCTTTGCTTTGCATAAAAGGGAGTCCCAGACATGGCTTAATCATTTTGAGTACGTGTATGTGAAGTAACTAAACATGAATTCAACATATTTATAATTTTAATAACACTAGCTCTTTTTGCCTCTGGCTAATAATAGTCAACATTATATGCTTGTTGCTTTCTTTTTGCTTTTACTTTTTGATATTTAATATGCTTGTATTATTTGTGATGAGACCATTTTATCGGTTAAGCGATAGGCCTAAAACATGACCCTACTTGGAAAAAAGTGCTTTATACTCTTGAACGCCAAATAATCGTACCCTCCGCTAATTAATTTCTTGGAATTTAGAACCCCCCGCTCCTTATTAGGACCCGCCGTTTATTAATTTCAAGAAATTTTCCCAGTACTCAAAATGTAAATGACGTCTGAAAACACTTGAATAACTTTCCATGCAACAGTTGACCGTGAAACAGTTGCTAATTAGTCATTTAGTACGATTTTTGTCCTCATATGTGTCATCCTTATTTAAAATTTTCACGAAATTGATACTGGAGTTCAAACCCTCCGTGTATTTGGACCCCAGTTTAATAACTTTAGACCGTGATGATGACCACCCCCACCCCCCACCCCCCACCGTTTATTCTGAGTATTAGGTTCTTTATTCAAGTCATATCTAAACTTCAGTCGGGGAGTTAATTTGACAAAAATACTCAAAATTTCGTTGAAATATGACAGCTGTATTTCATAGACAACATATTTGTACCTAGTTTTTGTCTCCTCTGGTAGATTGCCTTTTCATTTCCTGTTCAGATAACAGCGCCGCCAATTGGAGTACATCATCCTTTTTATTATAAATACATTGTATACTTTTGCGTGAGCCCAGCACCTTGAGCGATAGAATCTTTCGGTTAAGTCGACCTACGTATGCGGCAGATCTAATTTAAAGCGATAGTAACTTTAGTTTTCTTTCAAGTTTTGCCGCTTTTTATGCGAAGATTAAAAGGATTTATAATTTGCTAATTGTATTTGTGTCCACTTGAACAAAATTACAGAGGTTTAGTCATGGAATCTTTCAAAGAGTTGATCAGACGTATTTAGCCTGTTACACAACTATAGGCCATATTGTGCTGATGATGTAACCTTTAGATATTTTTAACATTATTTCACATATCAGTACCATAAGTATGCAAACATTCCCGGATTCTTTTCATATTTTGAGTGAAAAAGTAAATTCACCATCAATAATTTTCCATTTAAAAGTACATTTCATTCACGAAAAGCATTGTTTTGCAACTAACACAGTTTTTCGAAGTTAAAAGACATGGTGTGTAATCTCGGACAAGTTTGCCACCCTTCTCCTGCAATCTAGGCTTATACCGGGATGACGATGATAAATTGGTGAACCGCATTTCGACCGCAGTGTTACATTCGGCAAAAATAAAAGTCTTTGATAGATATTTTAGCATAGACTAAACGATGGTTTTTTATTTTCGCCTTCGTAGTTGTAGGTCAAGACGAAATCTCGCAAAATTTTTATTGTGAGCTACTCCAAACGCGAGCCCCGAAAATGTAAGCCCCTCAACTCGCTGGTATATCAACATTTCCAGTATATCCACAAGGTTAATAGAGACTTAAAATTGTAGGCAAGCAAGTTTAAAACTACATTGGCAGAGATAAGCTTGGTTTTGGTTCCGAGAAGGAAGAATTGAAAGACGGAGTCGGCCACGTCGAGGTTCCCCCCCAAAGAGAAAGATATGAGAGTAACACAAGCGCTCGCACATTTTGCAACGCAGTTATTAATTATAGAGGTACATTATTAGAAGCTGTTGTTGACAGTAAAGTTTTAAACTCGAACATTTGTTTTTGCTCTCAGATGTTGAACTTTTCTTCTCCGAGTTAACCATACTGAGGAAATAGGCTTACGACTTCCGCTCATAATTATCGGGTATCCCAAAAACTTTTAATTGTACCGGGTGTAGTACAGTGACACCCGTATTTAAACACCCTAAATATAAGCCCATCAGTAAATGCTGATAAACCTTAATTGCCTGTAAGCTACTGGAAGATTTTTAGGATGTTACGGCATGGTGTTTTTGTAGATCTACGCAACCCTTGCCGCATGAAAACGGCATTTTTTTCACGATTAGAGTCTTCGAGTTGGTCGCCAACAACCCATTTTTGAACCCAAGCCTCCTCCGCCCGTGCAAAGTTCTGACTGATTTTTGGAAACATCAAGTAAATACTAATGAACATATTAGAGAAAATATCACTTCAATAGCTGCGAAGTTGACAAAAGGAGCGAATAAAATATAAATACTTGCTCGATTAAAGTATGACTGCTACAGTGATGAAACAGTTTACAAATGAAATTGTCATTCAACCTACTTGCTGATTTACTTGCTTGCCCTCAATACCCCAAATGGGACATGAGGTTGTAATTTTATTCCCCCACAGCGTCCGTTGTGGCATCCCATGCTGGTCTCTACCATTTCAAATCACTGGTGAAGTTTCTCCTACGATTGACTTTTGCCTCCCTCTCTTCTCTTGGCCTTGTGCTTTCGATACTGCCAAAGAAAGAAGGCCTTTCCAGGTTAAGATGCTGGCTAGGAGAGCAACTAGGAACGAAAGAATGGCGTCGTATTTAGTGGTGTTTGTAGATAGAAGAGTTGAAGGAACCACTTTATCGGCCGATTGGGGTCTTGCGTAATCAGGTGAATCGATGATATTTTACTTGGTAGGACGTTGAGATTCATAACTTGGCGCTGAAAATTAACTATTACAGACTAAAACAAGTTTTCCCTATGAATTCTACCTTTTAAATATGTTTAAACATGACGTAAATTTACGTGTAAGTTTTTCATGTGATTGTTTTTAAATTGAATGGCATTCAATCTTACAGCCAATGATAGTATTAACTAACCCAATTACAGTAGTTTGATAGCAATGGGAGAAATAGCAAGTCAATGTGATATATGATGCATGAAGTAGTTTTTGTCGTAATTTTTATCCCATGTAGGAAACTACAGCCGGACAATCAGAAATTTCAAAGTATGCCCTTCCAAGCCAAACGAAACAATAGAGTTCTCCACGGAAATAACTACAATCGTTAGCGAGGTAAGACAAAAATATGATCAAAATTTTTATCATCATCATCATCATCATCATCATCATCATCATCATCATCATCATCATCGTCATAATCATTATCATCATAACCATCATCATAACCATCATCATCATCATCATCGTCGTCGTCGTCATCATTATTTCAAAATCGGCTTCCTTCCTTGACGACACTAGCAAAGAATCGGGCCCGGAAGCATAGTTTGGCCACACTGCTTTTATATTGCATCGTCTTTTGCACAAACACGTTAGACAGAATTATAGGAGATTGCTGGTAATAACTGAAAATCTGAATTAACACAAATTGTAGAAGGGAGTGATCCGAAGAAATACTAGTTATAAAACGACGGCAAAAGGGAAGATTTTATGAAGAGCAACAGCAAAATGAGATAGGCAGGGTGAGGAAGGAGAAGGAAGACCCGCATTTATGGGGTGACGCGGAGTGGGGTGAAGAGAAAAACAGAAGGGGGGATGAGAAATGTGGAAAAGTACGATGGCTCGAATGGAATAGAAGATAAAAATAGCGATAAAGTCAAGGATTGCATTGCTAAAAAAAGGGGGGAGTTGTTTTGGTTTGAAACGAGGGGAAAATAAAGTGTTTGAGTAGCTATGGAGCAGAAGAATTGAGGATATAGAAGCCATGTAGCTGAACAAAATGAATAATTTGCAAACTATCCAATTGACATTGAAGAGGGTACGCAGGAAAACCTTGTGTCAGGTATATCCTATTGGCGATGTTGTGAACATTTATTTAGTACTAGAATATAGAATAGAAGAAGTTATTTCACATGAGCTGGACAAATAGGAGAATGTTTATGGTGGTACAAGGAAGAACGGAAAAGATAAATAACATTGTTCAAGAGGGCAACTGGGATTACGAGGCTGTGAGAAAACCAAATTATGGAAGACTTGAAGAGGGCAGACATAATGTAGACTGACAATGTGAACATCTGGAAAGAGTTATAGAACACTAAAATGGGGATAGAGGACGAAGAAGGATCATTTTGGATGACAGGCAGATGGCAAGAATGAGGGAGCCGTATGAACATATTAACGTAGGTCATCATATGAAGGAATGGGTAGAAGAAATGTGAATAAGTCAATCAGAGGCAAGACGTCTACGTGTAGAATAAAGAGGACAAGGGTAACATTAGAGATGCAGATAATAATGATATGTAATTATAGTTATTACGAAAATGATATTTTTAAGTACTCTGGTGACGATATTAACGATGGTAATCAATACAGTCATGACGTCTGATAGCTAGTTAGTTTGCTAACGATCAGGTGACCACTGTATCGTCTCCCATGTGAAAACGAGTTCACGTCTCATATGCACAGCCCAAGGGTCGTGTTAAGGTTTTTCGCAGCAAGTCACAAACTCTAGAGTCAATAGTAAACGGGGTAGTTGGAAACATGGGCGCTGGGAGTTATACGATAATTACAGTATTAATTTACAGGAGCAGGGTTTAGAATCATGAATTAGTTCAAATCCGGTGAACTCCGACGGCGATAGCCAAAAGTAATGCTATTTATAAGATATCATTGAATCTGATGCTACTTTTCAGAATCTACTTTTCAATATTTACATTCTTTCTTCTTGTAGTGGAATCTGATTTGT
>JAAAKM020006971.1:14919825-14945636 GCA_010016025.2 Alatinidae sp. Z8VKAUB7J3 | reverse complement strand
AATCCTATGGGTGCAAAACTCCCGCAAATTGGTTGGTTTCGCCTGTCTGATTTTTATCGCGACGTCGGCGCGTGTGGATGTGCTCCACTTTTTTATGTAAAAAGACTATAAGAGACACTCAACGTTGTGTTGTGGCTCATTCACTATTTGCTTCAGTTCCACTGGTATAAGTGGGACATTGGTCTCACTAGGAAATAGCTCTATTTCAGGAAGAGGTCGGTCTGTGTTCGCTTTCGTATCTAGGTTGTTCAACTTACAACAATCACTTAGAACCAACACCAACACTTTCAATCTTACACCAACCTATCCTGTATTTCAGTGGCGGCGCTACAATAAGAGAAAGAGTTCACCCCCTTTACTTTTTGCCAAGTAATGGTTCCTCTGGGAAAGAGATTAAAGAAAATACTAAAACGAAGAATGAGTCCGGAAAAGAGAGCCCTGTTCTATCTCCTAATGATCAAGAGATTTTCAAGTCTTTTCTGAAGATCAAATAGCATAAAAAAAGAAAATTTTCACTATCTTTTAGCCCCAAACTTTCGATTTCTTAGCGCCGCCACTGTAGGCGTAGTTGTTAGATCACTGCCATTTAAAAATAATTCTCTATAAATTTTGGTGCGTAGTTGATTCCTCAAATTCCGCAAATGCAGCTCACATAGAATTAACTTGTTCTAACGTTTGTCAATCATTGTCATATACTCTGTGAATAAGGTTAGGACAGTTAGGTAACTCTTTATTTAAAAAAGTATTTAAGAGTTATGTTCCGTACCACAAAAGAGGGGTAGGCATCTGACGAACGTTTAGGGATTGGAAAACAGGACAGCTAGAATTATGTAAATGGCAAAAGAACCCTGAAAAAGTTAACGAAGTAGTAGCGTTCAGTAAGGCCTTAGTTGTTGGATAAAATTTATAAACAAACTTATCTATGGGGTTCTTAAACTAGCAATACTAGAAGTAGATCTTATTGCAATGATTACCATAATAGTTAGCGTCTTTTTACTATTGTTATTAGTAACTAAAAAGGAACGGAACATTTTATATCAATATGTTCACTTGTGAACGTAAATATGGAACGAGCTAAGATGTGAAAAAATCAAATTCCCTCGGCAAAAATAGGTGCTCTTAAAATTAATTTACAGGTATAGAATTAGTCAATGTTACGTAACGTCAATGAAATTTTCTTTTCATTACCAGGTGACCTTATTGGAAGAAAAAAGTGTTTCTATGGTGTTTATTTTATGATGCTACTGTTAACTGTCGTGGCAGCGTTTTCAACAAACTGGCAGATGTTTGCTGCTTTACGTTTTTTCATTGGTGTAACCCTGGGAGGTAAGTAATAGCCATCACGACATGTCTGCCGTTTGCCAATGAAATGTGCTAAGGGCCCATAAAATTTCAATTAAGAACGCCTTCGAGACAAATTGATCGGGGCTATTCTGATTGCAGTTTCTGTTTGTTTCCGTCCCTAACTGACAAGCCAATGATAAGGGAGCACTTTTTTGGTAACGAAGAGCATGATATCGGAGACTTTTCTTGCGAAGTGCACTAATTTTTGACCAGTTTACTTAAAGTGGAATTTTAAGCTTTTCAATACAGACAAATCAAAAATCGATATATTTAAGCATTTTAATAGAAATTTCAATCTAGGAACATGGTATGGCTAAAAAAGTCTTGCTTCGTTTCGTATGTATTATACACGAATTGTAGAAGTTGTTAAAGTCAAAGAAACTTTTAGAACGAAGTGGCAGGTCGCAAGTAGCATGTAGCACGTGCCATGCAACAAGGGGATTTCTAACCGAAATTGTAAGTGTCACATCGAACTCAATATATTTTCCATGCTCAGCTGAGAGATGTCTCGGTCGGATTATGAGAACTATGTTATTTCTCCAATGCAGCTTTTTAAACCACTTTGCCGCTGCTCATTACTTTACCGCGAGAGAAAGTCAGATGTCCTGTTGGAAATTACGTAATTCCTTACAACTGGTCTGACAATTGTTGAGTATTCCCTTTAACCTGCAGAAATTATTTGATATATACTTTCCCAATCTCAGTAGATTGAAACCAATAAAGGATTGATGTAATACTCAAGAATTGGTATAAAGAACTTAATAATGGTAGCAATGCTTCATTGCACAACCTCCTAAAACCTTAGTCGCTGGTTTCATTACTAGATGCCCTGTATTGCACCCAGCTTCTCTAAATGTCGCTGCAAAAATATAGAAATTATTGGAGATATCACGCAGAATGTTTTAAAGATTTTTAGTAGATTTAATTAACTTACAAGTAACGTCTGCGATGGGCAAGCCAGACGGAAAACGAATTCTTATTATAAAGATAAGTGCCCAGCACAAGGCGCGTAGGTGAAACTTACAAGTGTATCTGATCCAGATAATCTTTTGATCGGTAATTACTCTAAGCCTGGAGAAATATTTTCAATATTTTGTAAAAGAATATTGTGCTGAGCGCGTTGTTCCCACTACATATCCAAGGCTGTTCTAGCTTCGAGTTTAGTGGCGTATGGGCAATGGATTCAATCTACAGACTACCGCTGCGCCCTTTGTCTGCCCTGCAGTGCACCACCGAGCGAAGAGACTGAAACTTAAGTGTGAAGCAAGCCAGCTTTCAACAATGCAATTAACAAATATTTGTGGTGCCACGCCAATGTGCTCACCCCGCATTCACAGTAAGAATTGCATAATGAAAGTAGCAATGGTACCGTTTCAAACAGAGGGTGCTCGACTAAACGTACGTAAACAAGTAAATACGAGACAGGTATATACGTGTACTATGAAAGTTTGCTTTAGCAGGTTGGTTTTTGTAATATATCGGAATTCGATCTCTTTTGTAATAACTAATGCAGGAGAACAATATGATGTGCGCAACAGAATGGGTATTAAGGGAGACCGGTTAATGGTATAATTTTTCGATATTCCTATCAGCATCCCAATCCTGGCCAATAAACATATATGGAGAGTTCCGTATCATGGAAGCGAACCGGTTTTGAAGAGGCTTCATCAATCTGGCATGCACATAGTCTTCAATGATATAAACCCTAGGTATACAGGTGGCCAAACCACATACATCCAATGAACATTTTACAAAATTAATTATGCACTAGGTAATGAATAAGATAAACACATATATACTTACTTGTTACAGCCGAAACATTTCAACAAATGACTGCGAGCTTGCTGTATCAGCATTCCGTTTACGGACAGTACATGTAGCCCCATCTGAATCAAGACGTTCTGTAGTAAAAGAAGTAACAATGCATACCACAAAATGTTCTGCTGTCAAGAATGTAAAAGCCCCCCTCGCGTGCCACAAAATAGGGGCTTACCATTACAAAACGACGGCCCCTTAACTAAGTTAAAAACTTCCAGCGAGAAGCCACTTAACCTGTTATACAACACGACAGAACATTCTCCCTATTGAATTCCATACCACGAGTTCATTTGTTTTAACGTGGTATGAGCGTAACTTGATTAAAGTACAGCCGGGGCTGCAAACGTAATAAAAGCTGTGCTCAAATGCAAAGCTCATATCGAGTAGAATGATGACGCCTTAATTACCACTAAGAGTCTTCAGTATGAAAATAACCTGTGTACATACTAAGGGGCTAAAAGGAGAACCCGCGATCAAAATTTTCAGGTTTTCCAAGCTACCGGTAATGCTTCTCAAATCCAAACTGAGGTTCATTGGTAAATAAATATCAGCTCCTCCATTGAAGAGCTCTGATAAAGCAATTGCTTTTCTCGCAATTGTTCTTTGTTACCTACACAATTCCAAAAAATTCAAAATCTTCCCGTTCCGAGATCAACTTCCCTCAAATTTCCGAGTTTTCCAGAGTCAACGGGTGAATTACCTTAAACCTTTCGTGGGTCGTATGCAAAAGGCTTTACACATCGCAAACACGAATTTAAAATGTGTTGAAAAAACACTTATAGCCTTACGTATTGGACAACATAGTCTCCTTAAGCTTAGAACCGTACTACTAAAACACGTCCAAAACTTTATTAAGTCTCAATTTATAGGACCTACTATTTTATGACAGCCATCTTTTACTCCTAATAGCTTTCAGTATTGTACTACAACTACAGTGTAAAAAATAAAGTACTCCTTACTTGCATCGCAAAATCTGTAGTGAAACATGCGTTTTCAATATCAGTTTCAGACACATTTAAGTCTCCAGTTATACCCATTTCGTCCTTGACCTTCTTGATATTTTGTGGGCATATCCATCCTTCGTCGTCGTCGTCGTCCTCCTCGTTATCCTCACTCTCTTCACTTGGAACGACGTCGTCTTCACGTATCGTTTTATCGTCTGTTTCTGTGGTCTGGGTCTCAATGATCGCATCCGCAGTTTCCAATGCTTCCATATCCACGTTTTCAACATTGGAATCGGCCGACACAAGACCACTCTGTGCGTCCTCGATCATAGATTCCATTTCAACACGGTCATCCTGCGCATGATCTGTTATTAGGTCATTCTCACTTTCGTTAGTTCTGCCCTAAAAAGGAACATCAATAATATTGAAAAAAACGAAACAAACTACCTTGTTCGATCCCTGTGTCTCTAACTCTGTTTTGATCTTGGCTAACTCACTCTGCTTTAAATTACTAATGCAAGCCTGTATAGCGAGTTGCATGCGCAAATCGTCAAATCTTACTTGGCCCACCCCCATGTAAAAATCAAAACTTAGGAAACTTTTTGATTTGGCTCAGATGAAAGTTCCGGGTTGACGAAGCCCCCTCCGGTTTAGGAAGACCAAGCTACCTTGCTGTGCTTCCTTTACAATCAGGACGATTTCAAGGAAAAGAGAAAAGAATGGAAGTCCATACTTAAACAGGGCAACTGCATGTCAACTAACTGCGAGCACCAAGTGTCTTTTAAGTTCACTGCTTAGGTAATCACACAGTCTCACTTTACAAAGTTTAGGAAGGTCTATGTAAGATAATATTAAATGTTACTTATGTAACACAAAAACAGTCAATAACTGTCACGGTTCCATTATGACGTAGTGCAACATAGGATGCTACATGCCTGAAATCAAGTCTAAAACGATTCAAAACTTCTACCTCAACTTTTGCTTCCTCGGGACACGAACTATCATTCAACAGCCTCGACCAAACTATTTCATAAAAGACGCCCTCCCTATCTGCGTCGGTCTTTACATCATCCAACTTACCGGTTTTTCAGAGTAAAATCCTGCCATTGGCATATTCTTATTTAGTTGTATGGTAGATGAATCCACCTGAGTAAAAAATTATAAGCCATAAAGTCATAAGAGAAGTGTTGAAATAAGGTTACAACTCGCCTCTCAAACTCTTGCAAATAAAACCGTCCTTCTATGCCTCGTTTTCTCTATCGGCCAATTTCATTTTTATACACGGAAACTCCTTTCGATAAAAGCTACTTTCGATAAGAAAACTTTATCAATTTCCCATGCGCATAAAATTCTACACATTTGTTATCCTTGCGTGGGAATACGTCTTAGTAATTATCTCTTCAGAATCGCGTTGTATTGCTCTTGCTGGTATCTGGTAGCGCACATAATCGTGTGGGTGTATCAACCAAAGTCAAGACAATCGTGAAATAAAACCGGTTTGGCAAACTCTGTTTTATACTTAAGGCTTTGGAGGTCTTTAAAAGGTCTGGTTGCTATGGAAAATCCTAACACTCACTGACCCTTTTAGCTTTCGGGGCAGTGCTTGTCTACAATCTTGTGGGCTCTTACTGTAACGGAGCAGCATTTATTCGTTTACCTAGGGCAGCCGATCAGTAATCGCTTATCCGCGCATTTGCTGCTGCCACTGCACATTTGAGGCGTAGTAGAGCATGTAGCCTTTTCATGCCTACAGTTTACCTATTCAAGGTCAATACGAAACACTGAAGATAGCCGATCATATGGTCGAAGACGACTGCAGACAAATCAGTGATTTAGATTGTTTGGTAAATATGGAGGTTCCAGTCTATGGATCTCAACAGCTTCCCCAAATGATTGCAAGAGCTATGGCAAAGTTCTTCCTTGACGTGACCTTATGAGTCCTAACATTTCTGGTGCATTTAGAAAATTGACACGTCCGTACATTGGTCTAAATTCCCCTGTTTTACACTATACCATAACCTATTTTATTCAATTTAACTGAGGACGTAAAACGGTTGCAAAAATTTATAGAACCTCGAGGGAGTGGTCTTCTTGTTCAAGGAAGAGACCTTCAAATAAAAAAATTAACCAATCAGCTAGAACTCAAACTACGTCATTAGCACGAACTGAAACCTATCAGCTTCTCAACTTTACATACGTTTGTCTCTGTTAAATACTTTCATAAAATTCGACAGGAAACGTCTTTTTGTAATGTCTCTCCTTCAGTCCCCTGTGCTTTCGAATAGTGGACTTCAAAAATGTTACTATTTCTGTAGCTCTGCCAAACAAACGCAAAAATGATTTTAGTGTGGTTGAAGCCTGCTGTCAATAATTCTTTTTATATTCAATGAATTTAGATTAGGAGTAAACTATAATTTACACACAGAGAGTCAAGCTGCTTCTTCTGTGAGCAAAGATGGTACAAATTTAGTCCAATAGACAACATTCTACTAAACAGTTCAGCTCTCTCAACAAGGAATGCTAGAACAGTAGAGTAAAGAGGGCAAATGTGGTTAAAACTATGGAGAATGTTTTGGGTTACTGCTCTCCGTTTTAATAGCTCTGTGTTGAGGTCTGACTCCACAACAATACATTTACCCCTCTTGCCAACTTTCTATTATATCATTGAAATTGATCTTAATTGACGAGGGTTGTTTTTCCAGCTATGTTATTAGCACAGCCAAGGAATGGTATGTAAACAAGACGATGGAAGGACGTAAACAGAATATATTTGAGCACGTGATCATTTACGTCCATGCCAATCGGAGATGAGATTCTTTCAGGGAACTGCTGAAACGTAATGAGGCTAGTAGGCTATCATTTCAGCAATTGACATTTTACCTCATTCACTAGAAGGTCAATTCATAAAAAGAAACGGTTCGTGGCGAAAAGGAAGGAATAATGGTATTCTATATCTGATATAATGCTCTCTTTGCAATAGGCCTTAGAAGATAACTGTGTGACGACCCATTTTCTCTTCCTTCTAAAATCAATGTAGTTTAATACTTGTAGATTTGTAACTTGAGCAAACGTATAACGACCCGAAGTAAACTGCTTACGCAAGTTTCGCAACGTACCATCATAAAACTTCGATGGTGAAGCAAGACTCCTTATGAGGATCTTTCCTAAAATTTAGTGCGTTTTATCATATCTTGCCTCCATGGTCTACAATACCGTTTGTTATGTTAGTGTTTTACCAATAAAAATTAAAGCTATCGCAGAGTAATAATCTTGACTTGTACACAAAGTTTCGCTATTCGCTGCAACAATTGTCAATTTAAGAATTTAAGCAAGCGAGGAATACAAGGAATAGCTTGAACGTGGTCACTGCGTGGTTGCAGGTAGCAGAAAATGGCTCACCGGAGATAATGTTGATTGAATTCAAAGTGCCTGAATACAACAAATCAAGGCAGCAAGTGATGCTTTGGTAGCACAAGTTGCAAAGTGCTTCGATATATCAGTGACTATTTCAAAAACAGGGCGCCATTCTTACGACTGAAATGTTATTGTTGTTGCCCTTCCAACTGAAATTACGGAGCTTCCTTAATAATATCTACTCCAGTTTTTCCCCAAGTTTGGGTATTTCTTGGAAGAGCAATAAAAACTCTCGATAAGTGTTTGAATTGGTTTCCTTTTTAGCGGAAAGTAAAGCTCCACAATATTTCCAAGTTTACAGAGCTCCGAGAAAAAGCGGCAGAAAAACGGGAGACACTCTAAAATCTGCTCTTGTAAACACTTTATGAAAGGAAGTATTCAGTCGAGCTTCCTCAGTTCTACTAAAAGATAACATTGTTTCTGTGAGAGCTTTTTGTCATAAAAAGAGCTATTTTTTAATTTTATAATTGGAATCTCAGTGACTAAAGACTGGGGTAATCCTCGCTTCCAGTGAGAGGGGATACCAAATTTTGGAGGAAGATCAAATTTTAGGGCTTGAAGATACTGCTGTCGCAAAGATTTTGCTGAACAGTTAAAGCTCACGACTATTGACACTGGCAAAAATAAATGCTAAATACTCAGCAGGAAGCAAAACAGTGAAACAGTAATCATTAAGTTTTCTTATCATATTTTCGATTTACTGTAAATTATTCTTATTTCCATGGTCTCATTACCCGTTCGTATTGATGACTCTCGTCGTATTCTTCGTCAATTTATCCAGTCTCTTGCAACTTTCTGGAGCCTGACTAAACCAACAACCATTCTCCAAATCATCCGACTACCTTAGTCCTTTCAAATTTTGTTTCCCCTTCCCCTAAGGGGAGCAAATTGAAGGGTCAGCATGGGGAGGGGTGGGAAAATTAAAGGGAGTAAAAATCAACGGGAGATGATTTAGGACTTCAGGACGGGGCGAAAGTTAAAGGCAATCAGGCAGGCACAGGCATAGATAAACTGTCATTAGGAAGAAGGTTGGCAAGTCTATTTTAATACCACAGACAATAAAATTAAATGGGAGGTTGGTAATTCTTTTTAAGGGGTGCGATTGTTTTCCCCCGTCATATAACCCTGCAATGGTTTTTCCCGTATTTACTATATATGACAAGCTCACAAACGAGAAACAACAATAATCGTCGTTCTTTTTTGAATGCAACAAAAAAAAGAAGTTCATCATCAATAACAATAACCTCATCGTCCTCCATGTTAAATTTGTGGTTCTCAAAAGATGCCACTTCTTCGCAAACTTCGTCGGGAGAGTGCTCCTCGAGGACAATTTCCTCCACCCTCGATTCGACTTTTGATTGAGCCAAGCTTTTAGTAATATTTTCAGGCTCAACATAATACCCGTCAACCAATTCCTTCATCTTGGCAGACAATTCGTTGTCAGCGCTCTCTTTTTTGACAATAAGGATAATGGGCATTTCCAGACCCCCTTTTGGACTCTTTGGCCTCCTGGATTTTATGTCACGTACGTGTGCTTCCAGAGAACCGCCATGACTCAGGAAATACTGAGAAAAGCGGCTGATCTCCCTAGGTAAATGTTCCACAAAATCGGACATTGTGACTCGTCGACCTACAGACAAAGCTTAAATGGAGATAGCAATGGGATCGTGGACGTTCCGGTAATCGTGCTTAACTTACCCAATTTCTCCTCGCCTTGGTTGCCATGCATCTCTATATACGTAGAACTAAGTTCTACGACTATATCCAATCAAAACCAGATATAGTGAAGAATGGTTGGATTAGGTCCGGAATAACCGACCATGAAAATAAGAAGATGGAGTCGGATCCATTCAATACGCACGAACAATTTTTAAGGTCCAAGAATTGATTTACAGCACTTACGGTAATACGTGCGACCGATTTTAACGTCATAGACGTGATACACGGGACTACGCACTGACGATTTTCAAGGTCCAAGAATTGATTTACGGCACTTTCCGTAATACATGCTTGTGATATTTAAAGCCCTAGATGTGGTTCATGGCACAGTTACAGGGCTTCTTGCGGAAGGTATCTTGTACTTTTCCAACGAAATTTCTTTTCTGCAGTGGACAACAGTACCGCAGAGGTAGGGCGAATATTAAAGGGGACAAAACGAAGGATCAGGGGGGCGAAAATTAAAGAGACGAAAATTAACGGGAGGCGAAATTTGAAAGGACTAAATTAGGCTGCTTAGGGCCTTCCCATCCCTCTTCTGTCTTCCGTCTTTCTACACAGAAGGATCTTCACCGTTCTTTGGTTACACCTTCTACAATTGTGCCCCTAACGTCCCATTTCCCTTCCTTCCTTTTCCTTCAACTGCAACGTTTCTCCTGAATAGAGCAGTATGCTTCATGCTGAAGATGCCTGTCTGAGCACTGTTTAGGTAGAACGTGCAAGACAGCTTCTTGTTCATAATGCAGCTGCGTGTTAATAACTGACTGGAATCATTTGATCACTGCACTGAAACATTGTCTATTCTTAAAGAAATATATAATAAGCTTACCTTTTTTGCTGGTTCTTCCCTTATATGTTGTGGCTTACAAAACTCTTTTTCAAGCTGATATGTAAGAGCAAGAACATGGATGTCTACTGCTGATAAACTTCTATAGTCACCAGTTTTCTTTGAAAATTCTGTAACTACAAAAGAAGAAGAATAAATGTCTAAAGTAATAGTGTTGATGGTGAAGAAGACCGGTATGACTTAAACATGGGGCAATTGCAAGCAATATTGTATCATTTAACTTCAAGCTGTTATGATTTAAGAACCTGAACAAATTCTTTTTGGCAAAGCTAAATTTGCATGTGCTGAAAGCAACAGATATGGAAATTATATACCTCGCAATCATATAAATTAAACAGAAAGCCTGAAATGTATAAAATAATTGGTAAAGGTGTGCTCTCTTAGACTTACAAAATTAAGTACTAATTAACCTTCTAACACAATGGAAAGAAATGGAGGAGAATAGGAAAACTCAGAGGCGGTATAATGGAGGCAGATGGAGTAAGATGTGTATGGATGCCAGGAACTCTGAGGAAGATGAGAAACATTGTGGTAGGGTAAGGAATTATACTATTAATTCATATTTTGATTTTTAATAATTTGAGGTTTTCCTGCTTCTTGCCTTTTTGTTCATGTGATTAAAGTGAAATGTGGTGTTTTTCCTTGATATGTACCGCTATTTGATCATACCTGTTTTCAGAAAATTGGAAATCTCTAACCAAACATGATTTTTTAAAAACATTTTCCACTAATTTTTTGTCAAAACAGACAAACTCATTTTGGTCTTCTTTGTCAAAAACAGACAAATCCCGGACAAGAACAAGAGATATTCATATACACTATATAAAATGAAGGATATATGCATTGTTTACTCATTGAAATAGTATTAAGCTGTAGCTGAAATACTTTTCAAACCAACAGCTGCAGCAAATACGATTCAGCATTTCAGCTGTATAGCCTTGCCATAATTTAAGACATTTTGACCTATTTTTTAGTGAGTGACATATTCAGTTGCACATTTAGTTGCTCAGTTGCACATTCACACAGATTTTACCAATTCAAGATAAAATATAGCCTTTGTTGTTCTACTTGCAGTTAATTTAATCATGTTCTTTTACTTAAATTTTCAAGAATTAACACTTAAACTAAAATGATATTTGTGGCACACTGCCCCATACCATTTTTAAAGAATTCAAAGCATAATGTAACAATGTCAAAATTTGTGGCTGAACTGGAAAAGGAATTAAATATTTGGCATCAGCCAAATAATTACAAAAACTTACTTCTTATAAATCCTGCAGCAAATTTCCATTTCAATAGTTATAGCCCTGTCTCTTCTCTAGAGACCCTTGACAACATAATCTTGCCACAGACAATCATGTTATAACACTTCTTCTAGCACAAATTGTAATAGCAGAAGACACATGTCTTTCCAGTACAATAGATGCTCGAAGGGTGAATGATGTTAAACAAACAAGAACAAAGATTATTGCTATGGCAAGGATCAAAACCCTAAAGATGAAAACCAGATATACAAATTATGGAACTGGAAACACTTTAGAACACAAAAGTGTCATTACAAAATAGATTCGAAAGTAGCACATTAATTTACTTTTACAAAATATTTTAGGTCTAACTGTGGGCAATTTCCAATGATTTATAGTGTCCTGGGTTATGACGTTAAACTGCATCCAGTGGCTTGGCTCGTAAAGAGTGGGTGGGAACGTGGAGCGGCCCCCCTGCCACAGGAGAGCACAAAGTGACGGTTAAAGGTAAGGATTAATTGAGTTTTTAGCTTGAAAGTTCTAAATAAATTTCAAGTACAAGTTACTGTCCCTCGAAAATCAAGGTGTGAGTAGGTTTTATGATACAGGCAGCATTTGTCAGACTTGACTGTCGATTGTTGAAGAAATACTAAGTAGAAATGAAGATGTTTTTGGTATCTGATTGTGAGTCGGTGTAGAAGAAGGGTTATTGGGTGATTGTGCGTTTAAGATCCTCCTTAAGCACATACTATAAAAGTATGTGTGTGAATGTGAATGTGAATGTGAGTATGTGATATGTGAATGTGAATATGTGATATGTGTGTGTGTGAATGTGAATGTGAATGTGATATGTGAATGTGAATATGTGATATGTGTGTGTGTGTGTGTGTGAATGTGAATGTGATATGTGAATGTGAATATGTGATATGTGTGTGTGTGTGTGTGTGAATGTGAATGTGAATTTGAATGTGAATGTGAATGTGAATATGTGAATGTGAATATGTGATATGTGTGTGTGTGTGTGTGTGTGTGTGTGTGTGTGTGTATGATTATTGATTACAAATTGTTGATAAATAACAAACATAACACGGTTGATAATGTGTCAAGCAAAGAGATCCAACCATCATTTGGTATTTTATCATTTACAACAAGCTCGGCTTCTCTTCCATCTTCGTCTCCTTCAAAATCGACGATAACCTGTAGTGATACCTAAGCAACTACTTAAGCAACTCCAGGCCTAATTTTGGAAAATTGCTAAGCAACTCCCAGCCTGATCCCGAAAATGGAGTTGCTTATAAAAACACGTGTATGTAGTGAATTTTAATAACTTCGTTAAATATATGTAAGCTTGATGTTCGTGATGAAAATCGTAATAACCCTATGACGCATTTTCATCCCTTCCCTCTCCACTTCTACTCGTTGGAAGTAAACGTTTGTAATGACCGAACGAAGAGAATTATTATAGGTAAACTTACAAAGTTAGACTTATTTTCAGCGTAAGATGACATGCAATACATTTTCTTGTAGTACATAGGTGCAAAACATTAATAGCATCGGAATCAATCAGTCATGAACTGCATTGTCTGGTGCTATTCAAATACCTTATTTGTCCGTATTAAATGTGTGTTTTTGTTATTGTTGTTTTCTATTGCGACTTGTTTGCTTATTGATTAATTTATTACACACTATTGTAAGGCCGTGTTTCCCAACGTGGGTGATATTGCTCCCCACCCCTCTGTAGGCAAAAACGATTTTAAAAGGGGGGCTAATTTATTTTTTGGGTGCGTGATGGGGGGGGGGGGGCAGAATTTTCTTTTGTGTTTCTATTAAATGTGAGGGTAGGGAGCAAAAATGGAACCATGTGACTACTACGTGAGTGGCAAACAAAAAAGGTTGGAAAACACTGTTAAAAAGGATGACGTATTGGATACCGGGGAGTGGCATATTTGCGCTCCTTTGGCATTAGTTTTGCACTACGGTTTTACTCTATTTCTTTTCATACGTATATATTTTGTGATGATAAATTAAAGAGAGGGAAGCAGTGGACTTACATATCTCTTTGATATAGGTTGTAACCAGTCTGTAAAAGTTAGGTGTTCATTCTTATAAACCTCGTTTTCTCTTATTTGCTGTAATGTGTCTCTTTGGTTTTTATGTTTAAGAGGTTATGGTAATTTTATTTTATATGCTTTGTTGATAGTTGTTGAGTCAAGGGACTTACAGTGGCAGACATCCAGTAAGTATAAAATTGGTACTTCGGTAATGTTACTTGTATTGATTTTGGGAATGTTTTAACAAAAAGCTAGTTATATCCTAAGATTTCGTTTCATTTCGTTATAACAAGCTGCAAATTTTGATAAATATAAAGAGTAACCCAGTGGCTTTTGTGGGGGTCTTTACATACTTTTATCGTGAATTTATAGTCCATCGCCATTTAGCATCATATAAGTTTACATCATACGAGGGAAGTGAAAGTTTATAAAAGGAATAATTAGATCACTCCTCCAAAAGTGTATAGAAAGTGACCAGCCGCAAGACACCTTGTCCAAATGCCGTTCCATCCAAAGTCCAACCATGATGACAATGTGTCCACTTTCAATTATTTTTGGTGAATTGCGTGCATTGACAGCGTTGCCCATATCAATTGCATATATGATTTGCAGATCTACTTGAACATAAGTCATTGTTTGAAACGTACCTTGTGCCTTTTTTGTAGTCAGATGTAAATGCCTCAAATTGCCTAAATTCGTCATTTTGCAATTACCTTTAGGAAGGTTCCTTTAATTAATGCGATGTGAATCCGTATGTATATTTCATTATATGATAAAAATCCGTCCTAGTAGATTGTGTCCCACTAAAGCCCTTGAATATGTTTTCTTTAAGTTTTTATTTTCTTATTTTTTTAGGTGTATTCCGGCCATTTGTCGAAGTAGCAGTGCTCGGACCACATTTAAGTGACAAAAGGAGACGCCATTCAACAAGATCAAAGAACAACAACTGGTCACCAAAATACAATGAAACCATGCACTTGTAAGTTGATTGAACCTTATAAACAAATCTCATCAATAGTCTACTTTTCTCTGCTCCAAATTACAACCTAAGCTTCCGCCTGTAACTTTTAGATCGCGCTTTTGTGTGGTGATTCAGAATAGATGGAGGTATTTTTTTTTGAATAGTGCTATACAGACCACTGAAAATTTTCTAATCATCTTTCCTACTTACTTTGACTTATACTGTACTCTAGATATCTTACCATACTATGACTCCTTTAAGTTATCCAACTGTAGCAAATTCAACGTAAAGTATATTATATTAAAGTATATTACAACTACAGTTGGGTTAATTTTGTATTTGTGGGGATTGAGGCCTTACGGTTGCCCGTTCTCAACAGTTCCGTTTGAAATACCAAACTGATTTTTGGTTGACATGATGGTGACTTATCCTTTCATGATAGTAACTTTTATCACCAAATAAGGAGGCAATATATGGGTAAATAGGGATGATAGGTATAGCCTTGTAATTTTTAGAACATTGCGTTTGAAATGATTTAGCAATAGGTAAAGTGGCAACCCACCCACCCCTACTGCAACTTGCAACATCAGTATTAATACTCCTTGCGTAGGAACCTGAAGCCTAATGCCCCACTATCATGTGCTTTATTCATGTCAGGCAACTTTTTGGTCTATGTTATCAGTTTCTTGTACTATAAATGCTCGAAAATAGCCTTATTTTACAGAGCAACAAACATTTTAAGAACAGACAACATAACCAGCGTTATCAGCCTCGTTACCAGCCTCGTTGTTATGATTGTAGGAAATGTTTAAATCTTAGGATCCTTGGCGGAAAGGAGGCTTACCCCAGTATAACTACGGACCCTCGACAGGGGAAGGGATGAAGGGTTTAAGATACCAAATGATTGTTTTAAAGTCGTATTTTAACGAATTATAATCATTTGATATTTTGTCATTTCAAGCAATCTCGGTAACGATGAAAAACTGGAAAAGTACGAGTTGCAAATCAGCGTCAAAGATTACTGTTTTGGTAGACCAGATTGCTTAATCGGAGTGGCCGTAATTCAACTGAAAGACATCGTGAATATGAGCTCTAGCTCTTTCGCTTCTTGGTGTGTTCTTGGAAGAGCTCTTTACTTGGATGATGCAGGCTGGACAACACTAAGAATCTTGTCGCAAAGACGGAACGACGAGCTCGCCCGCGATTTTGTAGCATTGAAATTCGAGAGGCGTCGAGATGGTTTTAACTGAGTGGGTTAGTCGATCACTATGTTACGATATCATTTGGAGAAAATCAAGGCGGCACCATGGAAGATGCCGGAGTTTGTTTCTCGACCGTAGATAGTGTCATGTTAGAAAAGGTCATTGCATCTTAGGATCTTATTACACTGTGGAATTTGCCGTAGCATATTTCTGGTGGATGCTTCGGGTGAAATGCTGGGCGCTCCATATTTTAAAAGGAGTCGCCGAAATAGCAGTTTCATAGTTTTGTATTCCTGTAGAATACGCATTGGCTTGAATAAGGCAACAATTAAGGAAGGTTTTACTACTAGGCACTTGTACATTCCCTAAGTCTATGACCCACAGTACTCCTTTTCTTCATGCCAGGACTTGCGGTATGGAAAATTATTATCTATCCGCCTAAATTATTTAAAAGAAGTCGCGTTAAATTTGTAGGACCTTTGTGTTTATAATGCCGGTCGTTGTATGAAGACAGTTTGTCAGGTTCCAATTCAGGTAGCACCTAGAGCCGTAGCACTTGCTTAGGTAGTGGCTGGTTTCCAGGTTTCGACAAAGACCGACAGTATTGTCTTTCTACGAGTTCTATAGTCTGGATACCTACTTTAATGATATAATTTGTGTAAGAGTATTTTGTACGTGGATTTGTTATGACTTATTTTAGGTAAGAATTTTCCGTATAAACATCGATGCTCATTAGATTTATTTATCGTATCCGTACAGGAGTAGTCCTTCTGGGGGGTATTTCTGTTACAACTGAGTAATGGCGAATGGGGTTACTGATACGGAAGTACGTAACGTTCTTCTTTTGAGCCTTCCAAGGAGCAAGTATCATATCATCTAAGCAATTTTTGTTCGATTCGACATGCAAGTCGACTTTTTTCGCCAATGAAAGACTTGATTTAAAGTTTTTACAACATTGGTTGTGACCCGATCTTAAAAGTATTTTTGTAGTAAAATCGTGTTAGTTGAAGAGCTAAGTCAGTCATTTAAGCAATATAAAGCGTTTAGAAAATTTCAAAAACACTATTTAGTATGAAGCCCTGTGGTACACCGCAAAATTGGACTACTCCTTTACGACTTACACAATGACACTAAGTCCATATTATTAGCTTAAACATTGGTTTCGCGTTATTTTATTTAAACATATGTAATCTTCAGAAGATTTACCGCGTTTCCAATTGCGTTTATAAACAGAGTAAAATTCTGTTTTTATTTTCCATTTAACTTCTTTGATAACACTCGTAAGGAATTTATTTGGTTGGTAACTTGTGCGAATTTGCATATCGTAGAGTTGTAGTTTAAATTCCAATTGGAGTTATTCGAGTATTTTTCTATATATTGTTTTTATGAAGTTGGAATAATTATCGGAAATATACCGTGTAAGATCAGCGTTAGTTTATTTGTTTGTGTAAGGTTTTGTAGTTTGTTGGTTCAGTGTGGTTTTAATAGCTGGTACCCTGATTGCAGTATTTGATTCAGTCAGTAAACCCAAGGTATATTAAGCCATGCACTGGACAATTTCCACTGTAGAAGACTTGCAAGACCCTTTCGAGATATTGGTCGGTGATATCACTTTCATAATTGTTAAAAATACCAAGAATGCCATAGCAGCTCATCTTTTAGTAAAAGCTGCTAGAATTATACAAGCTTTTGAAGTCCTTGATGCATATTTATGAAATAACAAAGAGAACTTCAAGAAGTATATTAAGTCGGAAATCGAGGTAGCAAGGAAACATACACGAATGAAAAGAATACCCGTTGTTTGTTTTTAGATCATGGATCAGCACACGACTTCTATTTAGCGTGACTCTTGTATTGGTAACAATTTATATGCTAAACAATGCACCACATGTAGTATATGTGTATATTACTTAACAATTAATCGCCGATCAAGCGCATATTGGACTGTTCAGTTTCAAATAATAGGGGAAGGGTTGAAGAAACGTTGGAACTTAATAGGCAGGGGACGAATTAATGAGGGGTTCTGGAAAAACATTGATACCGACATGTATGTACTGGCGTATGTCTGCAAACATGTTGGTTAATGGAAGACAGTTTTGAGAATAAAAAGTCTCATTTTGCGATTATTATTCGTTTTTCTAACAAAATAAAGTGACGTAATGTAGCGACAACGATACTAAAATGACTCTCTTTACTATTTTAAGTCAATTTCGCATTTAATTTGATAGTCGATATTCGTGTTTTATATACAGTGTAATCTACCTATAACGGTCCCGCAAGGGACTGACCAATTTTGGCCGTTATAGAGGTGTGGCCGTCCTGTACAGGTTAGGTAAGAATCGTGTTGTTTCATTGCATGGCGTGCAGGAGGAATTATCGTCGAATTGCACGTGTTTGTTTTCAAGCACGGGCAGAAAATGCCTTCTGTGATTAATTTAGGAGCATTCTTTAGTTGCGTGGATTCAGTTGTTGTTTATTGAAGTTTGTCTGGTGAATTTAATTCAACAATTGACCGTTATACACAGGGAAAATATTAATCTGGTCCGTATGAAAGTGACCGCTGAACGCGTTAGAGAGGTGACCGTTCTATAAAGGTAAACAACTGTGTAAACTGTAACGGCTGGTTAATTGATGACCGCTATGGACAGGTGGCCGTTCTATAGAGGTGGCTGCTAAAGCAGGTTACACTGTATACGGGTTAACAAGGACGTACGTTACTTCACTGATTGACTTAATCGATTTCAAGGGGGCGAAAATTAGAAACTAATGCAAAAGTTTTGTCCAAAGAATAGGAAGATTAAAAGGGTGTGGCAAGTCAGAAAATATCTTGAAAATTAGGGAGCAGGAGGGTACTTTTATGACCCATGAATATTTATAGGTGGGTTACTTTCTCGTCGATCGCGTACCACTTGCTGTGCGTACTTCTCTGTTCCTAAATGCGAATAGTCTGTGGCTGCTGGCAGCAAATTAGCCGATTTACATCAAGAGGAGCCAAAGTACTTTATTTTTATAACTTTAATCATACACTTTGGTAGTAAATGTAACGCATTGTTGTAATATATCAGCACCCTATGCTCCTATGTTGCATTCCTTCGCTCTGTTTCGAAATAGTCACGTGATATGTTCGAATCGTATGTAAGATCGTATGTTAGAATTTTTACCGTCTATGTAAGACACATTGGGCTTGAATTTGACTCTTAACAATATGAAGGGGAAATGACTCATATTTTTTTGTTGCCTCTAGAGAAGGGGTTTTTGTCGTCTCGTGTGCCTTGGTTCTCACGGCCTTCCATCTTGTATGGGAATAGACAGATAGTCAGATAGTCAGGAATTGGACTTATTTGTTGTTGTTGATCATTTTAATATTGCAGACTACAATAGATGGCATTCTAGGCACAAGTGATAGTCATCAAAATTGGCTTTACCAGCATCATCGTCATCATCAAAATCATCGTCATTATCATCATCGCATATTCATCATCGTCATAATCATCATTAAGATCGTTTGTATGTAAGTAAGCTATAATGGTTGTTGATCTTGTGCATATTAAAAGATAATAGATCCATATGATAAGTAAAACGCCAAATGTGGAACTTTATTGACAACGTTTCGTCTAACAGACTTCTTCAGGTCACTAATGAAAATTGGCTATGTAGTAACCTGAAGAAGTCTGTTGGACGAAACTTTGTCAATAAAGTTTCCACATTTGGCGTTTTACTTCTCATAACTTATCGGTGGCCGTTCATTCCTGATAGATCCAGGCACTTTGCAGTACAATCTTAGAATCCCCTCAATTTCTAAATCTTTGCTTTTCAACTTTAACATGAGCAGTCCACCAAGGCAATTATGGCCTGCGACGAGGGGCAAATAGCTGAAAAAAGTCACGTACGCTATTTGGGAAAAGTCAGAAAAAAAGTCAAAAAGTCAGGAAAAAGTCAAAAAGTCAGAAGAAAGTCAAAAAGTCAGAAAAAAACTCCAAAAAAAACTCAGAAAAAAAGTCAGAACAAAAAGTCAAAAAGTCAGAAAAAAAGTCAGAAAAAAGTCAGAACAAAAGGTCAAAAAGTCAGAAAAAAAGTCAAAAAGTCAAAGAAAGTAAAAAAGTCAGAAAAAAGTCAGAAAGTCAGAAAAAAGTCAAAAAGTCAAAGAAAAAATCACTGAAGAAAAAAGTCACGTACACTTTTTTTGCAGTTATTTGCCCCTCGGCCTGCGATACCAGATGCATATTCTCGTACAGTGTAGTGTGCATCCACGTAGGAACAACCGTGAAACAGCCTTTCTTTATCTTTTAAGAAGTCAACATTGGATTCGCTACGATAGATGGACCGAAGTTAATGCAGGATAGTTATTTGAGAATTAAGTCTAGACAACTTCGGTGACATGTTACCCGTTAACAAATATCCAGTTGCCTGCATAAAGAGATAGAAGTTCAAAGGGCAACGATCTGTTAGCGTGAAACTTTAGTATTGCTTTAGACAAATTTTAGTTAACAGCGTGACATCTTCCATGCTATGAATAATCTATATCCATTTATCAGGCTACAGATAAACAAGCTCTTACACGAACCTCTATTTTTGGCGTACATTTCGTTGACAATAACAATGTCAGCTAGGGGGAAAAGACGATTCGTCGAAGTAAAAATACTGGATCTGAAGGAAACCTTTGAGGCCAACGCATGTTTAGTGATTCTCCCAGAACTTGATGCTCCATGTTACCCTGAGACGTTCTTGCAATTAGCTGACAACACCAACGTTAAATCTGCCATTCCGTTAGCCTCCTGAAGAAGCCACAGGTTTTCATGTTGAAATTACATGATGATAACAGTGTTGGTTAGTATTCAGTGTTTCTAACTTACCTTGTATCTCAAGAAAGACCATTTATCACATGACGAAAATTAGGCTTTTACAGGAATGGTAGATCATTTTGGAAGTAATAGTCAGCCTATTTATGAAGCTACTGTTGTTGACATTCCAGGCTTCAATTTGGAAGAAATTTCTACTACCTTAACGAGTTATGCTTTCTGTCACTGTTATAGCACTTTCTGACTTTCTAATGCTGAGTGGTGTACAATGATGCTGTGTACCTTGGTTTATTCAATTGTTTATCGATAAGGATGACCTAGCACAACTTCAGTTCGTCTGCAACGCAGGCTGCAAAAACCCATGCACTTCACGATTCTTAATTAGGTGTTGGCTTCGACGGACGAAAATGCTCTTTTCAGCATTCTCCTCCTGCAACCTCCCGAAACAGCTCATTCTTGTGCTGTTTAAGAAGTGTTGACACCTGAATGTACAGAGATAAGTCATTTAACCGCATATGACGACGTAAAACGAGAACAAAAAGGTGAGGGGAAAGGATGCCACCTACGTTTTGTCTGCGATCCAAATCCCAGATTCCACTCCGCATTTTTCAGTTTCCTTCTATTTGTAGTGTGTAATTACTTTGCTATTCAACAGTGTTAACATTCGGCTATCAATTTTCAAAGATATTTTCAAAGCACTAGGAGCTTTGAAATAAAAACAAATGTAGCATAGTAAGACATTGATTTCCACTAAAGAAATTTCCACGTCTCTGAATCGAAGGTTTTTAATGAGGGGATGATTCAAAGAAAACGAGTAATCTACCATTCTGGTGGTGACGGACTACCCGTACATTTTTTCTACCAAAAAGTAAATGTAACCGTAACGTAGTGTCCAAGATCCACACATCATACGTACGGGCCGAGGAACAGGTAATGTGCTTGAATTTTAGGAAGTATCTGGGAAGGACACACGGGCTCGTTTTATCACGCGATAGGCTCGTTTTCAATTGAGGGGGCAACTGTTAAATTTACATGTTTACGGGGGCAACTGTTAAATTTACATGTTAACTGGGGCTCCCCAATCCCAAACAAATTTTTCAGTCTGTTTAACCTTTTTGACTGCGTTGCCCAAACTTCCCTCACTGTATTGAATTTCTCCCAAACTCGAACAAATATGTAGTTCCTTGGCCCGATTTTCTCTCCCCACCTCGGACTTTGCACTCAGCTGTATACTCTTTATCTTTTCTCTTTGGAGCCACTATTTATGACAGCTCACTCCGCAGGCAGGCTACAAAATTTGTAACTCGAATGCAATTGAACGTGGTAATTTAAAAATGTGTGCGAAAGATTATTATCTAGAATGAATTTTGAGGAAAGCTGTTGTGATTCCATTGCGAAGCGAGGTGTAAGGCGTCTGTGAAAAGGAAAGCCAGAGAATCAAAGGTAGTGTCAAAGAACGTGATGATCATCGTGTTGACTAAGCTTTGTATTTAGTAGAAAGCAAGAGGTGAAATTCAGTGGGAAAAGAACAAGAAAAAAAGAATTAGGTTAGCAGCAGTTACGGATGGTTTATAAATAAAAGTCGATTCACGGTCTTCTCTCTATCTCGATTTTTTTCTATCTTCAGCTAATTTTTCGCTGCCTTGCCAGTTTTAGAGAAAATCCGCAGTATTTGAAGATATGTTTCGGGACTATTGGAAGGAAAATGCCGATTAAGTCTATTCAATCTTTAGCCCACAATTACGCCATTAAAATTGTTTTTTTTGGCTGCACTTTTTAATGTTTGTAATTGTTATGGGTCTGCTTTTATTTGGTTTTGTTTCAGTTTTATGTTTTCTCTCGTTTATAACAGCGATGTTCCAGGACGAAAGCCCTAAAACAGCTCCAGCATCGCCACCAGCACCTTCACCACCGCTAAATGACAAGAACGACTCTGGAAAATATTTGTGTGACATATGCGGCAATGGCTTTTCTTGTGCTGGTAATGTTCAGCGACATAAAAGAAATGTACATGGAATGACTCCGACGCGGGAAGCGTACATGTCGAACTCACGCGCCAAGCAACTGCTAGCGAAAGCAAAGAGCTACAGTACTCGTCGAGCGGCTGCACTCGGACACTCGCATGACCTACGAAGCTCAGGTGTACCGTTACGGAACTGTGGTAAGTCAGAACGATCCCGTGTGAGCCAAAAGAAAGTATCTAACGCTACCGTAGAAGAAACAAAAACGGCTGAAGAACTCAACATTAAGATCGAAAGCGTGCGAAGTAATAGTAGTGATGGGAGAGTATCATTAAGTAAAGATGTGAAAGAAGTCGAAAAGGAGAACTCGACTGAACCGGTGGAAACAAACTTTCCTTGTATTAAATGCGATCTTCGATTTCAACGCAAAGAAGATATGGAAGCCCACGCTGAGTCGCATTCGGTTGAAGTAAGCAATGATAAAATGGATGATTGCATTGATGTACCAGTTGTGGTAACGACTCCAGAAAGTTTTAAATGTCGATACTGCAACGAAGTATTTAACGAGTCCATTGACTTGACAAAGCACCTTGAAAAACACAAGATGGAAGTTGAAAAGTGTAACAATGTTCGTGTGGTTGAGTGCCCTACTCAGCCGCAGCAAATGCTGTCGAATAAACAAGGACAGGGTGCGGAATTCAGGTATGTGTCACACCCATTTTCGCCAGCACATGGATATTACCCCTATCACAACTACAACGGAGCCAACTTGTATCGCCCTTGTGTCGGATATTGTGATGGCGCCTGTCATAATTCTCACCTAAATTCGACGCCAGTCAGGGATCATGAGTCGCAGCAAATTTATTACAATACTCATGGCTTCTTCGGCCATTCCCACCATAAGGGTACTCCACATCATCCGGAACATATTTACCCTCCAGGGCATTACGAAGATCATCCACAACATTTTGGGCATCGTCACCACGAACCGCATTTCCACGATGCATATGGTAGAGCTTATCGGCAACACTCAAAGAACAACTACTCACCAGACGTTCGTTACTTTGAATCTCAGCCTCCTTATGATATACCAGGTGACGATGACTATCAACCCAAAGACCAAAAGGTTCTACAGGAGATTATTGACGCACATTTAGAGGAGGAGGCTAACATCAGTGACATATACTCATGCCTCAGTTGTTCGAAATGTTTCCAAACGCGTGACGAGTTGGACCATCATTCCGAACTTCATGCATCGGAACCCTTAACAGATATTAACGACCCAAATGGGCATGAGTTCTCACCATATCAGAGTATACGCCCACACTTTCATTATCCGCAAGCTGGTTTCTGTTCCCAGGGAACTGACCCCTACTCTACTCCGGTCAGCCATCGTCTACCACCTGTTCCTCAACACCCGCCATATCAGATCATTGGACCGGGAATTCCACATCCACAACCATACGTTACACCTAGGTTTGAATTGTCGCCGCCAACTTACCAGTCCCCTGCGTCTTTAATGTGTTCCAAGCAAAAAAGTAAGGTCATTATTTTGGATCCAGGGTCACTGGATGAGCATTGCAATGGCATTATACTTTGTTGTTTCTGCGGTGAAAAGTATACTACCAAAACTGACCTTTGGTCTCATCTTATGAGACGGCATGGACTGAAGTCACGGGATGCAAGGTCCAAAGTTAACGATTGCATGAAACAAGCGTTAAAAGTTGTCTCCTTAGGGAAAGATAGGCTCATTGACAAAGAGACGAATTCATGTATTGATCAGGTGGAAGGGATCGGTACAGCACAAGAAAACTCACAGTTGCAAACTGAAAAGTTGCCAGTGCCAGTTTATGATATGGAAACCACGGGTTCATCGGCTGCAACGCAAACTCCTTGCGAGCCATTTGATTTGGAGGTAGATGGCACAGAAATTGTAACGCTTCATGTTTCACCAAGGGAACCAGAAATCCTGGAGAATGAACCTCCAAATGAAGGCTGTGAAATTATTGTGCCGAATGGGGAGTGCGACCTAAAGGCCACGTGTGAGGCTAGTGAGAGCAGTAGGGATAGTTCACAGTGTCTAGCCGAGGAAAACGAAGTCTTGGGCGATCAGGAAGGTAGTCTTTTCAACACTGTTTGTGAGAACGTTATGGCTTTGCTTAATTCTCCGGATAATAGGAAGCAGTGTGAAAGTGATTTTCTTACTGGTGGAAGTGATGAAAATAGTTGTGCTAGTATTCAAGAAAAAACAGTAGAGTGCAAGGATTGCTCTATAACGTTTTCATCAAGTAAACAATTAAGTTTGCATCATCGCCTTCACCACGGCGAACTACCGTTTGAGTGTCAAATCTGCTTCCGTCGTTTCCGTAATTCCTTTGTTTTACGTCAACACCGAGGATTACATTCTGATTTGTCAAAGCACATTCTTTACTGTAAAATATGTGACAAAGATTTCGGTAAAGTTTCGAACTACGAAGCACATGTGAACTGCCACACCGATAAAATATCATCATCATGCACGACATGTGGCCGATCGTTCTTAAACCGTCATACTTTGGAGCGCCATCAAGTCCGCCACCTGTGCAAGAGCGAGCCAAGTTGCCGTACGTGTCAACTTTGTAAAAAGAAGTACAAATCAAGAAAGATGTTCCTATCACACATGCGCTCTCTACACCTGGATGCAAAATCGTTATATTGCACTTACTGCTGCAGACGATTTAAAAGCAAAGCAACACTGAAGTCTCATATTAAAACTCATGTGTTAACCAGACGGCACTTTTGTGACATCTGCCATCAGCCCTTCACCTCAAAATCAGATTTGAGAGACCACATTTCTGTACAACACGAATGCTCTTGCGTAATCTGTAAGAAAAGTTTTTCAAACCTAAGTGTACTGGAGCGACACAAGGTGTTTTATCACAAGAGAAAAAGCCAAAGAAGAGAAAGGAAAAGAAAGAGAGCAACCAAACCAAGTAAAACTAAATTGAAGAAAATGGTTCGAACCTCAAACGGGAAACTGGGAAAATCACCTCCATCTTTCAGCTGCAGTATCTGCTCCAAAAAGTTTTCGTCCAAACGTAATTGTCAGAGGCATGTAAAACATCACAACGGCGTTTCTCAAGGTTTGATACCATGACGTTTAATTCGGAGGTTTTCTGAAACATAATCTAAGATTTGGTTATTTTTTAAAGGGAAACTATCACGGGGGTGAAATCGAGCTGAGCCACTGTGACTTCAACACAGAGTTTATGGTGGCTGTTTCTCATGGAGATCACCATATACCCATGAAGTTAGTTTTCTAAAGAGTGTGAACCCGTACAGTTAAGTATAAGAGCATTCTATTTAGTGTTATGACTTTTCGTTGCTGAATCTAGTTTCTTGTACCTACGTCGTGGAGCCTGGTCTCAGTAAATTGGACGTGGATAGCACCGTTTTCATGAGGCTGTCAATGCGATGTCATCCTTTCATCTAGTTTAACATTTTAACTGTTGACGGGATGTTATCTCATGC
>JAAAKM020006971.1:14863937-14919725 GCA_010016025.2 Alatinidae sp. Z8VKAUB7J3 | reverse complement strand
TTCATGAGGCTGTCAATGCGATGTCATCCTTTCATCTAGTTTAACATTTTAACTGTTGACGGGATGTTATCTCATGCTTAAACTTATGCATTTGGGAAAATTTTAGATTGTTGTCAGTAGCAGTATTAAAGTTCTAGCCAAAAATCACCGAATTGAACTAATACACAAACTTGATAGAATCGCTTCCTCTTAAACCTGCAATTTTTAATGTAAAATGGGCTCCCTCTCAACATGCCAGTACCTCCAAAGCTGTTTATTTTTACCGTACAGTAAATTAAGGAAGGCAGAGCAAATGCATACCATGACAACGAACGACTTTTATCTAAATACTTCCGATTGGTTGCGTACTGCTTTCTGGCATCCGACCCAATGTGAGAAACATGGTCACATTGAATTTGCCTTTCCTTGAATCAGCACACGTTCCTCAAATTGAAACTATTTTCTTGGGACTCATAAACAGAATACGGCTTTGTACTTTTATGCATGAACACGGTCCTTTTAAGGCGGTAAAATTTATTTTTACTATGAGAGTCCCGTTGTAACTTAAACTTTCTTCTTGTTGATGGATCCATGCAGCCTATAGCAACTTTTACCATGCTAAAGGCGTTACTTAGTTGGGAGGGAGAAGTTTGTAGGAACCAGTTAAATAGAGGCACTGCACCACTAGCTTAAATTAACCCTGTTTCACCAAAACGGTATCCTCGAGTATCCCCTGTAGTAGAAAATATTAATTTTCACCCTCCTTTACAAAAGTTCTTTTATTAAGCTATTTTTACTTAACTAAAATTAAATACTACCTGCTGTACTGTTTTATTTTTGAAAGAAGCTGTAATGTATTTACTTTATATTATATGTTATTAAAGTTCTTCCTTTTGCATATTTGGTGAACTCAAACAAGCACCTCTACATAAAGTTCAAATTGTTAGAGATACCCATAGCGTGTATTTCGGTGACTTCATATGTAGATCGGATCACCGCTTTTGCAAGTAACATGTTTAGGGCAGCCTTTATTGGGTATGGGGCCCGGATGCTTAATAGAGATTAGCTGATGATGCAACTAATAAACATATATAAATCAATAATTGGAATTATATATTTTTACTCTTTTATTCTGTAAGTGGACGTTCAGGGGTCCGGTTTCCTTTTCTCCATCTGTAAGAATTCAAATCGTTCCTTAGGCTATCGTACCCATCGTGATGGCTGATTAGAGGATATTAAGCATGCATTAGAGAAAGTCAGGTCGTGGATCGACTAGTTTAGTATTCCACTATCAGTTGTCAGACCATTTAAAATTCGTTCACAGGCCATATATCACCTATCCCAGACGTACACTATGTTTAAAAGAGTCATCTGTAGGTACTATGTTGGTGTTCCAATACTACTTGTCGTCCTTACTGTACTGTTGCTTTTTACTGTCTTTATTGGTATGCTAGACTAAAGTCTCAAGTATTCTTTTACAGTGGAAGTAAGCACAGCACAGTACGAAATGATATAATTTTAGTAACATGTAGAGGTCCACTGTTGTGGTACTTTTTGGATGCCCAGTGTAATTGTTTGTCGTACTGCTGGTGCGCTTGTACAGTTCAACGTCTGTAGTTTCTTCATTGACATTAAAAACTAGTAATACCAGCTTGTATATATGATCCATTTGCGGTTGGTGATGTGAATCAGGTTCGCTTCTTTATATTTTGGTTGTGGCTGGGGGCTACTCTAAACTATGAAACACTGTTGTCCCTCTCTTATGGTGTAGAAATACGGCAGTTGAACACAAACAAATGATACCCAAGTTAGCAGTTCTAAATAAAGGAATGTTTTTAATAGTTCAGGGAACAAGAAAGCACTATCGTAAGGTATTACACTGAGGTGCTACACTATAATCTTTTTAAGACGCTGAACACTAGGCTAGCGTATTGCTAAGCTTGGTGCAATTTCAAAGTGTATGTTACCGGCCACCTAGGGATGCACAAACAGACTTTAATGAGAGTGTCTTGCTAAAAGCTATAGAGACTCTCCCGATTTACTGTATGGTCCACAGAGGAATGAGAAAAGAGAATGATATGTGGGGTTTGGTCTAGCAATCTAGTTTATTACAACTCACTATTGCCTTGGTACATCATTACTGAGAATTTCGATAGTTGCTTGACTACCGAATTTCGATTCGGCCAAAAACGTTTCCGTCCGAAATTTTTGTTTTCAAGTGTTTCATTTTCTAGCTCATACTTCTTTGACGCACCAAAACGTAATAGGTTTAAGTTGTATGTGACTTCCTGATAACAAAATTACAGCCGGCATTTTGCAGCACCTTTGACATTTGTGTCAACAAATGATTTCCTAGGTTGGCAAAAGGTATTATAAGTTTTGCTCTGAACTGTTTTTCACTGACATTCTCCGTTGAGAGCATTTGTTCAAATGTATGTTGATTATGTAAATTTATGTGATAATTACGCAGATAAAGCGCACATAAATCTGGAATTAAAGAGTACATATACGCTGCTATAGTGTAGTGAAGTGGATAATGATTACCTTTTGATGAGTGAAAAAGAAAGGGTAATTGATTGAAATCTGGAATATCCACGGATGATTCCTAAATTCAAAGTATGTAATGGCCTATCAAATACATGCACAATCTTGAAATAGATTGATAGGATTGAGTTAATGTTGGCACTAGTACTATTGTTAGGAGTGCCATGTATATGTCCAAACAATTAGCACCTGGTTGTCATGATTGCGTGCTGAAGTAGTATCGTGGGGGTGCCCAACTCTTCGCAAGTATCACTTGTTTGCGACATAGTTGAAACATAAAGCAAACCGCAAATCGACACATTGACTTTCCTCAGCTGCAGTCCATGATCCAGGGCTTTGCCGAGGACACTATTAATGATAGAGTTGTATTTGAGTACTGAAGACATTTGTAGGAGAGTTGCTTACAAAATTTTATTGACCAGTTAGTAAAGAATTTTAACGCCGAACAGCATCTTCAAAGATGTATGTTCATTGGACACCTTACGTCAAACGTTTACAGCATACGTTATGTAAAACATAGATGCCTTTTGTTTGACGTACGGCTCAGATTTAGAGATAAGTGTGTACCATGCTAGTGATCGTGAGTATGGATTCGTAACAGATGCAATGTAAGTATTTCTAGTGTATGTTAAATTAATTAGCTGTATCACTTGTTTATTATGTATGACGTCATACGTAGGTCGTTCAGTTCAATCGTAGATGAGACTGCACTCAATTATTTAATATAAAAATGCCTGATCAATGCAAGTTAATTTATTACGATACACTTTGCTCAGGAACATGTTTTATTAGCGTTGACGGGCATTATGTTATTGTCATTGTTCTGACACGTTGACTAATTTATTATTTAACTTATTGAAGTGGATATGCACCTTTTAGACGCGAAGCTTTGTAATTGTAACATATGAGCTTCCTGTGCGTTCCTTCCTATTTATATGTTGTATAGTCAGCTTCAGTTGTGATGTAGATAATGGGATACGATCTTGTCTCAAACTAAAACTACATGTTTTGTTATTCAAGTTTCATTCCATGTTGTGTTAAGAACGCTATTTCTGACATCGTTGCTCCATGTGTCGGGTCACTGCGAATACATATCCCTCTTATATTAAACATCTCACTAGAATCCCCCATGACAGAGAACAGATTAATACGTCCTCTTCTTTTCGGTATCATATTCCAATAGTGGCGCCCCTGTCCCCCTGAAATGCAGTGCGGTCGAGTGGTTAGAGTGTCAGGCCAATAATCCAAGGCTTTTGTACTTCACTGTTACAAGGTGTAAATGTTGGGCGTGGCTGTGGTAGCAAAAATCCCGCAAACGCTGTGTGTGGCTGTCTACACCCCCCATGCAGTGGATCCCAAAAAGGTTTTAACGGCAGAACTGAGCTGCGAGATGAATTTTAGTTGTAAAACCTTTTTGTTTGCCTAGGTCTGAAGGTGCCATATGAATGCGCTGTATTGGGCTTGGGTCTACTTTTCAATAGCAATTAAAAGGTATGTATAAGCGCCTCATGCCAAAGACGTGAATAAGCGACTTTGCTAGAGAACCCAAGGGCCCTCGCAATGAGCATATGCTTGCTGTCGAAGTTACAAAACGTTCTAAAGTACCAGCGTATAATACGTGTCAAACTAGAAACTGGGATGTTGCCGCAGTTCCTTATTGGTCAACTCTGCTCCCTTACGACTTAGTTATGCGGAGCTTCGATGATCGGGGATCTTTGATTAAGAGAGAGCGTCGATGAGTTATATTCAGCTATCTTTCGCACCTAACCAATTCCTTGCGTCCCCATTGCCATATCGCAAAGTAGAGGCTGTAGTTGGCACACCTCTTATGCTCTGAGAGGGATTGCCATACATAAATCGACTCCGTTATGTAGTCTTGCGTTCATGTTGTAGCATGGTAAGAATCATTGGTCGCGTCATTTGCCATCTTTTTTGTTAAAATTTATGGAAGCAAATCCTATCATTAAAAAACCACCGTAGTGCTGATTGTTATGATTAGTTCAGACGTTCACTAAGACTTTTCCTTTGATCTTTACATAACTTTAAAATGCTGGTTTTTTACGTCCCTTTGCCAGCAAAGGCAATGCCTTTAACGCAATCACTGTACAGTACGCTGGAAATCAGATTCATCTGGGGAGTTCTGTTACCACTAAGCATTGAAGATATGAGATTTCCTTGGTGTGCTTTTCGGGAGAGAAAACTAACAAAATGAAGTTAAATACTTTGAAACCAGAAGAGGCCGAAACAGTTACTATACTAAGTTTTATCTTTCGATTTGTCCTTACCGTAAAAGGAGCCGTTGGTTCACATGTAGAAAATTTAAGTTGCTGTTAAGTTGTTTTCATATATCCTCTGAAAGTCAGATCTTTCAGTAAAATATAATGCATTTAACGACATCCACTGCATGGCCATACAGGATTTCATTGTCTTTTTAAGGAGCAGGAAAGTCCTACGTATTTGACAGTTTTAAAACATGTCGTCACACCAACAACGTACAATGGGTGACAAATTTAAGCCGTCCTAATTTGGGCCCCTTTTTGAATATCTACATTTACATCTGACTATTGAAACTTCAAGTTAAAAAAACTGCAGATGAAGGGGGGAATTCAAAAATTTTAGGGGAGGCACTTTGTCCAGAGGAGGAAATACGAAGGAACTGAGATGGATACTTGTGATATTGCATAACATGAGTATAACCGGCATTAAGCAACCCCTCAGAGAATCTCCTGTGCCTTCAAGGACTCTGTTCATGTATGTATGTTTATGATACGGCTTGATAAAGAGGTTAGTGAAATATTTTCTGCTTTTACTACACTGACACTGAGGACGAGGACTGCAGATGATGAGAAGCACTGTCCTAGACAATAAAAAACAGTACTCTCGAAACATCTAAGCAGTAGCTTTATTTGATACAAACAAGGCTGGCTGATGGCTTGGTTTTTTCCAGTATGTTTTCGTAATGGGCTCCAGTAGATTATTACTGAATAAATTTAAAGCAAAACGTTTTCGCTAGAAAATGATCAGATCGGCCGAAGAGAGATATGAAATCAGTTTAGGAATATCAAGAGGTTATAAATTTTTCTCTCTTGTTCCTGACTCTTTTCTTTGAAAAGAAAGGTGCTCGAAAATTCGTTACCCAACGTTATTTTTAAATTAATATTTCCTGGCACTTAGCTAGTGCATTCAGTCAAACACAGAGAGCTAATATATGGGACAAAAGAAATAAAAGTATGTTAACATCGGAGTTTACCTGGCTCAGTTGGTAGAGCGCACGCCGCGAAAGCGTGGGTCACGAGTTTGATCCCCGGTGGTGACATGTTTTTCTATTTCTGTTTCACTAGTGTTCTTTTCAAAACTAACATTTCAAATCCCCTGTTCTCGATGATACAGAGAGAATTGCAATGAGCGTAAGTAAGTGCGAATACGAAACCACTATTAGAGCAGAGCTCTCTGGCCTTTGTTTCACAGCTATAAATCTACAAAAATAATTTCCATGGAATATACTTGTAGCCATTTCCAGCAGGAATTAGAGTTTCATGTTTTGTAAAATCCTTTGTTGGCAAATCCTCCTTCTGTTTAAAGATTTAAGTTAAATATCCAACGCAAGGAGTACAAGAAAACTATAGCGGCTTCACTGTGGGGAAAAAGAGTTATGGCTTCGCATTCCTTTCAAAGGTGAATAGGTTAGATCAACCATATTCCAACGATCCAATTTATTACTCTTTCCATAAAATAAGAAAAGCTCTACCTTTTTCTTCTGTAGTCATCTATCTGTCCCTAGTGTGCTCATCACTCCCATGTATCCAGAATAGTTCTTCTTCCGCTCTCTTCATCTCAGAGTACTCCTCCTACTTTTTATTCCATTTCTGCCTCTCTTGTCCTCTTAATTCATTCCATGTATATATCCCTAAAAGTTCTGTTTACAAAAGAATGTCATGTTTTAAGTTATGGCATTACCACTTTTCTGTTTCATATTTTTTACCTCATTTTCGTTTTTATTTAATGTTCGGATCAAGATACTGTGATCAAGAATTTCAAAGTGGAACCCTTTAAACGAAATCAAAAGGGTACTGACTAATCTTTTTACGTTGAGTTTAGTACTATCAGACCTTTACATTTTGTAAACAAAGTTAAATAATTTCAGTTATGCTGTTACATAGTTACATATAGGTGTGTCACCTCCGAAAAACAAGAATGCCATAATCCGGAAAGAAATGCTGATATAATTTTAAAAACCCATAATACATGGTGGGATGTTCCTGTAGACTTTCGACTCACCGTTTTGCCCTAGCCCTGATTATATTACGTAGAAATACGCCTCAATTTACATCCTGACCCAAATATTTATCTCAACGTCTTTGCACTCTGTTGAAAGAGAAGTTACTAAACTGTGCTAATTGGAAGTCATATATCCTTATCTGTAAACTAAACTGAACATTTTTTGTTAAAAGATATACAAATGTAGCAGAATATCGATAATAAGAAAAATGAATACTCCAGCTTTTCAATCTCACCTGCAGTCCTAAGTATGAAGAAGAGTATAGAATTTCAATAAGAAGGAGAAATATGACGTCTACAACCACTGTATGCGCATGTGTGGTTTGCATCCATAGGAGGCTAATGTATGATAGCCAAACAATCTCTTCACACGAAAATTCAGACGACTCTGAAGGATAATGAGGGGAAAATTAGATTAAGATGCAAGACGAAGCTAGAAGCCAGCCTACAATTATGAAGCAATTTGGAGGCATTGCTGACATTTAAGTCAATTACAAACTACACTGACAACTTTGTGAGCTCCATGAGCACTATGCAATATCGACCAGAAAGACAAAGAATATGGACAATGTTCTCCTTGAGGTCTACCACGACTGATCGCTTGTTCAGCACTAGAGATAACGGATCGTCATCGGGCTGATATAATGTTTGTGAGGGGATAAATTTTCTTCTGAGTTTCGCCTAAATTGAGCGGATATAAACCTGTCATTTGCTTAGAAGCAAGGTATTAGAAATTGTATCCTAATCATATGAAGGAATAGGTTAAATGCTCAATGGTGAGATCCTAAAGTCGAAGATATGTGGAATCCGAATTTAAGGCACGCTATAAATAGCGTGGTGAAGAGAAACCTGCTGATGACTGAGTCGTGATTTGATTGAGTTTGCCAGGTGCTGCCAAAACGATCAACTTTTACATTACCTAGTTCAAAAAACTGACCTTATTAGGACCGATATTAAATCTGATATAAAGTTATTTTCATAAAGCTGGAATTTGCTATGGAAGCGGTGCTATGTATCAAGATGTTCGATTCTGTCCAACAGAAGTGCTCTCCTCTTTGTACGAATTGTCTCCCAATGGCATAGGTTTCGATTAAGCTTGCGGACAAAATATCGGCTGCAACCTGAGGACGGACGGCCATGTTACAAGGTGCTGGCTCACACAAACGGGTAAACACGGAGTTTATGAAGAGACGTGCTGTAATTTTAGAAACCTAGGCATACATCATTGTCTAGAAATTGTTGGATTCTTTAGCTTTTATTGCTCTTAAGTTGTGGTCTGTCAATCTTCTGAAATATAGAAAGAAAAGCTCAAGGGGGCAGAGGGTAAAAGAAACAAGTTAATTGACTAAATTCGCTTGCTTTTCCGTTATCTTTTCTACATGACGAACTCATCTAAGCTTGGATTGAATGACGTAAGTGTACTTGTACTTTTGTTAGAAAAGAAACCTGAAGATTAATTTATACTTCGCTGACGAAGGTCATGAATTAAAATTACTTGATTGGCTAATAGAGGTAAATGCGCCAGGCAAAATAAAGACTCTTTTCTTATGCAGTAGAGCAGTTATGTGCCTAGGTTACCCACAAATGAGCTAAATTTGGATAAAGGAATGCAATAAGATTACAAAGAGGTAAAGCAAGGCGGCCTTAAGCACGATTGACATGTAATGAAATCGGCCCTGAAAATCCAGGGGTAGCTATTTTCTGTATAAACCAATTAATATGGGGCTTACCAAATAAAGGGTAGTGAAGAGGGTTCTGTTCACTAATGAAGTGTTAATGTTGTGTGATGAGGTTCACAATCTAATATAACCAAGCAAATACAAAGACTAGTAAAATCTGGATATGTGTTTGCATAAAAAATTATATTGAATATGTGGCTTGATTTCAAAAACAGGACTAGTATTCTAAGAATCCATTAGGTTTTGAATAGGTTTTTTTCTCAGCACCGTTTTAGTAATGCGTATTTAGTTGGTTTGTGGCACATGATTTGAGTATTGCACTGAGTAACGGATTTATGTAACCAAATGTTTTCGCCAGACACTGGCCGCAGCAATTGTCTGGAGTGAAGTAGGAAAACTTTACGGGATGTATTGTAAGGAAAGGAGATGATTGTCAAATGTAGGAAATAATAGGCTCGCAAGCGATAAGTTTTCTGTCACTCATGTTATTGAAAAATGCTTAACCTGTAAAAAAATGCTTTTGTTGACAGAGCGCATGTTTCTTTGTTTTGTTAAAAATAACTATTAGAGCGGTAAAGTGAGGTGGAAAGTGTGCCTTAGCTAATACTCTAAACGAATCATTCTGGTAGTTGGCGGCAAATGTCAAAACTTTAAACAAATATTGCCGAGTCTGTTTTGGGATCTATTAACTCGGTTTTTGTTTACACGACTTGGCAAGTTTTTGAAAACTTACTACGTTTACCTATAAATGCGGTAAATCTTTCGCGATTCTGCCATGTAACCTCTGCGTACAACCACTGTACTCATTCGCATCGCAGAGCGTAAATTGGTAGTGAAGGTGTATATTTTGAAGGCTAATGCATTCGTTTAAGGTCGATCTAAAAAAGTTTTGATTATTTTGATAAATGCGGCCTCTAAAACGGCAAGATGAAAAAGACATCTGGCTCTCGCTAACATGACAGAATCGCGCAACACGTGCCAGCCTTCATTAGTAGACGCAGTAAGGTTTCCAAAATTTTACCGAATCGCGTAAACAAAGCCAAGTCAAAAGATCCCAAAACTGACTCGGCAATAGGACAGCATTTGATTGAAAACCCGTCATGTACTGACGACTATCAAGAGGATTCGTTTAGGGAATTAGCGAGAGCCAGAACTCCTTTTCATCTTGCCAAGTTTTGATTAATTTAAAATGAGAAGGTTGACTGTCATAGAATAGACCAAACGAAAACACACTGTTTACGCTTCCGTCGAGGAGACAACTTGATGGATTAATGATGGGATGCAGAAAAAGAGTTAATTCAAGTACTGGCATTGTCAAAGTCGCAATGAGCTAAACTAGTATTTATTTCAAAGCAAGAAGATTGTTTATAATCTTGCAAATAACTTGCTTATAACATTACAAATGCAAAATACGCAATTATAAGACAAATCAACCTTAGTCTCTATGTTGTAAGCACACGTTGGAGTTTGTCACGTGCATTTCCTGGGTAATTACCTTCAATTGGACTTGGGAAAATTGCCTTAAATACCTAAGAGAACGGGTAAATCAGGTAGTTTGCCTTGTTTTGTGATAAGATTTATGAGCCCAGGAATGATGGATGCATGACAGCGTACAAATTTATCGCGTGAGACGTAGAAAAGTAGAAAATAAAGATTGCAGAGAATGGTGAAAAACCAGAAGAAAAGTTGTATATTTTCAAAAGTGAAAGCTGGAAGCCTAAAATTGAGGGCAAGAAAAGTATCATTTAAATTATACTAACGTTATAACCGTCCTCATCTCTTTCACTATAATTCTCTGTCTACTTCCATCATCATCATCACAATTTTCACTATTATCACTACTCTGTGCTCCTTCAAAGTAAATCCGTGAAATGTAATGCTTTGCATTCTCAATCTGTGCACTAAAGTTTTTCCAGCATTTGTGAATTTTTCGTATTTCTTTTACCTTCGCCACCCGGCTTTATTTACGTTTCTTCATCTTTTCTACAGTAACTTTTTGCAAATTCTTGAAGTGTTGATACATAAGATACCGCATTGGATTTGTTTTCACATTTTGATTGCAACATCAATTACACCCTTTTCAGCTCTACTTATTTTATTGCGGTTGTGTTTGATCGTTTATCCTTCCATAATGTTCTCCTTTTCTTTTGCATGTCAGTTTTGAAACAAACAAGAGAAACGGAAAATTTGCCACACAGGGACTCGAACGCGTGATCCACGTTTCTCGCAGCGTGTGCTATGCCCACTGCGTTAACATCCGGCAACATCAGCTCCAGATGGTCAATCGATGGACATCAACACCAACACAATAGCTCAACGTAATTTGAGACCAGTCTCGCTGCCCCATGTGACTTGATCAAGAAAGGGCTACCATCCGGCCCGTCATATTGTCCAAATCCCATAAAACGTTACTAAACTGGTATATCAGATCCTTTCTTTTCGATGGATCTTTGTATTTGTACATAATACAGATTCTTTCAGGGAGCTTTATAACCATTTACGCATCACTAGTTTAAGTAGGGTTGGGCTAAACACTGTACGGTAAGGATTTTTGCAAAGTTTGTTTTACCATTCCAACTCTTCCTTCTATTATTCTGCATAGTAATATTTCTAATCAGGGATGTGGGAGCAAGATAGTGATCCAGGGATGGAATATGGCTGTGCGAGTCTCTATTAGTACTCTGATGTGAATCAAGAGAAAGTGTTGGAATTGTTTGGTTGTACTGGTAGACATACCGATTGCTATCTGCAAATTCCATCTGTAAGCAAGGAACAGGAACTGAAGAGTTATTAAGTCGAAATTGGCTTATAAACATCACCTCTTAAATTTTTTTAGGAAATATATTTAATGGATGAAAATAAAAAGTTTTTGTAGGCCTTTAATCTTCTTTTGTAAAATTTTTCTTATGTTTAATTGCTAAAATAAATAAATTAATAATTAATTATACAAATTTTTGTTTTGTTTATTTTCATATTTATATAGAACTTATTACCTAAAGCTTAAAAAGTGCGACAACACATGGAAAATCATTAAGAGCTGCAGGGCATAAAGTTGAGGACCACCGAAATATAAAATTACAGCGATCCACTTTTTAAGACACATTTTAACTGAGGAATAGCTTGTGCTGATTGTAATTTTTGTTCCACGTTATTATTATTATTCTTCTCCCTTTATTGCCGTTGTTCCCGACTTGCAGGGTCAGCCGCCAGTATCTTCCTTTTCTAGTTCAGTTTTTTCAAGACCTCCTCAGGCCGCTCCCTCACGTTATCGCGCCATCTCTTACGTGGTTTTCCCCTAGGCCTTCGTCCTGCTATTCCACTCTTAATGGCCAGTCTTTCATGATTGTTCCTCCTCCCTTTCTCTTTACATACACATACCATTTCATTCTTATCTCTTTTACTTTCTCATATAAGTCAGTTGCACCTGCAGTTAATTCCTCTCCGTTTAAATGCGGAGAACAGAATAATTATAGACATTTCAAGGACGGAGCAACCTGACTAAATTAACTTTCGAACACACCTTTAGTTCGTAGCTAAAAAGCAGTGTCAATTCTTTTATTTCCCTTCTCACTTTCCCCTGGCACTCATAAAATCCTCCCTGTGGGTTTATGTAAGTCCCCTTTGAGAATCATTGTGTTGAAAGGTCTGATGCTTTCATGAATAATGTTTACACCAAAGTATGCACAAATGGGAGTTACGACCATATTAAAGCATAGTTACAATTAGTCTGAGATTATTACGTGCAATGAAGTTAACATGAAAAGATGTTTTAATGTAATCAATTATGAAATAACAAGTAATTGTCAGGTTAAGCAGCTTTCTCGTCAGTCGCTGTTTTTAGGACTTGTAATGAGATCGAAATGGGAAGGGAGTTTTTATCTTGTTACTGTTTTTAGTTCACTCAAAGTAGTAGATTTTGTCACTCAGACAAAAATTCAGTTACAGTGCAGACAGGGTTGTCTTGCGTTACTTAATTTACTAGCAGAAGCCAATCTACAAGAAATAACAATAGAGGCATCGTGTGTTCACTTCACCAACGATGTTGTTTAGAAAATCTGTTCTACCCATCTTAAAGCATTGATTTGAAGGGGTAATAAAATTTCAGAAATCTGACTTCCTCCTTCTCATGGAATATAAATGTAAATTTATAGCATAATGTCAAGTTTTTAGTGGGTACCAATTTGCTTAAGCAAGGTTTGCCAGTTCTCTTGGTACATTTTGACCCTATTTAGGCCGGGGGTCCTTCATGCCCGTGGAAACTGAAGTTTCTCATAGCCTTTGAAAGTTTGATAGAGTGCTAAAAATTTTGTGACGTTTCTTAACTTTTATTCACATTTATATGGCGAAAATTATGACCGGAAATCGGCATGGCCCCGACTTTCTAAAAGGGTGGTAGACAATAGTTCCATTGAGAGTTTTGTGAAATTTGACACACGTATACTATAAATACTTTTGAGATCTTTTATCATAGTTTAGTGAATTTATGTTCAATGGTTTTAACGTTCTGTACACTCTGCTAGTGAAATGTTCACTTTTAACGATATAGGAGAAAAGTAACAAAATTTGTCATCATTTATAAACTCTCACAACATGTTTGTTTAATTTTTTTTTAAAACTTCATTGCCAAGTATTCTTTCTGTAAATTTACAGTTAATAAGCTTTACAAGATATAAAATTCTCACTGTTTTCCCCGGCATAATGAGAACAGTGAAATAACAATAATAATAATGATGACGATATACAGGAGCTTTCCAAATTACGGTGGCTCTTCATCTCCCTTAATAAATGAATGTAGATATAAACAAATATCAAAATAAAAGTGACAAACATAGGCGACCAAACTATAAATATGCAAAAAAAAGTAGGTTCTCCATGGCAGTGGTTGCCAAACTCGGCTCTGCAAAGTATGCCAAGGGGTCTGGAACGTATTAAGGATAGGACTGAGTTAAATGAGAACTCAAGCTCCTAGACTATAGTGCAAAATGCAACAGTAATAGACGTCATAATAAACATGAGGTTGAACCCCTTTGTGAATGCATGTGAGACACATACGCATATTGCATGATTCGCAAAGGGGTTAGTAGATAATACCTAAAAAACAGGCATAGTTGGCGCAAGCTAAAGATTACTGACCACTGATCTATGAAGCGACTAATCGTAAGTGTTTATAATCCTTTTCTTAGCCTCTGACATAAAGTGGCTCCACGTTTTTCTTTTGAAATTGCTCATCTTGATGACGGATCTTGTGCTGGTGTCCAGCTCATTAAACTTTTCGGCGCCATCGCTCTGAAATGTCACTTGATTATTACTGGGTTGGAGTCTGTATGCAAGGGCTGACCTAAGTTTACCCTGTGGCTTATGGAGGGTTGGACGCAAATAATTTGACCAGTTAGGGTTATGTATTGAGGAGAAAGCGTCATTCAATGTATGGTATTCTTTTCTTCCTTTGACAGGCACCCAACCAACTTCTATTATGTCTTTTGAATTGCAGTATTTTTTAATACGAACCCTGCAGCTGCTTTGTGTAACTTCTGCAGGGAATGGAATTGCTTTCCTGTTAACCAGAATAAACAGTGTTGCAGTAATCGATACGGGATAATATAATTGAAACTGCAACCAGAAATACTTATTCTTGTTTAATACTAGTAAAATGGCGTAACAAGATGATAATACCTGATTGATGTGATTGGTCCAGGAAAGATGTTCGTCAAAGTGAACACCGAGTAGTTTTGTAGTTGTAGATCTTTAAATTGAATGATCATCTATTCTGATAGAAGATAGATCGTAACTAGCATCTCGATGTCGATAAGATCGAAATAGCATAATATATGTCTTCTTTCTGTTAAGTGCAAGATGATTTTGAAGTGACCAATTGCTAAGATTTCCGAGATCTTTGTTAATTTTGTTAGTCATAGCAGGACGATCTGATGGTGATCCAGAGTAAAGGAGGATTGTATTGTCAGCATATTGGTAGGTAGTTGATTGTAAAAATTGCTTCTAGTCACTCACGAAGACGTTAACCCTACCTTACATGGGCTTTTCGGCTCTTCTCATACATGGGCCGCGGCACTTTGACACTTTGACACTCTATAACTTTATATCGATCAATGCTATTACAAAGATATTTGGCACGTTTATAGTTTAACCCTTTTCCAACAAATTTTAAAATAAATTTATTTAATTTGGTGTGAATGACGTCATCTATGGCTATGAAATGTTGCGCAATATTCAAAAATTTCAAAAATTTTGTAAACAATTCCCTTACATTCCATCTGAATGATGTAAACAATGTCAAAGCAACCAAAGTCTGCCTGATTTTTATCTATCATACACAAATCAAAATGATGCATTATAAACCCCAACACCAAGACCAATTCTATTGCAACCAGACCCTAAATTACAGAAGTTGTTGGTGACAAAGATTATAATAATAATGATGATGATGATGATGGCGATGATGATGATGATGCCAAAGATGATGATGATGATAATGATGATAATAATGATGATAATAATAATGATGATAATAATGATGATAATAATAATGATGATAATAATGATGATGATGACCATGATGATGATGACAATGATGATGATGAAAAGAAGAACAAAACAATTTCAACAACAAAGAAAGAAAATAAAAATGATTAACAGATAAAGAAATGCAATGAAGTAGACAATACTGTGCACAAAAAGTGATGTTGGTGTGGTTTATAATACAAGTTGACCTAGGAATTAAATACAACGAACCTAGGGGGCAACCTACGCATGCAGAATGTGGTCATCATGTGAATATGTTTACATGGGAAAGATCTATGGCTAGAAGTAGAAGGAATTAGATGTTCAAATTTTTTCTTGCATTCACATACTGTCCATATTTCATGTCTTACCTTCTAGTTTTGAATCAGAATCCGCATTAGCTTCTTTACTTGCAATAATCTTTTCCACTATTTGGTTGTAACTTAATGACCCTATGGCTTTCACTGTGCTTACATCTTGTGGGTCAACAAGCCAACCATGGTAAAGACCAATATGAAGAAGATCAAATACTACACATTCTGGGGTAAACTCAAAATCATTGCACCTGGAAAGAGAAAAAAGGAAAGAGCTCTGAAAGTCACAAAAGTAGAAGGCCTATGAACCTATTGGCATAATCTGTACGCCAAATATCTTTATGCAACTCATAAGTTCTGAGCTAAGGCATGTGATCAAACAACCTTATTGTATTAGAATATTTAGTGTTTCCCAGCATGGTTCATGTTGGACTGTTTTCAAAAACAAGCCATTTTGCACTGTTGCTCCTCAGTCAATTTGTTCATGTCACATAATCTCACATGCATGGTTCTATTTGTTTAGAATGGTACTCAACTGTCAACAGTTCCATACAAGGGTGTTTGAATGCTGTGTGTTATTAGGCCATAGATTATGAACCAACATTGAAATTCAGTAATCAGACAACCAAACAGAGAATATTTGTGTCTCTTTTTAATGAAAACTCTTTCTCATGAATGTTTAGCCTTACCTCATAATTCGAGATGAAAAGGAACAGACAATCATTCAAAGACTCATGAGCCATATTTTACACTGATACACATTCAGTTTATGAGCTGATCCTGCAACCATAACCCTTGCCTGCTACTTTAACTGATTATTAACGTTAGTGCTCCTGCAGTATCAGAGTATATCCATGAGGGACACTGTACTTTTGTGTCTATTGTCACATTACAGTTACATGTATTGGTACAGAGAAGCACAGTGCACGGTATATATCTTGCAGATAAGATTAGACTGTTTGAATATCCATCAGGCATTCTAATCACTTGACCATGCTGCTGCGAAAATGTAAATAATACCAAATATTGCCAGAAAGTTAAACTTTGTCTGTTTTTAGATTTCCATGTTTTCATACCTCTACTTCGAATGCTCTTAGGACATGTATAGCCTTCTAAAAAATGTTTAAGTAAACCTACCCAGTAAATTTGACATTCACATCAATTCCAGTTTGCAACTTATGCATGATTGCAATTGCATCTTGCATATTCTGTTCATAATTCAATATAAATTCCTCATCATTATTTTCCTAGAGCAGAAAAAAGAGGTGCAATTCCATTAAGAACCTTCACACAAACTTAAGCATATGAAACATTTACAATTTCAAACATCACCAGCAATAAACACCATTAATATCACCAGTAATAAACAAAGACAAAAAGGTGCTGTTCTAATTAATAGAGTTTGTCTGTACCTTGGAACAAATCACAACATCTGCATTGAAATCTCATTAAAAGGTTACAGACAAAGGGCATCCAAATGTATAATTTGTTACAAGGTATACTTCGAAACTACTGGCAATTGCTTTAAACATTTTAGCAAGTCCATTAAGGCAGGGTTTCTCAACCTCAGATAAAAAATTGCCTCCTCAAGCTACCAAAAGTTATAAATACGCAAGCATCTATTTACGTCACTGCAGTGAGATTGGTGTTTCTGAATGCCTGTGAGACCCTGAACCTCAAGAAATCTGTGCTCCATGATCTCTCTGTCTTTGAGCATTGGTGCTGGAAAGCAATTTCTAGGTGTCAGATATAGAAATAGTATCAAGAATGAAGACCTGAGAAGATGCCTCTTTCAATAAATATAACTGGCCATTATCATTAATAGCAGAACGCTTCTATAGTCTGGGCATGTGCTTAGCATGCAAGATGATTGCCCTCCAAAGAAAGTTCACATCAACGAACACAGCTGGCTGGAAGTGGCCAAGGGGAGGTGCCAGGAATAGGTGGCTGAGAGAGATCCAGAGAACAATGCAGGGACATCTCAATGACCCTCACCTGCATGGGCAGATATGGGGCTCTTTGTCAGAGGATTCCAGGGAGCAGTGAACGGACAGCAATAGAAAGCCTTGGTTTCTGACATAAGCCATAGCTTATCCAAATTATCCAAAGGCAAAGTGTTGTACATAGGATAAAGTAAATAAGGTGGTAAGAAAGTAATTAATTATAGCATATATGAATGACACTTTTCTAAACAATAGACCTTAAATGCACCTGTGTCTGCCAATGTCCATGGGCACATCAAGATGTCTTCAGGAAGGCTACTAGCAAGGCTACGTATAGGTATCTTAAAGTCATAGCATCTCCTTAATTCATCACAATATAGCTATATTCTTTAAACTTCTACATCAATATGGCTTATTAATTCACTTTTTTTTACTTCCGTATTTCTAATTTTTTCTAAATGAATATTTTGTGAGACTTGTCAAAGAGATATCAACCATACACTAACCTCTTACCATCATAGAATAGTTTGTTACAAGTGGAGTCTCCTACTGCAGCAAAAGCCCTAATCTATCAGTGTGCCAAAAGTCCAGTCAATATATAGCATTAGAGCTGCAATAATTGCTTAAGTCTATACATACAACTTAAGACATTAGCATTTACACAACTACAAGCAAATTGTTAGCATCTTTGGGGCTAGATATGGAGGCCATGAGAAACATTATGCTACTTGAGAGGGCAATAAGGTGTATGAGTATTGATAAGTATGCTGTGTCCTTGAAGGATGCACTGAATATTTATCAAGAGAATGAGGTGGCCTAATGGATATGGCATAGACCTAGAACCAAACTGTTGTGGGTTTGATCCCGGTGTTCGATACCTCCGTGTGACCTTGAGTAAGTCACTTTGTCTCAAATTACTCAGCTGGCCATTTATGCTCTAGAAGCCCAGGCCTGTAACTAGACAGAAGTAGGAGTAGATCAAATTTCTTTAAAAAACAACTACTGAAAAACTAAATAAGAAACACTCAACATTATAGGTTTTAGTTCTAGTGGTGACATTTTCTCTGTTTCCCTAGTATCATTTCAAAGTGATATTTTAAATCCTCTCTTTTTAATAGTATATACTTAAAACTTTCAGTGTGCTCTGGAAAGACGAACTAGCTCATAGGCAGTTCTTCCTTAGTCATGTCACATGGCACAGAAGGGCTAATCTCCAAATATTGCATTGAGCTGTCCACTAGTGGATGATTGGGGGCTAATCTTAAAAAACGTTCAGAGAAATAGAGTACATCTACAAAAGGGGCCACCTAGTTCAGTTGGCAGAGCAAATACAGTGAATATGTGGGTAACGGATTTTAGTCCCAGTGTTGACACATTTTATGTTTCTCTAGATAGCATCTTCTCAAACAAATACTGAATAATAAATTAATGTTCAGACTTTTCTAGAGATCTTTTCAGAGATGTTCATTCATCCACTTCTCAATAGCCTTACCATTACTTGTAAAAAATGGGATGTGTAGGCCTATATAGCTACATCTGACAGTAACTAGACCTATTCTTTACAAGAGCTTGGTTGCCCTATTGTTTCTTTATGCCAATGTTGTTTGAGGTGACAAGCATAGCAGTCTCTCAATTAAAACCCCTGATGAGCAGTATGCCCAATTTTGAAACTACCATAAATAAACAGTAACTGGCTAACTAATAAATAAAGGGCAGCTGGGGAATCCAAGGGGGTCCCTCAATTTTCACTACCGGCCAGAGAAGCAAGCCAGGTGACAGACTCAACCACCCAGTAAGACCACCCCTCAGATTATGGAAAGAATCTGTCATCAATGAGAACAGATACTATAGCCATTCCTTGCCAAAAGGAAAGCTTAGATGGCTGAGAAGTGACAAGCATAGCCCCATGCTGCAGATGTTACAAAATAGGATTGTATTCAATATGCCTCAAGTATAGCTCTGATACTGATGTTCTAAGTCAACTAGTTCTGAAACCCTGTGTCTGTTTGAAGATGATTTCATCACCTTGTCTCAAAGTACTTATGTATAGAAGGTGGTGCCCAAGCTTAGGAAAAGTTTTAGTTCATGATTATGCAACACCTTTTATATACCTTGTACTAGAACAAATGGGGGTCAGCAAACTTAATATGGCCATGCTGCAACCAACTGGAATACATCATAGCATACCACATGAGATGCTCAAGTTTTTAAAAGCTATTTTTTGTTTCTAAAGTACTTTGCAATGTACCTATCCCCTCTTATTGTAACTAGGTCATAAATGTTCCCATAGCTTTATATGTTACATATATACTGAAATTAGCTACTTCATTCAATGTTTGATTTTACATTTTGTTGAAGGGGCCTTTTGAAAACCACCCGTGACAAGTAGGTCCCAATGAGTTATCAAATAAAATGAAATAGCAAGTTATTGGATATGAGGTACATGTGTCACAATCTTAAGAAATTATATAAGTCCCATATATAGTGTAGCTCTTGGAGCCTTATCAATTTGTATAGGATAGGATATTTACCCACTTCTTCTTATTGCTACATGTATGTATCCCATATCATGAGCAGATCAGTTAGATATATACACCAGTATAGAAATGTGAGGGATAGGGGGCACATTTTAAAGGGCACCTGGTCTTATGACATGAACACTTACAAGTCTGTATATTAAAAGCATATAAATACAGTTTGATTTTGGTAAAGAGATCAAGAAGGGCAGCAACATTTGGATCCCTTATAAAATCCATTAGAAAGCGCCAAGCAACATTCTTTGGACACTTGAAGTGAAAGCTTGGAACGTAACACCTAGTCACCACTGGTAAGATCTGTGGGAGAAGAGATAGTAGGAGACTACGAGAAAAGATGTTGAATGGACTGGCATCATGGCTAAGGACATCAAGCCCTACTGACATAATAATATATATAATATATATACATATATATATATATTAATTGGGGCTCTTGTTATTTACTCAGACCAATTGATCTACTAAAGTAAGTTCTAAAATCTCTGTTAGTAAATTTATGCATTATTCACAGCTGCAAACATAATTTTGAACTGCTTTGGTTTCCCTGGAAGAGAGGCCTAACAAATTGTCATTGCCAAGGAATCTCTGAGACTTCTAGGGCACTAAGAACAACTTTTGCCCAGATGAGGTCAACTGCACTGATCAGCAACTCAGTTCCACGACAAAATAATGGAGTAGGAGCATACATGGGCGTACAATAAATACACAAAATACTAAATATTAATTCACCTACAAGAAAGTATATATATAAAGTTTAAAACAGAACAAGATTGACTTTAAAGTAAACAGCAGATTCTGGCCTCTTACCAAAACAACCCTGAAGACCAATTTTGAAGACCAATCAGATCAGTGACTTGCTTTCTACCTATATACCTACCTATCTGTAAACAAGTCAATGTCTATATGTCTGTCTGCTTGCCCATATGTATGTTTATCTCCTTTTAAACTTGCTTGTTTGTGCAGCGTACATGGGTAAAATGGCTATGGGTCTGTCTGTCTGTATGCCCATGTCTATCTGCCTGTGTATTTGCTTGTTTGTGTAGTTGTGTCTGTGCCATTACCAATAAAGTGCCTAGTAGATCTTTAAAGGAATGAAACTTAGGGACAGTAATGATGATCATAAGCAATGTCAGGCATTGCAAATTTTACAACCAAGTTACAACTGCATCAAAACAATCGATTGCAAAGGAATATAAATATATATATAGGCCTAACAATTAACTTACTTTTGGTGTCAGAGAGAGAATGTAGTCCCCAATATACTCCATAAGCTGCTGGGCAGTGATAAACTCTTGCATGCTTGGTAACTGTATTTTATGGGAGAGCATGAGTACATTTGCAATGGCTAGCAAAGGACAGGGTCCATTTTCATTTTGTGTAACAAGTGGTGTTTGAACTCCTTGCCAGTGGAACCATTTGAGGTAGTAGACAGAATCAAGGCCGCTTGACTTTTTCGAAGCTGCCAATGTTTCTGATCTTACTGATGTGCTTCCCTGGCCTGATGATGCATCCATAGGTGTTTCCTCCGAGGATGAAGGAGAGGGTCCTGCTACTGAAATGGGCTCCTGGTAATCCGTCGTGCTTTCAGCTTGATTTAAAGTGGAAGGTACTGTGGTATCGCCAGTAGTGGCATTAATAGATGGGATTTTAACGTCATGAGAAGATTGCACACCTTGCTCATCCCCTGTAGATCCCTCTTGGACAACCTCCATCACCTGGTTCTCCTCCATCGCACTTTCATCATGTTCAATCCCATCATCTCTGGAGCTTACATCTGGTAATGGGCTGTCTTTCACAGAACCCTCAATATTTGAAGAACCTTCCACCATTTCGCACTCCATTGCCTGATTCACCATTTCTGGAGTTGTCGGATCTGTTTCCATACCAGAGATTGACTTTGGTTCCTCACATACATCTTCATTTGTTGAAGTTGCTTCTTCGCTTTTTTCTGAGAATTTGTTCTCCTCCTGAATCGCTACTTGTTGTTGGGAATCTGGCTCTGGTGCAGAAGGATCACTTGGCGTTGATGTATCCATTTCAGACGTTTCTGTAACCGAACCACTGTCCCTGTCCTCGGTTGCTTCGTTTTTTCTTTCATTGTCGGCATCATTTGTGCAAGAAACTGTCGTAACATCGTTAGTTATACTTGAACTAGGCTCATTTTCTGCTTCCAAATGCTGCTCCGGAGAACCACTTCGCAAACAGTCATGCTCGTCTGGCGGCAAGTCCTCAACATCTTGATTACAATTCGCATTATCGCACTTATCACCCATTTCAGGAATACCTTTTATTCGTCAATCAAACAAGGTATAAACAGCGGGAAAGAGACATAAAGAGAAATTCCCTTGTTTGATAACAATTTTCATGGGTTAAAAAAATCCTGAATGATTGTAAAACAAAGCTGAAAGGCAGCAAATCTTTGAAGTCTTAACTCTTCAATACATTCCAACTCCAGCTAAATATTTCTGCAGATAACTTTGATGCACAAGATGCTGCAACACATCTGTCTTTTAAACCTCCGTAATCAGGACAAATTTTCACAATACATATGCAGAAAACAACTGTTCATCTTCTGCAACTAAGGTCGATTATCAGGCCAGCATTCTGTCCACCGCTCCAAACGGAGCTTCTGCAGTATATAACAAGTAGTTCTGCTACGAAAACCACGCATATGGGGCTAAGTTATCCGTATCTCTTGCGACATTTAATAAATTAAAGTTTACCTAAGCTACCTACAAAAAAATTAATAAACATTACTAGTCGTTCATATTTCGTCCATATCCAACGTCCACCATGAAGGCAGAGCGATAAATTCAGATTTCAGAGGTTTGTGAGAAAACCTTTGGTACATTATTCCAAGACTGAAGAATGACGTCCTAGTGTGACGTCAAAAATCTAAGATGGCCTTCAGGAGATGAGAAATTCTCCGAATCACAGGTACAACGTACGAAAATATTGGGGGAATGTGGATTTTCTGTCCGAAAAGTACACGAAAATTATTGCAGCATAAATCGACGGTCATGCAGAATTAAAGTTTTCTCATTTTTATTTCTTATTAAGCGGTTATAAAAGAGCCTAAAAAAGATAATTTTGCCCCCAAATATTTTAGCAAACTAGGGGGTAGCAGCACCGCTCAGTCCCTTTGGCCATGCGTTTATGTCTCGAGGTACACTGTTTTTGAGAATCGACATGTGAGAATTGAAACACCATTCCTTGTTTTTAGTACATTTGGTAAAGTGGTTCGATGACAGTGGTATTTATTTGGGAATCGATGTATCGGGCTTTGTGGACGTGTTAAAAATTAACTTAGACTTCCACCTCTCCGGGATGGCGATGGAGTATCAGCAATACCATGAGAGGGGAGCTGGGTTATAAGTAGTACCTATCCAAATAACATACGTAGCTAATCGAAGGGTAGCAAACGCTAGTCGCCTCCATCTTTTCTCCTTTACTCGATATGTGAATATACACTCTGCGCCGAAACGAAATACTCCTTGAGCGGTTATGAAGAAGTAAATTATTTTTATTAGGAACTCTCAGCACCTTCGATATGGTTTGAAATCCGGAGGGAACGAGATAGTCAAATTTGTGATGAAATTACAATGATCATTACGAGTCAGAAAAAACATATGGATTACCTAAGTATATCAGCAGTTATATGCACCAGGCGAAAAACGTAATCCTATAATAGAAATGAAAATCCAACAAAGTGACCGCAAGCGCAACATGATACAAACGCAATAAAATACCAATAAACGTATTTGGAAACTGAACTTTACATGTTTATCACGTTATTGGGTCCATTCAAGACGTTGATGTAAGGACTTGGGCTCAAACACTTGGGTTGCAAAAGATCAAATTTATGATTTTTTACCTTAATATTGTTTGTTAACCGCCAGCCCCTGCTTCTTGTATTACGTCATTTACCGACTTGACTTTGCAGATCTCCAATGCTGAGTTCAAGCAAAATAATTATTATACAAGAATTTCAGGGGGCGCTCAGCAACTAGAGATGCGATGGCATTGAAAGTTTGAAAACCAATGGTCTAGCACGATCAGCGAACATATGCACAGTTCTATCACAGTTTTCTATAGCCGCGTTCACACCAACATTGGTTGTCGAAACAGTTGTACTTACCGCGGTTTGGAGACCGATATAAATACAACCGTTTCGAGATAAGTCACTCTGAACATGGTATGAGAAGTGGGATACTAATTCGTGCTCACATTCGTGGACAGTTGAATCCCTCCTTTTACTCTCGAGTCCAGAAAAGATGGAATGACATCAACAACATGGTGGATTTCACCGGATTGGGAAAATCCTTACCGCTGATAAGTGGGCTGGACAAAGTGAGCCAGATGAGTAGGATGTCCGGATGGGATTGATGGATGGCACTACTTAATGTCTCTGTTACAAAAACTAACTTAAATGGTAGTTAGCTCTTAAACAGTATCTGAAGGAATCTGAAGGTTTTGGGCCTAGATTACGCGAAATGATTACTGTATACGTTTACAGATAATTAGGAAACGTGATGAACTGAGTTCGGTATTTTTTTCATCTGCCATTTGGCCGACCGAACTGACAAACAAATTGGAAATATAAAGCAAGGATGAATCATTACAACATTGCCACAATCAATATTTCTGAAGAAAATTTCATTACGACAAGAAATCTGAGGACTTTCTGGGGATGTCAAGAAATTGTACGGGGGGCTATTTGGGGCAAGAAATCAGCTTTGGAGGGGAAATGCCCCCCTTGCCCCCCATAGCTCCGTGCCTGTTTTGAAGCTAAAATTTAATCAAGGTAAAGAGTTTCTTACACCTTTAAAATGAGATACGTCAAAGCTTCAGGAACGTGAAATTCTTACTGGAATTTATCTGAGGGCATCGCCCCCGAATGGTCCCATTGGCTACGACCCTTTTTATATGAACACGCAACAGACAATGAAATCAAGAAAAAAATATAAAGAAGAGAAAATGCATACAACGGAGCATGGTGAAAAGTGAACATAAAATGAATACAACAGAGGGTCGTTCACGAAAGCGAGGCCAGGAACAATGGCTGCTGCACGAACAAGGCGAATTGGAAGGTAACTTTGAAACAAATAAGTGCACCATCAAAGCTGTCTATTTGGAGGGTTTGTTGGTAAGTGCAAACTTTATCCAATTATTTCTGTGGAGGTTTCATATTGATATGAATATATTGAATATAGCAGTTCTTAACACAGTAGCCCCTATGCGAGTCCCAAAGGGATCGGATGACGCACGCACGAAAACAAACAAGGTTTATGAGTACCAAACGAGGCCAGATGACCCATATAATCACGATGTGAAACTCCTGCAGACAAAGCGAAGTGGTTCACAACACGGGAAAAATTCATCTGTCACATGCTTCCCCGCTACTTTTAACGGGTATTAACCATTTTTTTCTCTCTCTATATATATATGTGTGGTCCTTACTGCATCCGTCAAGCCTCTTCACATTACTATACTGGTATTCTACCCAAACTGTTATCCACTTCTAACATCATGTTTCTGATACAAATACAACATTCCATGGGCTAAACCAACGCCTCAACCATTGAGCCATCAATGGATAAGGCGTTGGTTTAGTAATCATGAGGTCGTGGGTTCGAATTCGGTCAGCGACGTTAAATTGCAAGCTATTGTGGTAATGCTCCACGCTTTGAGAATTATACGTAATTGCAACCTGAAATTATTAAATATTTATCATGAGTTGAGCATTACCACAATAGCAAGCAATAACAATATATGTATATATGTGTGTCTTTGTATTTGAAGGACAGTGTGTGTGTGTGTGTGTGTGTGTGTGTATTCAACTCAGACATATGGCAATTATATAAATTCTCAAAGGGTGGAGCATTACCACATAACTTGCAAATTTAGGGAGGTGAGAAGATTTGACCTCATGAATCTTAGTAAACCACCAACACCTCAACCATTGGACCATCAGACCCAAAAGCTAAGACTTTTTGTACTAATCTTTCAGGAATTCCCCTCCATTCAGGGGGTATGGAGAAGTTTACTAATTAATATCTGACACTATTTTGATTGATATATGAAATCTCCTATCGCTGGCTGCTGGAAGTACATCTCTCTCTCTCATTAAGACCATTTGGAAATGAAGTGTGAGGCTGGTTACATTGGCTGCATGACTTTGATGCTGGTTGATTGAATTAAGCAGCATGTACCACTCTTTATTCGCCAAACATCAATGCCAAATGGGTTTCAAAGACCAAAAACACCACTAAGCTACGTGACTCTGCCATAGGGCAGTACTTGCCTGAGAAGCTAGACTGTGCAAAAGTGTACATAGAACGATTGATTCCATATCATAGGAAAGGCCATGTCTGCATTTCATTTGGCCCTACTTGAGTCAGTCCACATAAAAGCAAGAAAAGCTTTGCTATGCAGACAGATAGAATTCGTTTTCTCACTAGGCCTATTCAATTAATCTTGTTTTTAGCAGATGTTGATCGGCTCAAAAACACAAGCCATTTGGGCAGTCCAAATTCTGATTGGCTCTTTCAAAAATACAGTTGGGTATGCTCTTTCATGCACTTCATTTTGGTCATTCTGACATTAGTACCGTTAGTCTGAGCAGTGTCAGACAAAAAAAGCTTTTAAGTACACAATTTTTTTGCTATTTGTGCAAGAATCTCTCTGTCTCTACTCATAGAGTATTTTATTCCTTGCTCTATTCTGAGCGTGTGTAATCTGTTATCCTATCATTTATTGTGAAAATTTCTTCTCAGAAGCTATGCTTCCAGTTCCAATTATGGTGTAGGCATAAAGCCTGGCTAGAGGGTATCCTATGTTTTGTGTGGTAAGGGTGACACGACTCCACATGCAAATAGTGGTATCATTCAGTGGGTTTTACATGTAGATCCATTCTAAGTGTTGAATAATATGCCCCTGCAGTTACTACTAGTGCAACAGAAGAAAGTAATTGAATACCGGTACTTCGTCACTTTACTGAATAAACTTTAAAAATTCTTGTCCACCACTGATTTAAATACATCGGCATCAAATAATTACAAGCTTATATATAATTTAATGTGATCTAGAATGTTTGAGTATGCAAGGGGTTAGGTACTAAACATGACTATTTCTAAATCATTATTACACTGCTTAAGATAATTCTAAAATGCTCGATGTTTCTAGAATCTTTTGCGATCATCAATGATCATGATTGTCCACTTGGATTATAATGTAATCATTAACACTTTGTGACTTGTCTTTTTTCAACACTCTTCCTCAAATCATGCAGTGGAGTCCCAATACATTTTGTAAATAATCAAATTGATTCCTAGGTAAAGGTTTAGTAAAAATATTTGCAGCCACAGATTGGTTGAGCAATAAGTATGTTTTACTGTTCCACTGTAAACTTCATCTCTTATAAAATGATATTTGATGTTCTCATATATCTGTTGTAAAAACAGCCCTTCTTGATTTGTTGCTCCAAGAGCTATGCATTCAGCATTCGCTGTAGATACACTAACAGTTTTTTGTTTTCCTGAGTACTATGAGATATCAGCACTCCTTAACTTGAATACAAAACCTGTTGTCAGTTACTGGTCATCTTTATCTCATGCAAAGTCTTCCTTTGTGAGCCTGTAAACAAGGGATGTTGAGACTGTGCCCTTTAGGTAGCGAAAAATTTGTTTTACTGCAGTTAGATGGTGTTGATTTGGCTGAGAGCAATATCTTACTGCTGTGGTTACGGCATACAGTATAACAGGTGTCAATCCCAGGGAACAATACATGAGGCTTCTAACCATAGACTGATACAGTGTAGCACCCACAAGTTGGGCTGTTTCATTTTCGTGATGCAGTAGAGAAACTGAAGTGTCCGTAGGCGTTGTATAGATCTTCATATTCCCTAATGTAAATGTCTTAAGTAGAGTTCTTATGTAACTCTCTTGTGAAAGGTGGATTTCTCCCCTCTGCTTGAGTAAATCAGATTCCAAGCACATGATGCAACTTTCCCATGTCACTCATCTTAAATCTGTGTATCAAATTATCCTTTACAGCTCGTACTGCTTCCATACTGTCTCCAGCAATCACCACATTGTCAACATAAATAGTTATGTATGTTAGTGGTTCTCTTTAATGTAAATGCATGGATCCTTAATGCTTTGTTTGAATCCAATCTCTTTTAAACACTTATAGAATTTGATGTTCCTCTGGCGAGGACATTGTTTTAACTGATATATTGATTGATTTATCGTGCATACTCAGTCTTCTTTTCCTTTTACTGCCATGCCAGGTGGATCATGTGTATACATTGTTTTGTCTAGCTCTCCATTCAGAAAATCTGTTTTAACATCCATTTGATGGATATGCATTCTCTTGTTTACAGCCAATGCAATCACACCTCTCATTATGTTAAGGTGCACAACAGGTGCAAAGGTTTCTTGATAGTCAATCGCATATTTCTGCGAAAGTCCCCTGGCTACCAGTCTGGCTTTGTATTGATCAATGCGACTATATTCATTATATTTCCATGTAAATATCCACTTGCAATCTACAATGTTTTGATGCTGTCCTGTTGGTGGTACTAAAGTCCAGGTATGCATCTCTCCAAGCAACTCTAATTTTTCTTTAATTGCTGCCTTCCATCTGGATGATTCTGGGCTATTTGATGCATCATCAATACTTTTTGGTGCTGACTCAGTAACCATGTAAAATAACACTTGAAGATGTGAATTCTTAAGCTAGTCAAGGTCTTCCATCTCGTCTCAACTAGCCCATTCTCTATGTAGTATTCAGGAGGTTAAATGTTTCATCAAGGACATTGGACTCCCTGACACCTTTCATTATTATTGACCTCAAGCCCACCAATTTAAGCATCAGCTTCAGAGGTTAACAGCTCCTTGGACAGGCCTTGTATTACATCCTCCTTCCTTTTTGGAATTTCAGACAACTCCATCTCGCTTTTCTTTTTGTTGTTATTGATTCTGTTCCTTCTTTCTTCCATATCAGAGTCATACTAGAGGAATTTAACACCTCTGCAAATGTATAGTTTCTGCTGTTCTTTGTCCCACATCTGGTAATCACCTTTGTTGTAGAGATCATATCCCACAAATTTCAATTTTCGAACCTTCGACATCAGCTTTTTGTTTTCCCTGGCAGTTTTTAAGGCATAACCAACACATCCCCAGACTTTTACATGTTTCATATCTGGCCTCTGTCCATGCCATTTTTTGTATGGGATAACACCTGTAGCCTTTGTTGGTAACGGATTACTTAAAAAACATGCCATACTCACAGCCTCTGCCAAAAAATTCCTAGCTACTCCAGCTTGCTCCATCTATGAGATTGCAGACTCACATAAGATTCTATTGGTTTGCTCAGCCACTCCATTTTGCGTAAGTGAGTTGGTGGCTCATGTACTCTCCTCCAAAGTCACTTTGAATTACCTTTATTTTCTTTCCTGTCTGTATTGTCACCGTAGCCTCATATTCTCTTAAAGCATTGAATATGTCCTTTTTCCATGGGTGCATGGCCAAAGGGGCCAAGGGGGGCTGCACCCCCCAGTTTGTTAAAGTGTTTTAATTTTGAGGGCAATTTTTTTTTGGGGGGGGGGGAATGTTATAATTCCTTAATAAGAAATAAAAATGAAATAATTTTAAGTCTTACCAGCCCTTTGAATTAACGTTGGCATTCTTGCCAAACTGAAGTGCTTTTAGTTGATTGATGTTCCAATACTTGTCGGGCAAAGGAGTATTTTTTCGCGAAAATAATCCACAGCCCCCCTATATTATTTGTCTGTTGTGCCTATGCTTTTTTCTCTTCAATGGAAACAGAGCTTGCATCCTACTGAAACCATCTATAAATGTAACAAAATAATTTGCTCCTCCTGCTGACTTATTTTAAAAGGGGCCACAAATGTCAATGTGTATTAACTCTAATGAGATGCCTTCTTTCAATAGAAATAGTGCTTTTGCTGCCTTTCCCTTAATGCATCCCTCGCAATTGTGTAACTCTCCATCAAATTCGTTGATTCCAGTTATTAGCTTCCTCCTAACTTCTGATTTGAGTCTGTCTACACCACAGTGCCCAAGACTGCTGTTATAAAGTGAATCCGGCAATAACGTAATGCTACAATAACGTAATGCTACATGACAGCAAGTATACATCTCCTATTAATTGGCCATATCCCAGAACTTCTCTGGAAGCTTTTTCTTGTATTTTAACGCCACAATCATCAAATACAACACAATTTTCCCCAATTTATGCCATAGCAGAAACAGACACAAATTTGTCGTAAGATGAGGTACATGGTACACATTCCGTAATGAAAATGCTTGGTTGCTTCCACTAAACGTGGTGTTTACATCAACTGTGCCTATACCAACTGCATAGACCCCACTACCATTTCTTAAACACATGGGTACTTTCTTCGTCAACTCATGGTATCTAGAGAAAAGGCTACAATCCTTTGTCATATGTGAAATTGCATTTAAGTCGATAAAAAAATTTCTTCTTTTAATTAGTTCTCCTTCCTTGCATCCTTCATATAAAGACCTTAAACCCTCGCCATGTACTAATGACATCAACTGTCTATCTTCTCGAACTCCTCCTCTGCCCCTTGTTTGATGAAAGTCTGTTATATTATTGCCTGGTTGTTTCTCCTCGGCTGCTTTGACTGACTGTTCTTTCCATCAACTATCTGCTTTCTTTTGGCATTCTTTTGCTCGGTGCCCCATCTTTCCACACTTGTAACATGAACCTGGGAGCCATCTCACTTTTGGATGAAATTTACCTCCTTTCTATTTATTTACATTCGTCCTGTCAAGTCTCATCATCTGGACAAGTTCTTCTCCAGCCTTTCGGCGTATTTCTTCGGATGTAAGGGAGTCCATGAGTTCTGAAATTTTGAATGTTCCTCTGGCAAGATATTCAGCTCGAATTGCATCGACTGTATGTTGCAATCCGTGCAGTAGCACAGCAGTTCTCACTTGCTTCGATACCTTGCATTTTAAGGCCGTCAATCTACTATAAATTCCCAAATATTCCTTATAATATTTGTTGATTGATTCCATCGTTCATAGATCTATTAATCTAGTAATTACTTGTAACTGGTTTGCCGTAGTATCCTTCTGGAGTTGTCCCTCAAGTTTGGTCCATTGTTCTCCCGGCGTTTATAGTGTTGGGTGTGCCATTACACTTATTTTATTTATATAAGAAACCAGGATTCAATCTCCCTAAAATTTAAGAAACTCGAGGACTGGATGGGGCTGCTCTAAGAAACCTGAAAAATCTCAGAAAGCGGTTTAGACAGGTTGATAACAGGTTATTTCATGAGTAGGCTAACCTGGAACAGAGGGTATCCTAAATGAAGTGTGAATTTACTAACAACAGTGTGACTAATTGGCACTCTTTTGTTTGAAATATTTAGCCTCGTCTTTGCACATGCACACTTAATGCGTGTGTTTATCAAGGCAGAGCAAGCTAATAAGTGAACTTGAGTCAAGTGGCAATTTCAAATTCTACTTCATCCTTTATAATATGTATTGAACCCCTACTGTTTTCTAGTCCCCCTTCTATTTAGTAACATAGAATAAGAATAGAATAAGAAACTGCTAAGAAACTGCTAAGAAACTTTGATGGCTCAAATATTTTAAGAAACTTTGAGGGCTGGACGGCAGGAAGGTAGTTTCTTATAAAAAAGAAAAGTGTAGGTAAAGTAAATCAGATGAAACGATTCAATTTATTTCATTCTTGGCTTGGGCTACACTTAAATCTCAATTTTCATGCTTTTCTAATAATCGTTCGTGCTCTCTCCTTTCCTCTCCATTCGTCTCTCGCTTTGTTCAGCAATGCTGGAACCATCGGTCTTTCTTCGTCTTGTAATATTTTCCAGCAGTTGACTGATTCCAAATACGTTCGCATAGCATCTCACCAAATTGCCCAGTTTTCTTCGTCGCGAAGTTTCTCAAAACGTAAGCTCTTGTCTGTGGCCATCCCTGAATTCTTTTAACTATCCGTCTGACTGTTTCTTTGCCTGTTTGGACGTCTAATCTGTTGAATAATACGTTACTTACTAAATATGACTATTTCTAAATCATTATTATGCTGCTAAACATAATTGTAGAATGCTCGATGTTTCTAGAATCTTCCACGATCATCGATGATCATGATTGTCTGCTCATGGATTATCACGTAATTATAAACACTACGTGACAGTAAGGACATTGACACATTTTGTAACTTCTGTATCTAAAAAGTTTACGTTGTATTTTCAATATGTTGATGTGAATTTGCGGCATGCGCTCTACCAACTGAGCTAGGTGACCTTTGATGTTAACATACCTTTATTTCTCTAGTCGGCTTTGTGTTTTTAAGCAACTAGTTATTTTATTCAAAGCATTGGAGACTCTGTTACTTGCAGTAAATAAGTCAGCTGTAAACAAAACAACCCAAAAAGTAACAAATGTTATTACTTCATGAATTAGGGTAATATACCAAATATCGTAGGCTTTACCAATGCGATGTGGCTAAGCGTTCATGCTCCACCAAAGTAACTAATTTTGTCCATCAAAAATGAATGACTCTTGGGGCTCTCTTACCAGCTGAGTTAGTGTTGCACTGTGATAACTAAACCATTTCCCACAGGTCAGGTGGTTGTAAATGGTAGCCTTTTCTTGGCATTTTCAACACCAGAAGTACTAAAATGCTGTCTGAGAATAGAGGAAGTATCTCTCAAAACGTAGCTGACTGAAAGACTCCATCGCATGACATGCGAAACTCTCTTATCTTTTGGTTTAATGTTGTTGACTTCCTAGAGTTAACGGCTTGGTTATCTCACCCTTAATTTTTTTTCCAAAGTAAAACTACTCGGATTTGAAGCCTAGCAAGCATTGAAACAACAGTAACGTAGTTTGTTTCGCATTTAGACCACTTGAATTTGTTGAAAGGTGACCATGAGATTGGTAAGACCAAAACAATAGGAACGTCTCTGACATGATTACAGTGTTTCCATTGTTATGGGTACGCGAGCTACAATAAAGGCCTGGTAGAAATTACCCAGTAAACAGACTTGAGTTAAGTGAATCATGTAAAGCAGATTATTATTATATAATCACTGCTACAAAGAATTGATATTAAAATATAACCCCAAAAGAAGATAGTTCATTCAATGGTTGATAATGTTCGTAAGGTTCAATAATGTTCATAATGTTCATAATGTTCATAATATTGATGCCGGTATATATATTACTTGGTGACGGATTGGTTCTTCATTCGAGATATGTGGATCTTTGACTGTCTTCGTGCGAGGACTTGGAAGAGCGAAACAGCGGTCCTCCAAACGACTCTTAAACGTCTTCGTTCAGTATAGATAACGAAAAAGTTCTCTTTATTCATATTTCCTTCTTTTTATAAGGCTTAGTGACATAAGTGGTATAACGCATAAAACACGTCCCAAAAGTCAGTGCCTGTCAATATGACGTAAATCTTGGGATACGCCCTGCTCCGCCTGCTAGCACCAGTGACGTGAGCATGATCACTGACCTCATCACCATGACAAAGCCGTCACGCAATTCATCTCATGGTAAATTTGTACTTTCGGACAATACCCGTTACACCATGTTTTGAGATAGGTGCTCACCTAAATTGACTTGCGTACACACCTTATTAAGTCATTTGACGAGAAACTCGACTTTAGCGTCTACTTACATAGGTGCTCACCTAAGCACTTAGGTACTGACTTGAATTTGGAAGCCCAGAAACCAGCAGACCCATTATGTCAGCAATTCACATTTCACCATTTTCGATATTACGAGACCATAAGCAACGGAAAATTCAGTGGTACAGAGTCAATTTCTGTAGTAGCTACTGTTAAGCTTACCCTTTCTGGCCTATTCGTACCATGGGCAAAGTATGCTTAGGATGAATAATGGTGACAGAAGACCCAATTGGGTCTCTGGGAAAGAATGTAACCCTCGTTTTCAAGACATGAGCCTTTGCAAGTAAGACAGTGACAGAAAATGATTGCCAACGTTAAATATTTTTGTCAATTACAGTATGTGCCTAGTTTCAACAGTTGCAAATATTGCTACCCGAATTTATGCTAAATTCAGACGACTGGATAGCATTTTTTCATAATTACCATAATTCTTAAATAAAGTGTTACTTATACTACTAGTAGTAGTAGTAGTAGTAGTAGTAGTAGTAGTAGTAGTAGTAGTAGTAGTAGTAGTAGTAGTAGTGGTAGTAGTAACAGTTTTATGGAAATGTCAAAAGAAACAATAAACAAAGGTTTTCTTTTCGATTGTTTGTATTAACATTCCATTTCATTGCATTCCTCTTCTTATCATGAATGCTAAATGTATACCAGATATACCTAATGATCTTAACTGTTGACGTGTTATGTAACAGTGACGGGTTTAATACTTAAGGGTGATTACAATCTTGAAGGTGAGAAATAGCCACAAATCGTTTCAAATTTCTTGCTGTTAAGACACTAGGAACTCTGCAAGATGATCAAGATCTCCAACTGCGTTAATATCCATATTATTTTCAAGCATCATGAAATTTACAATTGAACGATGGGCTATTCTCATTTCCAAATAAAGAAGATCACGCTTAGAACCTAAATGACTTCATTTCTGTTCGTTTCTGTCTGCAACTCTCATGAATATCTCAAAATCTTGTTAAAAAAGCATCTAAGTGAGGTCCTACTGCTTTGAGAGAGAACAAGATTGAAACGGCTGCAAAAGATTCGTTGATTTTGCAATGCAAAGCTAATTTTAGTTAGCGTCTCGACCTGTGCATTTGTAGCGCTTATGGTAATTGACATACGCTTTTTTGTTGTTGAAGGCAATATTTTAATATCGTAGCATAAACGATTCCAAATATTTTAAGTTTTGCGCCACACCAGAGAGCCTTAATACATCAATATTATTAAAAGACGTTGAAACAACGACTTGTATTATGTCACCAATAGGTTTCATACTTCTCTGTTACCATAGAAGAATGTCTCACACTAACACAGTTTACATAAGAACTACAGAGTTATTCTGTAAACGAGTTAGCTGTGCCAGTTTCGATACAAGCATCCAAATCAACTATCCTCCTGACACCGATGAAATTTAACTATAAAGCCTGAATTAAAAACTCGATAGAAAAAGCAAGAGATTGGCCAAGCCAGAGTATAGTGTTCACCTCGACGTCTGAGAATGATTGTTCGTCTTGTTTAAGAAAGAGGTGTCGTTTTACAAATGTCTCCCTGCAGCAATTATATAGAGGTCAAGAGACAGAGAAGATAGCAACATAATATCCTCAAACAACATAAGCATACTATAGAGTAGAGAGAGGGCGTTCGGATACGCCGAAATATCACACGGTAGAGGATGAAAAAGTTTGTCTACTACTCTTCTTACCAAATTAATTTTTGCCTAAAGTTGTTATGGGTTGTTCGAAACAGAATAGATAGCATTACTTGATCCTGAATTTTACTCTCCGCGTTGAATTTAAATAATTTATCTAGTCCTCTGCCATGAAAAGATCTTAAGATAGCCCACTAAAAAAATTTTAAGGTTCTTAGTATTGGCAAGACGCCAACAAACTACAATTTAGACAACGTTTCGTCTTTTGCTTAAGACTTCGACAGGTCTTTGGACCACTGAATCACTGGACGTCACAACGCTAATAGTGTTTTGAAAAAACACTCTTTTTCTACAGGTTACACATTGTCCTATCTCCTCATTATATTGATTGTGCGAGTGGTGTGCATTGTATGTGCATTACGAAAATATCATACATAATTCTACTAGCAAACAAGTTGTGGCAAATATTTTTTTCATTTGACAGAAGTTTTTGAAAGTATGGCCACATTTTGTCGTTTAAAGACAAAATGTTTAAGTTTGTAACTCCGAAAATTTTCTGATTGCTTTAAAATAGAACAAAATGAACAGAGCAAAATATTTGAGCTTATACAATGTTACATGCGATAAGTAAGAAAAAATCGTTCTTAATTATACAAAATTGATAGCTTTCTCAATGGGCGTCAATTTTTTAAAATATCTCAACTTCAATGTTTGCTACTCTTTGTAGTTAACTCAAGTCGAGATTCCCCAAACGTTTGTCGCTCATAGTTCAGGATAGTGATGGCTAAAACGTTGCCCAAGATGTCGTTTAGTGTGGCCAACTTAACAAACAGCGAACCAACTATGTGGCGACTCTTAAGCGTGACACTGGAGCTACGGGTACCAGCGAGCTGGCTTCTATGATGGAGGACAGAGACGTATGGAGGAGCTGTGTTCGTTCCCGCCGTGTGAAGACGACCTACGAAGAAGAACTTAACATTTATGTAGCCATTTTATTTCCGCCCAAGCAAAAAAAAAATTAGAAAAACGTTTGCATTATTTTCATCGTTTTGTTTATCTGTCTGTGGGACAGGCACCTTATCCTTTCAAGATTTCTATTAGTGTTAGAGTTGTTGATGAGTGCACGTACTCAGATGCTGCTGCTATTGTGATCAGTCGAACTGCTGCCTTTCTCAGTGCTGCCTTGAGGAAAACTCTCTTGTTAGATTTTTTTGTTGTAAAACCAAATTGCTTTTCGAAAGAGTTACCTTGACCAAAGCTGTTTTTTACAAACAGCTATATATTATACATAAATTATACAATAGTTTGTCCTAAATTTCAAGCAGCTTGAATAGCATCTTTCTGCTCATACACTCTTTATTTACATTTAAAGCATTTAAGCAATCGGTACAGCAATTTATTTTCTGACATCACAGCACTTTTGCAAATATATTAATCGGCAGGTGGGTGAAACGAAATACCAAGAAAGACCCAATTGCAATGACATTACTATTTTAAACTTAAATCCATCAGTTTTGGTGTCCAATCAGCTTTAAAACACTTAACAGGTCAGTTACTCTCATCTGGAACCCTAGACACCCCATTTTTTTTCATTTTGCCCAATTTTGGGCAGTCAAAAACTGTAAATCAGTGATGTTGATAGTTTGGTATGCATTTCCATTTGTGAACTCTGCTCCAGACGTAGTCACATCAAATGCATAGTTTGCTATATTTTTCATGTTTCTCTCAAAAAGAATGTTATCAAATAAAAGTTTGAAATATCTTATCTTTTCAGCACCATTTTCAAAGCTATTTATAATAGCTAGATTTTAGACATATTTTTGAAAATGCTCACAAAAGTACTAACATAAGGAAGATTTTGAGGATAGTTACAAAAGTGTTTTTATACTCACTAGCTCACACTTTCGATAGCTTTTTAAAAACACCCCAACGAGGGAAATATTTATTGGGTGTATTTGACAGAATCCATTTGTAGCGTGTTTTAAAGTCATTAAGTACTTTGAGATTGATTTCTAGAGTAGGGCATAAGTAATGTTTAGGAAAAGGGAACAATTTCTGTGGTTTGGGAGAGGACATAATATTCATGGTTAGGAATAGGGCACAATTTCTTCGGCTGGGAAGAAGGAACAAAATATGTCTAGAAAGAGGGCAAAATTTTGCTGGGCTAGGAAGAGGGCACAACTCCTTTAGCTTCTAAGATGGCACAGCGTCTGCAGCTAGGAAGAGGGCACAACTTCTTAGGCTAGAAAGAGGGCACGACTTCTTTGGCTAGGAAGAGGGAACAATTTCTATGGCTAGGAAAAGGGAACACCGTGTTTGGCTTTAAAGAGGGCACATTTTCATAGGCTAGGTTGAGGGCACAACTTCCTTGTCTACGAAGAGGGCAGGCGGAAATTTTAGACTTAATTGGTAGTCCGCAGGGCGGATAGCGCGCGACTAGACTTTCAACCCTCCGCAAGAGATGTCATGTCAGTTGTCTTAAGTATAAAATAATCGGTGCAGCAAACAAACTCCTATAGATTTCCAAAGTTGGCCAACGTGGTACTGGAAGTTGCTATAGGACTTCTATACACTTGAAGCAATCCATGATGAAGGAACAATCAGGCTTAAATGGCCTTCATTCGTGTCTAATTGTGCTTAGTGCTAAAAGATTTTGCCAAGCAGTGCACTACCCATTTTAGGCTACACAGATAATGGCAGTTTCTCCATGAAAGACCACTGATGAAAAGTGGACCTCATATTAAAACCACCCTGAAGCCTAGAACGTGCCCCGTGTAACTGAGAATCTGCGATGCAATAGGGCCGGCCTATCTAAGTAGCCCCTACGACCAATGTACGGGCTGAGTAGTAATTCCAAGACTCACGCGAGGTATGAGTTACCCATCTCGCTTTTCTGTTTGAAGTAATGAGTGTTATAAACAAACCGTGAGACATTTTCAAAATTGGTCACCTTTATGTTTATGTGAAATAGCTCTGGTCTAAAGCATTCCGCAAGGTACTGAAGAGCGACAATTAACAAAGGCATACAACCACATTTACAAAACAACAGTTTACTCCAATGAAAATACTTTTAACTCCAAAATTGACAGTGTTAGTAAGAATTATCTAGCCATACCAAACGAGATCATAACATTAAATGCCCGTCGCTTGATCTATACATTGACATTTTTTTTAATTACAGTGATACAAACGTAACTGTACACGTAACGGGCGATTGAAAATATAAATATACTTATGATCCTCGACGGTTTTTAAGCTGCATATTACATACTAAGTACCATTTTTGCGAAGATGGAAACCTAACGTCTTATTTAGGTCGAACCCAAATTATTGAAACTCAAAATTGGCGACGATAAGCGAGGAATAGAACGTTGTTGCTATTATTAAGACCCCTTGTGACAACGTTTGGCCTTCATTTATGACCATGCAGGTAGTATTATTCTACGGGGCGTGTGGTGCCTCAACCTAAATTCTTCAATATGTAACTGAGGGCATTGGCATGAACTGTCTTCTAAGGAACATCTAGGTGGTTATTATACGCAACGTTAAAGGTTCCGCCTAACAGGTTACTTCACCTCCCATTCTGCAGTCATCCAATAACATGCTTTTAAAAAGATCGATTACTCGCCCAAACCTGCTCATTGTTTCTCGAGGCCAGAGAGCAATTTCTTAACGTCAACAGACAAATTTCTTACGCGAGTCTTAAGAACTATTCCCAACACTCATATTAACACAGTTTTCTGCTGACGACAAGAACTTGCTCCGTGGCACCAACACCATGACGTAAAGGCTATATCAAGTGTGCGTCGGCCACAAAATCTCAGCCCTTTTTACGAGAAATCTAAGTTAAAGGCAATAGAAATAAATCAATATGTACTGTAGGAGGGAAACCGTAAAGATGTCCTTTTTATTGAAACGGTAATCTTCTCAGGGCTACTGGTTGTATCAAGATGTATTGGGGGGCGCTCCAGCAAGGAGACGGGTGGGGAAGTCATGGATCTCATTGTAGCTTGGAGCCTTAATCGTGGAATGAGGTGGAAGAATTCCTTATACTTGTGAGCGCAGGCAAGTGGTTCCCAAAACGGGGTGTAAACAAAGCCTACGGTTGGGAACTCTTTGTAATAAAAAATTGCATATTCTTGAATTGGTGTATTCACATTGGATATAAACTATTGCAATCCCTTTATCCATGTGCATTTGGTCTTGCAGTGTAAGCTGAATAATAATAGAGTTTAGGTTTAAGATAGGAAGTAAATGTATTTTGGACAAATAAATCCAAATGGGGAACATCATAAAAAAGTCTGGGAACCACTGTCGTAGGCAACATAACATTCTATCAATTTCAGTAGACGGTCTTCAACTATTCTGATCAATAATAAATCAAGGTCATGGTGTGGTTTTGACACGGCTACATAAACCATTGGAGGCACATAAAATAGCATCAATCAAGTTTTATAGCTACCTTTGTGAAGACCCAAACCTTTACTGAGAAACGCATGCGATGGTACATTACATAAACAAAGAATAGCAGACAGTTACCGAGGCACAACACAAGGGCATCAGACGAGTTAGTACTTTAACTAACTATTCGAGAGTACAAAGACCCTAGCGAGTCACAAATGACAGTTAAAAAACTGCCTTATAACTCAAGCACGTTTCAGCTCTATAATCGAAGCAATTAGCACTGTCATATGATGGCACACATATTTTATCGGATAAAATTAAGTATGAAACTTCATTCTACAATCATAAAATTTTCGCTGGGCTTCAGGGCACATCCATCATCACTTGGATACAATGCTGACAGGGTTTGAGGAGAGAATATCTTTCTCGATAGTTTCTTCATAAAATCTTTACGAGAGATTGCATCTACCAAGCCCTTAACATGCTATTAAGGTAAAGAACGACACAAAGAAGGAACTTGACATCCCATTGGTAGAAAACCTCAAGATGTGTGACGGTGGTCCCGAACATATGCAAAAGGATGAACCTATGCAGGAGACCACTGATTGAGAAAATGTACAGTATATTGCAAATTAGTCGGGATAAGGCTATGTACAAAAATAGAAGAGACTAAATCATGATCTTTTCTAAGTCATTAGATAGCTAAGCATAAATGCTTAAATGTGAACACCTCGTAAAATCGTAGTTCGATACCTTTGATTGTACTGATATATAGCAAAGTCTGGGCCATGTGCCTTACGATTTACAAGCAATATGATGCTTGCCAGAATAATCCACGTACCAATTAAAAATTTACTAATCTAATCAATTTTTCATTAGTAAATTTACGCCTTAGTACGATAGAGAGAATAGGAAAAATCATCGTCCGGATCAAAGGCATTCATGGCCGACGATTAAATCGGGTAAGAAAAAGGTCTTTCCTAACATGTTTTGGACCTGCAGCGTGGAAATGGCCACCTCTTTATCAAATCTGCGGTTTCATCAAAAGCACGGCAGGGAAGACCCCGGACTGGCTTCAATTCTTTTAAATCACTGAGTAGGTGTGAATCCATTTAAGGTCAATTGCGCGAATCCTATTAGAAGTTTATCGTCTGCTGGTTCACTGAGACTTGATGCGGATTTCTACGGTATCAAAAAGAATTACAGCAATTGGTAAAAACTGAGATCAACAAGATAATCTACAACAATCAACCATTCTTAAGAAAACGATCATTCTGAGTCAGAAACCACTCAGATCGTATCAAATGCAGGCAACATTGTCCAAGTGGGCAAAAGAATTAGACATAAGCTTCTATTACCCATTCTGGTTTCCAGTGTATCACATATATACAGTGACTGTCATTTTACATCTATTTGTGGACGTAAACAAGTTCAGTTAAGTTGCTATTCCGTGGCCTGATTCACCATGTATTGCCAATCTTAGCAGGCATGGAATTGATTTGATGTGTTTTTGAATACAAATTTGATTTTCTTTCTTTGCATGTGCAACTAAGTGATGTTCGAGACTATCGTCACCTGGTATTCATATCACGATTAAATTGTCATACCCCAAGTTGTTAATTGCAGCTTTAGTACCCCATTTGTGGTGAACATACCAAGTTGGGCCCGGGGATTATATGACGGATCAACAATTCCAGCACGGCTTCAAGTTGTCGCATCGATCAGCTGCACGCCTGTTTATGTACCGGGTAATCAAGGGAAAATTTCCTTCGGACCAATTGGCACACCTCTATCTTTATTTCATCAAAAGCAAGCACCGGAAAAATGGAAAATTGAGTATTTATGCACAAATTTTGAATGCAACAAGCATGGACAGAAGCTGCTTATGAGAAGCAAACTATTGCTCGAAGGTCGTACTGTACAGACGTACGTCACTATCTGATGCTTTATTCCGAAGAGAAAGTTATCCAGCTTTGTCCGTAATACAGAATGACTGTACTTCAAAAAGTACACTGTGACACTCAACGCCCATTAACCTAATGTGTGAGAAGATTGCTCAATTCTTTGTTTAAATAGTAATGAATATCATAAGACAAGGTATTTTATGTGATTTTTATCTGCTCTATCTCATTAAAAATTAATTTTCCACACGCTCATATTCCTTTGCTTAAACTTTAAAACTTAATGACAAAATATAATTATTTCTACTTCCCTTGAGATGTTAATTGGCAGTAATTCATTTATCCTTTTTTCACCTTGTTAACAACAAATATAGAGTCGAGGAAGAACCTAAAACGTCATGTAGCTTGTAAATCCGAAGATGATTTCCTATAACAGATGTTACAAAATTTAATCTTGAATAATAATGTATTTGCAAGAGCATTAAAGCGACTTCCAAACCTCGCATGTGAAGAGTCTGCAGGTGTAACCCTTTAACTCTCTCATTCGGATTTAGGGTACAAAACCGCACCTAACTTCAATTTTAAAATTGTACCCTTTTTATGGAGGGGAAGTCAGCTTCCGAACTGAAGTCTGCACATAAAGTCAACGTATAAGTACTATTACTGTGGTACCTAATGACCCCTTGGGCCTAAGATACTACTCATGTGCATCTCATGAAAGGTACATAATAGCAAGAAATTCTGCATATATCCGCATACACTGACAAATGGTATGCAACGGTGGAAACGTTACGGGCGAACGACATAACTAGGTCCAGATTTCAATGTCGATAAATGGCCTACAAGGAAGGTTAAGGACTCCTTGTACTTACTAAGGCGAATACTTGCTGCTTGTGATCCATAGGTGACGTGACAATCTTGTTCAGATTAGCGGCGACTGCAAGGAATAAATGTAAATGTAAATGAATTACCTTGAAAAAATAAACAAAATTTCCCTTATGGCGAAGTATCTTATTCTCTTGGAACTCCCACCAGCAACATCTTCAAACACGAAGCATTTAAGTAACGTAACAAAGATATTCTTTCAAGCTCCATTTTACTAGGGATTACCACTCAAACGCTTTGTTAACAGCCGGCTCAAATTTTGAGGCTGAGTATCTAGTTGTATAGGCAGGCGAAACCACCTCTTACTTCTTTCCCCTGTGACAAAACTCGTATGTTTACCAGTTTGAACCTATCTATTGATTTGGAGAGGGTTACAGAATTCAAAAGGGTCCTCTATTTGTAAAACCCATGCTATGGCATCTCGGTAATACTCTGTTCACTAACTCCATTGTCTTTCATACGCATACTCAATAAATTCTACTTTAAGTGCTCTGTACTTTTCGTACATCCTCTACAGTTGCCTTTCTTGAATTCTCATTCTCATTAGTGGGGACAGAATCCATTACATTGGCAGTAATACAAAGAAAGTATCATTGCTCACGGGTTCGAGTCCCAGTGGTGACATATTTCCTATTTTCCTAGTTTCCCTTCAGACCTGACAGTAATATTTGTACGATGTAGATTATAAACTGCAATTCAAGTTTATTAATACTAAAAGTCACAGTAATATTAATATTAAAAGTCACAAGATCTATCTCTACAAATCGACATTATTAAGGCACCGAAATATAACACGTGTTCAGGTCAATGTTTAGCCGAAGCATGAAAGTAAAACAACTTGCTGTTCAAAAAGAATTCTTTCTCTTGTTTGAGTCGCAAAGGACGTCTTCATCGAACACGCGTGAAACAATGTGCAATTTCTGACGACTCATAGTTGATGCGTTATGCATTTTCTCAATAATACAAAAACACCTTTCAAATACGCATGATACGGCAATAACTCCCACGTAGGCAGGAGGCTGCAGCAATAAGCCCCAAATACGCAGAGGATTAATCAAGAAACTCTGACACCGATGAAATATCATTTTTCGTGAAAGACTTTAAATGAGGAAGGGTCAAATTTATATCAGTGTTAACCCACCATGCTTATTTGCTGGTAAAGTACTTGATCGAGTAGTTGAGTAGCGATACGGTGAGAGGGGCTGAAATGATGTCTCCCCAGGGTCAACAAGAAATTGCCTGAGTAAGCAATATACTGTATATTGCTTACTCAGGCCACTAGGTCCTTAAATACTTTATACACTGTTAAGTTTCCTATACCCTAAGGATGATGTGATAATACATCGAAAGCTTGGTTATTTAATATATCGTCTTATATGTTTAAAAAATCTTCAATATTGTTTATATGTGCATTCTTTGCTGGGCGTTACTGTTCATAACTAAATTACGCTGTTGGCCTGGTCAATCAATTGCAGATATAGTAGCAAAATCGTTTTTATTGTTATCGAATTGCTAACGAGAAGATGAGAAGTATAGATACTGCTCTTCTTCTCTTTACTTAAGTTATAAAAAGCATCATTTTTAAATTTGCAGCTAAAGTCGTTCATACTTTCGAGTGTTTTAGATTGGTAGATAAATTACTTCAAATTTTAAATCCCAAACATGGTACACATTTTTGACCTTGGATGCATTTTCGGAATGGCGCATGCAACCTATCCTGTGACAAGCCTTGCAATAAATTTCCGCCTCGTAAGTTGTTTATTGACGTTCATTTGTTAGAGCCACCTACCACGATTTTAGTTTAGCAGAATCTTGGATTTTCTGAAGCTTGCTGACTGTTTTGATACCAAGAAAACCCAAACCAGAGCAACATAATCAGATGTAGGCCTTAGCACGGCTTTTGTACTCAGTTTGTAACGTGTTCAACAAATCGTCAAATTTGATTCTAAAGTCAAATTTTAGTGACGCTGATGAACACCATATTCACTCTGTGGGGCCAAAGTGGTAACGACCAGATGTTTAGGGACCAAAGTGTAATAGTGGTACACGTATTTTTGTTTTCAAGAAACTAGTTTTGCGAGGCAGGCTCAGTATTTCTTAAGAATCCAACCATTTGAGCCTGAAATGTTTCTTAAGTTTCTAAGTATAGTCACGGCGGGTAATTGTTACGCACTGCAGAGTGTCGGGTAATTTTTACGCACCCCCCCCCTTTTCTCCCCTACCATTTCATCTTTTACTATTGTTTTGCAACAAGAACAATTTTGAGCTTCCCTCTAAAATATTTTTCGATTCTTAATATGTTTGTATTCACATTTTCGTTTGCGCGACATATGAACAACGTATGCATTGTGGACCACACAACAGAGTTCGATAACAATAACGAGAGACGGTTGTAGTAACAAGCTTACATTTTACAAGAACTTATGTATACCTTTTTAAAGTTACATTTGTTGCTATTTTCATTTCATATTTTGAGATAATTCATAATTCAGAGATTAAAATATCCTGTTTTTTCGCCTTATTTCAGCCTTGCAATGTTTCTAAAGTGTTTATTGAGTGTTTAGCATTTTAGCCTCATGTTTCTTTAAGCCGTGTTTCTTTAAAAAAACAACGTGTAGGTCTGCATCGTGACGAAGATGAGAAAGAAGTTACGACTTCTATTCCTTGCTGACCTAGGATTTGTCATAATCGAGATATTTCATAATACATGTCATCCTTCAGTTAAATAAAGTAACGCAAAAGAAGGATAACAGCGACAAGTATTGGTGAGAATCTCAGTCACTCACTTTCTAACTCTTTCAGTGGAGTCCGGTTAGCTACCACAGCAACTGACGTAAGAGGGCTTCACGTCATCACTTCTGCCAAGGGGGTTGTGCAGTAATGTCAATAATCAGTACAAACAATAGCATCCCAAGTAATATCCCTTTAATAGTAAAGGGAGAGGTAGCATGAGCATATCTGACTCACGATAAAGAAATTTGGGGCCTGATTCCCTTTGGTCCTACTATTTTTTGTCATTTGATTACTTATTACGGATGCCATCCTTCACTGATATCACCTCTATCGCTATATCACACGGGTACTGTATAAGTCATCTGCAGGTTGTTCTGCGAGCATGCTGCTTTATTTTGTATTTTTATTATTGCGATGTCCAAACTGCTTACAGCACTTAGACCATCGTAGAAAGGTATTTGTTAATTCCAAATTCTAAGAGATTCCGTTTTTTCATCACTCATGAGTTAGCTAGCTGCAAATAGCTGATAGCCGATCTATTGTCGATTATAGAATTTTTCCATCCATGGAAGAACAAGTTAGTCTGGTCAGCATATTTATAATTCTGAGAGAAAATTCTTTGTATTTGCAACTAGTGGTCGAAACCTGACGACAGCAGTATGTTTGCCCAGTCTCAACAATATCTCCCCAATCACTCTGCAACAAACTCCTCCACAATAACATCAACTTTTTAAGGGAGTGGAAGCAAGCCTATCTACATTGTTACTCAACCCTTTTACTACAGCCATTCCATTCATATGGTCAGTTCAACACACGTAAAAAAATAGAACATAGTTGATTACCCCGAACTCTATAGAAAGATATATAATATAGAATTTACACCTCATTTACGACCTTCGTGCCTTCAACTCATTACCAATACCAATTTCATCACTTAACAGAAACTGTCTTTCCATCTTCATTCTCGAGCCTTACAGAGCAAAACAGACGCGTTTTTATAGCGCATACTCGAAATGGGCTTTTGGTGACGCAGTTGTGCGAGATGGGAGAAATAAAAGTCGAGAAAAAGAATGCAAATCCCATATGCACCGTTGTTGTTTCTACAATTTGCACCACTGATACTTCTTCTAATTAATCTAATTAGTAACATATTTAATTGTGGTATTCTCTAATACCCATTGGTCAATCCCGATGCAACCTCAGAAGCACTATAGTATCCTCACAATCTGCAAATGGCATAAAGTAAACACTAATGCATCAATGAAAACTAAACGACATCTTTAAAAGATGCATCGATATGCAGGGACGAAAAACGAAGAACTATTACCTATGACAATATCTTGATTCCCAAGTCCTATTTCAATCATCAGCCTCTGAACAATACTACAGTTGGCTTTCTGAAATAGATTGCGGTGTTTTCCATACCTCCTTGTACTGTACAGCTAACTCAATGTCAAATCTGCCTTTAACGAATTTGGCCAATATAACGGAGACCGTCAAGAGAAAGAAGGCTTGTTATCTTCTTACCGGAATACTGAGAACTAAATGATAAACGACTTGTTGCCTGTTCCAAAGCTAACATTAACAAGCAGAATTCCTGAGAGCTTAAACGAGTATTTTTCTCGCTTGAGTATCTTAGTTAATACACACATCACCTGAAGCAAGCTGACTGGTCACAAAGCTATTGGCTGTCTATAAAACCAGATACTGCCGAATTTCTTTTCCCTTAATCGTGCATAAGTGATTCGCAGGCGTACAATGTATCTCAATGACACATTTTGGCATAAATCCCAGACATATAATTGTATCACTATTGCAATAGTAACATTTTTCTAATTCACTTTGCATTAAAAATAATATAGCTTGTGACAATATTTTTAAAAAGTTCCTACATCAGCACCTCACATCAATGGCCACCACTAACCCATCCCCAGGTAATATTTATAAACAATAACAACAAATTTACATTAAAATTAAAATTGCAATAAAATAAATAATTGTCGCAAAAGGCTAACAACTGAAATGTATCATAAGGAGGGATAATGTAAGAAAACATTTAGAAGTAACAGCCCATATTGTTAAAATCTGTACACAAGCCATGTTCTACCTCTCTCACAATGGACGGGACTTTAAATGCATTGATAATAATCTATATAGCGCCAAGCGTAGGTAAGCAATATCTTACTAATTCAACTGTTGTACATTTTGATCAATTTAAAATCAACTTAAAATTTCTTAATGCATATGAAAAATTCATACAACCTTTCGTAGTCGACAGTAGTGTTACGTCCAACGATAAAGAACAGCAATAAAGAGTCAACATGAGCGGTGTAACAGCAGCATAAAAAGAAATTACTTTCAATGCTTGTCAAGAAAACCAGAAAAACATTTATCCTGCCACGAGCACACTCTATGAAGGCTCTAACAGCTATCTCTATTTAATTACTTCTTGATTTTTCTCTCTGATTCTATACATTTAATACAAATGCTATGTATGTTTTCCGCAGCTGTGACCGAAAACAATTTGCGTTACATGTATAATTGGTCCAAACAGGGAACGATTATTCGACCGGGATGACCTTGGTTAGATTACAACGATATGTTTATAAGAGTATTTTCGTACAGCATATTTAACTCTCTCTTCACCTCTCGCGTTTACATCAGTCACGGGGGAATTCCCTTGACAAAATAAATGGTAAGATACTTCATATACCAAAAATCTTTGATGAATCCGAAAGTGTAGAAATGAACAGAAGATACACTACCTAACATGTCGTTGCCACCACGTAACCCAGGCCATTCGAGTCCTGCAAGCTCTTCCATCACTAAATATGACTAACTTGTTACTGAATGTGACATAAGAAGGGGGAAATCGATAATAGTCACACCCCGTAAAATCTTGTAAAATTGATACATAGAACACCGCTGACATATTCTAAATGTGCCTTTTACCTTGGCAAAAATTTTAATTTCAAAACAATCATGAAACACCGTCGATACACACTCGAGACACGTGAAGCTAAACTTCATCTGACTCGTACGTAGCTTTGAAAAGCGATCGATAACATAAGCTACAAGAATCGTAGCCTGGCCATTTACTAGAGTTTATTTAACACAACTGCAATACATGTCCTTCATACGTAATCTTTGCTTTAGTTTCAAGTTCCAATTACTCATGGCTTCCACTATCCACTAAAGTGTTTCTTAAACTATTGATACCATTCTGAGTTGCATGTTACAATACATAGCGCCGTAGAATTCAGATTTTCATCCTACGTGTTGCCCTTGAAAAGTCGATCTCAAAGTATACACCGACTATGCTTTATAGCAGTATTCTCAAAAGTAAAAAAAGCAAGCAGCAAAGAAAACAAAGCACAGGTTACAGATATCGACGAAATTTGAAATCAGCGCCACCATTTCGAAATCAGGGCGACCATCATCGAACAGTTAAAATCTATCAGATTGTTGTCTCTTTTCATCTCCTTCTAACACCTTTTACAAATAGTTGCTATTTCTGAAAAGTAATAGACTAGTCAATTTTAAACAAATAATAAATAGATATGAATACAGTACACGTTGGGAACAATTAGCTTTTAATGTTCCTATGGCAACGATCCGCTTACAATGATACACAGAGATAGATTTACAAACGAAGCAATTTTACATTCTATTTTCAAACTACCGTCAGTGAAATGCATGAAGGTAAATTAATGAATTTCCACCCGTCATTGTTTTAACAGTGACCATAACCCTCTTAATTGCTCAGTTACTTATGTCATGGTTTGCATGTTCTAGTTCCTATGTTTTTTCGAGAGACAATCTTCAGATAGTCAATTTTGATATATTATTACCACAGCCATAACTGTAAGCAATATTTCTTTGACCAAAACATTTTCCTGAAAAATTCTTGCCACGGGAACATTGTTTGAGAAGGGACTCGATTCACACGGTGGATATATCATAAAATAAGAAATTTTACCCCCTGAAATCTGAACTACACAAGCAGACATGTAAGGCGGTGTATGCTTCGCTTTACCAATTAGCTACAAGATATCTACATCAACACACGTATCATAATTTTCCATTTTCTAAGGTAGTGCCAGTATTCATGCATATATTAATTGTCCTAATATTATTTGTTTCCAGCGTTATCTTAAGGTAAACAAATACTTACTGTAATGATATTAAAAAGATTCCCTAGAAATAGCAACCTTAACGACAAACCATGCCGTAAACGTGTTTGCAAATAAGACAAGTAGCGAGGACACCAGTTTTTGTACTCTCAAAAAGACCAATAGTTTGACTTCAAGAGATGAATTTAAAATCTAAGAGATTTTTCTGTCTGTTACGTACTATTTGACCAAACTTCAGCCTCAGTATTGGGCAACCAAGTTGCTAATGAAAAATATATACGCAGATCTACGTCCCTTCTCATGAACACTACAAGTATACTTTATATAATATACAATATGCATTAAAAAAGGAGTAATCAACACAATCACGCGGGATTTTGCACAGTAGCTTTCTTTTGCTGAAGCTGCCGAACCCTCCATTTGGCATAAATCTGTAAAAATAATGCAAGGAACACGACTGCTACGCCAATGATAGCTTGTGATGCAAGAGAATGATGATAAATGATGCACGACAGAAGAATACTGAACATCTGCCTTGTCACCATGATTGTGGTAAACACCAAAGGTCCAAATGAAGAAATTGTATAAAATATAAACAACTGACCTAAAGCCGATGCACATGAAATAATCATAGCATGGTAACCAAATGTTGGGTACTGATAGATAAAGCGAATGGCAGAGAAGAGTCCACCGCTCTGAATCAGTGAAATACACGTAAATAGACTAGAGAATACATTGGTACCAAACATCATCTGTATGGAGGTTAGATGATATTCTTGAAAAAGCTGTGACTGCCAATTGGCTGTAAAGCTGTCAAAGCCCATATATCCTATCATTAGAAATAAGCCAGACATCGTGGTCTCCGCAGAGTTGTGCTTTCCAGTGGCTACAGCCATCAAAAACAGGCTGACACCAAGGGAAATAAGAAATGCAATAACATATTCATAGTACTGGTAGCTCTTCTTTGATACAAATTTCCCCATTATCATCACTGGTATCATTTTCGAAGCTTTCCCTAGCACTTGCGTTGGAAAACTAACGAACTTTAGTGCTTCATACTGACACCAGCTACTAAGAATATTAGAAAGTGACGCAAAGGAATACTTGAAGAAGGGTGCAGTATGTGTTGGCTGACGTCTTAGTGCAATATATGTTCCTGAAACAACTAGCGCAAGGAAACGATTCATGAATACTAGGAATTGGGAGTCTTTAAATCGTGTTGCTGCATCACCAGTTCCATACTTCTGAGTCATAATCCTTTCTTGAAGAACACCCCATGTTAAGTATGACACTTGAAGTCCAAAAGCACAGAACACAAGTTTAACTGCTAGTCTGTAATTAGACGTAGGCAAACTTCTGCTAACAGCAGCTCTGCTTGATGGCACTCCTTCCCCAGATGTCTTCTCGGGTGTACCAAAGACGCAAACTTGGATCAAGCGGAACATACAACCAAAACCTGGTACAAATAGATAAGTTAACGGTAAGAACACAAACAAGGTTTCTTGTTAAGTAATGTAAGAAGACTAAAACAACTCTGGCACTTATGCACAAAAATACATCAATTACTTAATGCCAGAAGAATTGTAGAAATCTACACCAAAGACATAGAAATAAAAACTTACATTGACATATCTAATGTTGAGGAAAGAGAGATAAAATTTTACAACAGGCACCTCATAGTCATTCATTAGACAGTGCACATTCAAGTACTTCAATTTGTAAAATAGACTATCTATTTTAGAAATACAATGTAATTACTCAATTGCAGTTCAAGGCCTTTTGACACTTTACAGTTGGTCAGATTTACAAGGTCAATAGTTTCAGACTCAAGGATTATTAAATTCCTAGCTTTGATTGTTTCAATGTGATAAACTTGTCAGATACTTTGAAACTGGTCTGATGCTGGCAATAAGAGACACTATAAATGCATTTCTACTACAATTGGTTTCTTTTGTTTACATAGGCAATGCTTGTAGAGCATCACGTAAGAAAATAGTACTTAAAAGCTCCACTTTTTATGCATACAGGAAGCTGCTGAAAATTTTATATTGGCCTTCTGACACCCTTCTATATTCTGCTACACATCATCATATAAAATCAAAATGGATCAGAGAACATCCCTAAACCAGTTCAAGAGCTACTCCTTATGATATAATTAAAATATCTGGCAGGTTAAATTATGCAAGAAAAAATCAGCCCCTATTGTTACTTGGGAAATGTTGGAATGCTGTGAATATCGGGTTCATTACTAAGTCATTTGTTGCGTAACCTAGATAGGCCGGTAGAAAAACCGAAAAAAATGGCCTGACCTCGAATTAATTGCAAACGTTTGACATTTGGTATCGTTAGAACGGAATTTTATTGTAGATCACCATAGTAAAACCCCAAGAAAAAAACTTTTGGGGAAAAAAAGTTACAGCGCTTTTAGTAAAGCGATTTTTTCTTACCAATTTCTACTTCCTACATATTCGAATGTTCGAAAGTCTTCAGAATTGATGCTTCGAATGTCTTTAAATTTAGCTAAATACAACAGAAATTTTTCTTTCTTTCAACTAAAAAAACAATTAATCTTTGTCAATTAAATCAATTCTCTAAATAAGCAACTTACAGAAAGATTAAAGGTTACGTGAGTAATGTGAGTAACCTGTATACGACTCCGCAACGCAAGGCTGTAATTTTCCGGGCAGCAAAAGTAGCGAAGGCAAAAATCACTACCAAAAGCTTGTTGTGGAAGTCGGCATTAAAAGAGTATATTGATAAATTTATAGATTGAGTATTTATATGTAGGTACAATTAAGTAGATTATGTAATTACTAAAAACAAAGAAAGGGAAAACTTCGATCCTAAGCAATTGACTTTGTGGTTGTGCAACGTTGTCAGCCTTGCGTAGGACGAGCAGCTGTAATGTCATTTGTCCCATCGGGGGTGACAGAATCACAACAGAGCTCTCCTTCTAGAGAGCAATTCTAGGAGTAAACGGTAAGAAAATAAGTAAGAGTGTGTACAAAATTCTTGTTATTATAATAAACATTTTCGGCTAAAATTGTATTTAAAATTTCGATGTAAGGAATAAAACTAATAAGTGTTTGAAAGAATTTAAGTGTAATATACTGTTTCATAAAATGTTCGAAATAATTTTAAAATAAAGCAATCTGGGAAATAAACATGCCTCCACGAACAAGTTCTTCTAAATTTCAGTGCTATGTCTTTCGAATTTGTCGCATTTGAGTTCCAATGGATCGAGTTTTTGTCCAAATGTTCGGTTGGTTCGGTTGGTTTGGTTGTCCAAGTGCTTTTTTCAATCTGCCTAAACTAACCTTGTCCTCTTTACCCAGAATATCCAAAGTAAAATACTTGGCCTGGCGCGCGATAGCCTTATAGGATCCCCGATAAGGAGTTTGAAAAGGTACTTTGACGGGATTGTTCCGATTAAAAATATACGTGCAGGTCACTAATACTTGACGTACCTCTGATAATCTCCACCACTCTGTCCTAGCCTTCCTGTACAATCATCATACCATCATCATGCTATTTCATCACCATATCAACCTCTCCTCAAAGAATCTCTGAACATTTCACGACCATGCCACAAGGAGACCGCCATTAAACACTCCATTACGTACCACATTGAGAGTTGTGACCCTCCCGTTTTTACTCGGCCGTCTCAGCATTGCTAAATCTTAATTTCAGCACATAATGCAGCTGCAAATCATTCACCCATTTCAAAGCTCTTGGTATTTCAAAGAACTTCCATGGTAATCGGCGCCCTAATCGCCCATTTCACCATTTTGATTCTGCCTTTACCGCATTTCACTGCATCAAAGACACACTCACAAATGTCACGCTTCTTCGCCACCAAGTACCAGACGCACCATACAACTTGATGGTTAACAGTTGTGACTTTGCTGTCAATGATGTTCTTTAACAATTTATTGCTGGTTCTTGGCATTCATCTCCTTTTTTCCTAAACGATTGCAGCCTGTAGGTACTGGGTTCAAGTTTACCTCAGACACAAATTATTTCCATGACAAAATAAGTTTCAATTATTTACATCCCAAACTTCTTATATTTTTGAACTTTCACAGCCTCTGATCTTCATCTCCCTGTCTTATGATTTGATTCATGTCGTTTATAACTAAAGATGAAACTGTAGCACATAAAAGCCACCGAAACACGACGACATTTTACAACAAATTGGTACAAAAACAAAATAGCAGTACCATCAAGAGATCGAAACCTATGAAAGTATGCATATTACTGGTAAAAAGACGTTTTCAAAGCTTGGCATAATTCTCGTCAGCACAAATAACTCGAAAACTGTCAAGGTAGCCAACTTTTACCATCAATGCACTTCTAAAAAGATAAAAACATCTTTTTTAAAAAAACAATTTTCCAGAGCGAATGTTTTACGGAGAAAACATTTTACCCCCGAAAAAATTTTTATCATTTTTATTGACTCCCTCTCACGAAGTATTGTTTCTCTGAGATTTCACGTTTTGGTACTCTGTAGTTGTCTACATTCATCCATTCAGTCCACGTACGGCATTGTATCTTCTCTGCAGACAATATTTTATGATGTGCGTAGTTTCGCAACAATGTTTTGTGGTAAACCAGAGGGTCATTTGAGGCCTGAAGTATCTGATTAGACATATCAATACTGTTTTTCTGACTACCACTTGAAATATCTTGCAGTCAGCTCAGAGCAAAATATCAGATAGAATTGACCCAAAAGATGATGCATTTAACTCTAGGCTGTTTGCGTTGTATCACATGAGGTTTATAGTATTAATGGAAATAGTGCATTTTATGGATTTCAAAAACAGTCTCATTTCTTCTCTTTGATCTTTACCAAAAGACCACCAGTTTCAGTCCGAAAATAGTTACGGGTATAAAGGAAACCATTGCTATGTACGTGGTCCAACCACATTCATAAGCTTATTCTAATTAAAACTTTCCTCGCATACGACTTCCTTGCTCAAAGTGCATGTAAACGAGAGTGACAGAGAAAACACATGAACTTAAATACATTTCAGTTACAAGGCCTCAAATATCAGTATAAACTTGTTCATAATCTTAGGAACGTGACTTTTGCTTATTGCAGAGTTTGCTCTTAAAGTTTGTAGATTTCATCGAAAGCCGAGTACAGAAATATATGCTGATAATAAAGTCAATCTCCAAAACTCGATCTCGTATACTTTGCCTTTATTTTTTAATCAGACCGTATCATTATCTGTTATAAATAATACTTTTTGATGAAAAGAAAAATGTGCCAAGGAATATTTATTGTACGATGACCTGAACTCTTGAAACACCGTCTCGTAATATGGGTGGTTTGTAATACTCAGTGCGATGCTTCATACTAAATTTATTGACCAAAAAAATGCTCTAATTTCATGACAGTTTTGATATCAATGTTTAATGTCAGGAATTGACCGATCATAGAAAAATTGACTTAACTTGCTGTTAAAGAGTTTTCTCCTTTAAATTTGTGAAACATTTTTGTGTGTGTCAGCTTACATCCAGCCTAGTGGTTTTGCAGATAGTGACGATGTAACATGAGAACGAGCGTTGATATAACATGATGCCGTATGGTGCAAACAGTTCTTCACGAACATTCTGCAATGAACTAGTCTCATACCATCAGCTACATATGTCCTGTACTGACAGCAAATGATCCGAGACATTAACAGCATCGATTCTATCGAACGTTGATAATATTTTCCGTCCCCGCAATGTCCCCCTTAAAAAGTACACTGAGTTCATATAGCGTCCTTTCTGAGTTGAGCACATTCACATGCACCCGACAGCTCAAGCCGGCTATTATTTTGTTTCTTCTTATCCACTTCCTTGGTAGTGTAGACACATAGAAGCATTACACGGGACATATGTGTCTTTGCATCTTAGCGACGTTTCAAGTTTACACCTTGGTAAGGTGAAGCAGAAGAAGCTCATATCTTTCTCATGAGTATTACACCGAGACGGGGGTCATAATTCTAAATCTCATCACCCTTCGGATTAAGAGACGGCTGCTTTAACCACTTGACCACACTGCCGATTTTGAGGGTATTAAAGCGAGGCTATATCAAAATTTGTCTTTCATCAAAAGGATTTAAGATTTTAATGGGGGTCCAGGAAAAGGAAACACGATAATGAGCACGACAGTTTTCAAAGGAAAGTAGCAAGTCGAGAGCTCGTATATCTATTAATATATATTTGTATTTTGATAAAAACCATTTTTCATTGAATTGTTATCTGTAATTCAATATGTTATCTGTAATTCAATATGCACATAACCATTACACTTGTATCCACTTTGTCGTGGACTGCGAGTATCGTAGCAACTGTTGTCACTGTTGTTGTTAATAATGTTCTAAGCTTTGCTGGGACAACATTGATATGGTATTTGTTTGCAACCTTGAGCTTCCGTAGAACATTTATTTGTGAACTAATGAGGTTAATTGTAATGTGAGTAGCCGCTGTTTAACGCCCTTCAAAATTGCCTGTATACAAATATGCCCCTGTTTACTCTTTTGATGACATGCAACAATACTAGGGCGGAGATGAGTGAGCAGTGTTTCCTTAA
>JAAAKM020006971.1:14824086-14844522 GCA_010016025.2 Alatinidae sp. Z8VKAUB7J3 | reverse complement strand
TGAAGAAAACCCCTGTGTACTGTAGGCCATGTGTCTTTTCCATATATCTTTATATCTTTCCATATATATAGGGGGTTGAAAAATAACAAAAAATGTAATAGATGGGGGACTGGAAAAAAAGTGTAAAAAAATACAGTCAATAATTAGGATCAACTTTGACTTCTGAAGCGTAGGGTAATACAACACAAACAATAGTCAGTTATTCGAAGTCACAGCAGTCTCCTAAATACCTTCTATGATTTTAAAAATGTTCCCCTCATCCACCTGGTCAATGGCAGTGCTGTTGCAAATGTCTGTAATGTGTGTCTTCACACTTCTTCGTGCCTTCATGCCACCTTCATCTTTCAATGTGTGATTTTCGTATTTTACTACTTGTCTGCCAGAGTACCTCCTCAAAAAATTGTCAAGGGTGGTAGATTACTTAAAAATTGATCGAGGGGATAAAGAGTGTCCTGGGGGGAATAAAGAATGTCCTGGCTGGAAAATGTTTGAAATATTAATTAGCTGGGGGAGGGGGGACAGGATGTCTATTAGGCACCCAAGGGTAATAGTAATTGTAGCCTGTAAAGTTGTCAGGTTTGGAACAAGTTTCCTCGTGCTTCCAAATTCGTTTCATTCCCCCAAAGTACTTTACTCATGACATTGCAGAGACAGGTGCCTGTCTCATGACCACTTTGATGTAGTTTTACAACATGCTAACACTTTAGACAGAGGCAGTGAAACTTCTTTGCTGTTATCACCAAATGACCCCTTGGAGAAATGAACCCTTACTTTCTGAATTAATAGACAGCTGGTATTTTCATTCAGGTACTGCACTTCTTTGTATGGAATTGACAAAACTATCCAAGGTACCTTATATACAAGTGGGTCTATGAATAAATTTGAAGTAAGTAGATCCCTGCCTATTGCTATAGTCAGTGTAGTAAGTGAAGCGGTACAGATTTTTTAGAGCTATAGGAAACTGTACTTTGGATGAGGGTCACGAATGCACCAAAAAGGGGGTAATATTTCATAAACACATTTCGTTTTTGAGTACTCGATTCATTGAAAGTTTTAAACTTCCACCTGATTATTTCCCCAAAATATCTCTCGAAATGTCGCAGAAGTCCCATATATTGCATAGAATAAAACTGTAAGTTAGCAAAAGAAGCTGTAACAAAATAACTTGGAGTAGATGCATGAATAATCATAAGTAAATTATTTACCCACTTTTCCATCTTTGCAGGTGACAAATGCAGCTGATGTAAGGTTTGCCATTCAGATGGCAAAAGAACATTTTGGGCCACTTCAAACTGTTGTCAACTGTGCTGGTATAGCTACTGCTAAGAAGACACTAGGTAAAAATAATGAACCTTTCCCCATTGAAGAATTCTCAAAAGTGATACAGGTAATGTCAATAGTTGGTCTTATTTTATTAACTGTTTTCAAGTATTTGCAGTGTTACAGTTTACAGAGTCATTAAGGAAGCAAGCCATGTTTCACCATATGTTTCTTGACTTGTGTTGTTGGAACTGACTTTAGTAGTCATTAATAACATTTCCAACCAAGATGTAATTGGTATAGCCAGGTAGCAAACCGTATGAAGCTAACCAATAATTTTTAGTCTGCAGAGAGGTATATGGCAGACCTTTCAATCAGGACAGCCAGCTGCCAAGTAAGCAGACAGTAAGACAAAAGATAAAGATATGTACCCATCCTATAAACAAATTGATAGACCATCAATGAAGTAGACAGATTTATACATCATTAGGCTGAGTGACCCATAACATCATTTTTGCTATATATATATATATATGGATAATCTTGAGTATGAATGTGCAAAATAGTCTTAGACAGGTACCACAACCTTTTCTTATTTTTGTTTTTCAAGAGGATTCTACTGAAATTTAAGTCAAATCCATGGTTTACTGTACCTTTCTAACTGAAATCCATTACAGCAGTTATCAGATAAAATGAGAAGCCTTATTAGCAACTTCATTTTCATCATTTAGGTCAATACAATTGGCACCTTCAATGTAATTAGACTGGCAGCCGAGCAGATGGCAAATGCTGAACCTTACACAGCTGATGGAGAACGTGGGGTCATTATTAATACTGCTAGTGTAGCAGCATTCGAAGGACAGAAAGGCCAGGCAGCCTATTCAGCATCAAAAGGAGCTATTGTTGGAATGACGATACCCATTGCAAGAGATCTTGCACGTTATGGAATTCGTGTGAATACCATTGCACCAGGTATTTTATTGAAAAGATTTATAACAAAATTGCTAGTTTGAACACTAGATAAGGAAAATATGTCGTCACTGTGGATCTAACCTGTGACACATGCTTTCGCGGCGTGCGCTCTACCCACTGAGCTAGGTGACCTCCCATTTTAACATACTCTATTTCTCTAGTAGTTGAGTTTTATCCCTGGTAGTGACATATTTCCACTTCTCTTGTGTTCTTTTCGAAACTGACATTATAAATCCTCTCTTCTTGATGAAACAAAATTGCTGTATTTCTGCGATACCAGATAGACCTTCCTTACAAAACTTCTTTTAAAAGTTTATCTTGTTATTAGAAATGGCATCATTATGCTTTGCCTTCATCGATTTGAATGTTCCTCTTGTTTGTATTCATATGTCATTGATTGGTTTATTTTCGCTTTGATTGGTTTTTGTTCATTTGTTCATCTATTAAAGGTTCATTTATTCATCTGTTCAGTGATTCATCAATTATTTCATTGTTTCTTTCTTTTCTTGGTTTATTCAATCATTCATTCATATACATATTTCTTTTCGGCATTTCATTCCATCAATGGCTTAGATCTCGGCCATTTTTCTCCATAGAGCCCCATTTTGAAATGACATTATGCAGATCATCACATTGTCAATTACATCAATTGCCATTTCTTTGATCTTTATTCTTTGTGTCCTCCTGTACCCATTTAGTACGCCTTTTAGAGTAATTGTTAAATCTTGGGAGATGCATTACCACTTAACTGCCACCTGGCTCCGCCATGTTCAGTCTTGTTTTCAGTTACACCGTTGATATTACTTTTTGTGTAAAGCATTACGACTATCGTCACGAAGTCTAAATTATGAAGGAGTTCAAATATTGAGAATATCAAATATTCACGTGATGAAATTCTGTCTTGGCAAGTTACTTCAGTTTAATCAAAATCGTGACCTCGAGTTCAGTAAATATTTTCCCTTTTTGTTATTTTTATTGTCGTCGTCGTTGTTCTTCTTCTTGGCCATCTTCTTCATTTTCTATTCCTTCTTTATGTTCTTTCTCGTCGTCGTCTTCTTCTTCCACGCTGACGTTTTCTTCTTCATGATCATGATCATCATCATGATCATCATCATCATAATCATCATAATCATCATCGTCATCATAATCATCATCGTCATCATCATCGTCATCATCATAATCATAATCATTGTCATCGTCATCATCAGCACCACCGTCATCACTACAGTCAAGAGAGGGGCTCTCTTGATCTAAAGATTAGTAGGTACCTATCATGCTGATAATAGAGAAGCTTTTGAAGTGGGTGGGATAAAGCTTGACGAATTGCGGTGATTCCAACTTACTCTAGCGAGCCCTCTTCTTGAATACAGAGATGACTCCCACTAGGTTCCATTGGTTTAAGAAATAATCAGAATATTCTCGTGGCAATTCCTCGGAGTTCTGTCTGATTATTCCTTAGCTACCACTCAAAGTGTCGAAGTCTTTATCAGGGATTTAAAATGTTAGCCTGTTTGGTTCGCTGTGCTTGTCTTCACTTTTCCATGATGTCGGTTGGCGCTTCCCGCCGCCAAATTCAGTCCCCCCGTAAATAGTTCTCTTGACGCCCCCTGCTCTACCAGGAAGGAACTACAAGTAAAATGCATTCAAGGCTACCTTTTCCCCAAACAATTAAATTTTGCCATACATGCCCGTTCACCACCCTAGTGAGAGATAACAAGTCACGTAAATTCAGAGTTTTGGGTTAATCCAAAAAGCTCATGATCAATTACTATTTTGCGAGAAAAAAACAGTGATTCTATCTTACTTTTGTATATACTTCTTTTTAAGGTTTGTTTCTCACGCCACTTCTGCTTGGACTTCCCGAAAAAGTACGAACTCTACTTGGAAAGCAAGTTCCCTTTCCGTCCCGCCTTGGAGATCCTGCAGAATATGCCCAGCTTGTGCAATCGATAGTTGAAAATCCCATGATCAATGGAGAGGTAATCCGGCTTGATGGAGCTATCAGAATGCAACCATGAAATGGAAAACACTGGATTGGAATAGAAGCGAATAAATATAATAAAAGAATACGAAAAGTGGACTGTATTTATAGTAATACGACACAACTTGGCCGATCGGAACATTTTATATGGCATTGTTTACGATTTTCATCGTGTTTTGTACACAGTGTGAACCGACATGAGAAAATTCCGGTTTGTTTGAATAGAATTTTGAAGTTGCGCTGCGCGCATCGTAAAGTTGATATTGTATTAATGTGCATTTGTTTGTAATCCAGATAATTGACTGCTGTAGAAAGCTATGATACTAGTACGAAATTGTAGTTCCGTTGAGCAGTCACATTTTCACCCCCTCTCTGTAACACAGTAATATTTTGCTGCACCATGTATTGTGCCCATTTATAAATTGCACGGCTTGCCAAGTCGAAATTTTTGTGGTGAAGGCAAGATGCCTAGAAATACGAAGAAATTTCATTAAGTTCATTGTTTTTCTTATGAAATGTAAATGGTACAGTTTGTTAACATTGTTGAATAGAATTCGAGGTTGTAAACTGTCGAATAGGCAATGTCTTCGTAATTCGTGTCCCTGTCTTACGTTTTGTAATGGAAATTTATTTGCAGGAAGAGAATGAATGATAGGATGTATTTTTACGTCGTCAAAATGCCGTAGCATGACTTTTGGAATAGCGGCTGCTCAGACCATTATTAAGGGCAAAAGTAGAAGGCAATCCCTAGTCGTGTCTGAGAAATTCAACCTAACCAATAACCTCTGGTCATGTATCTAGGCTTTGTTGTGCTTTCATTCTAATGCCCAATTGCGTGCGTGCTCGTATGTATTCAGGGACGGGGAAACAGGGGGGAACAGGGGGCATGCCCCCCCAAAGGTTTGTTAAGTCTCACTTTTTTTCCTTGACCACCTTTCATTTTTATCATAATTGAAATTGATTTCGACAGACATTGTGTCACATACACAGCAAGACACGCTTATCGACATGAAACACCCCTTCCCACACAATGACCGAAGGCACCTTGGTGGAATATGAAAAATAAATTTGAACCCAGCCTACTTCCACCCACACCCCCCCACACCCCCAATCCGCCTTACCTTCCGCCGTCGCTGTGTATAAATGAGAACTTAAGCCCCCGTAACTTTGGCTTCAATGACAAGTCGACGTGTTTCATGCTTAAGGGCCTTGGTCGATATCAGACAGTGTCACAGGCCAGCACTTTTCAAGTCTAGGTACTGCGCGAAGGGGTTTTTGAGAGTTTAAAGGGAGCAATGGTGACACAGAGGGTATTAGGGGAATCCAAGGTATACCAAGTGGGTAAACGAGATTTTCAAGTGAGTTTACTGGCAAACTAATTAATTTCGCAAAGGTAATAGCATGTGATCTGGAAGTAGTCTGGGATCTACTTTGTGTCTCAACCCAGTCACGTGACTTTACGTCATTTGGTATATATAAGATGAGACACATGTGTTTTTCAACTAAGAACCTAGAATGAACTAAGAACCGAGAAAGAGTAAAGACGATTGTAATTTATCGATTAGTTAGAATTATTATTATTGTTATGTGATTCGAGTTAAGTTAAATGTACAAGAGTAAACTCCGTATATTTCTTCGAGTTCAGTTGTGGCAGTTTCAACTTACAAATCAGCATGCTTCGTTGCATTTCTTACATCAGTGTGTCGGAACGAAACAAAAAGGAAAATAAATGTTGTTTATCATCGATACTGGAAACAATGATCAATTCCTGATTACCTGGAGACTGCTTTGAGATTTTAGTATTTTAGTTTAGAGATTAAGCATCCTGCCAACGGCAATAATTTTTAAGGACTTTTGTAACCTACGCTTTTCAGTTTCTGCGTCATTGCTGATAGATCAAAATTACACTACAAAAACTTTGATGAGGTGCATAAGACAACGAGGCTAGTAGTTGTTGAGCTTGAGATTGACCTCGCAAATTTGCTTTAGAGATCCATAAACAACGTTGCTTCATACCTGCAAAACCACGTGTATTGTAGAATTACCTCTTCCAATACTGCCGCTAGTTTTTCCGACAATATATTCTCGCCTATAGAGAAGAGACCCAAAACATATTTATTACAACTTGCTGGTATTTTAAAATTGTTTTAGACATTTCATGAACGTAGAAAAAAATTGATTCATTCCCAAAGTCAAGGTTGAACCACAGCTCCAAGATTGAAGCAATAATTATGAGCCAGGAAATCGGAAAGGAGAAGGATGCTTTTGCCACACTGAATAATATATGAGCACTCGTGGGATGCTGCTTCCCGATTTCTTGCTTTTTTCGATCAAATTCGGCTTTGTCGCTATATAGCTAGCGTGGACGATAAGTGTTAGATGTTCGCATGCCAAAGATACTATGAGGAGGATCGCTCGTTTAAAGGAGTTGAGATTTTGCAAATATGACATCGATAGTAGTAAATTGCTATCATCGGAACAGGGGGCCATTCAAAAAGTACGCATGCTCAGAATCTGGAATTTTTAACCCTCCCTCCCCCCTTGTTCGCTTACAATAGAATGACATCACTAAAACAATGGATGTTCGCTTTTGTGCTTACCCCCTCCCTCTCCCTCCAAGCGTACGTACCATAACTCTTACTTCACTGTTGGTACAATATTCATCTAAAGATGTGATTTTCTTATAATCATTTTGCATATATTGTTATATAAGGTTCTCTAGCAAACTTCAGCTTATTGCACAGCATATTTTTTTATTTTTTGCAGAATTTCAAAAATTTTTGCATCTTTCACTTCAAATTTTGATACTACGAAATCGTCAGTACAAATTAAGGAAATAAAACCTAAGTTTAAAGATATAATAATCATGTTTTTCAAAGAAAAGTAACAAACAGAAAGGCAAAAACCTCCACTATAGGTCAACAAAATGCCTATATCACAAAATTTCAGAAAAAAATTAAAATTTATTTATCATAAGACTTCCCAGTAAATTTTATGAAAAGTTACCAAATTTCGTGTCAATCCGGCCAGGCTTTAAAAGGTTATTACCTGAAATGTGTAGCCACGGGACTACTATTCCCCCCCCCCTCCCCTTGTAAGATAGTGTTAAAAACGTATTTCAAATACTAAGTAGATAGGAGAAAAACAACCTTACAGAAGAATACATGCTTAAACACTTAAATTAGTGCTACTAAAACTGTTTTGATACCACAATAGCGCATCCCGGTATTTTGGAAAAGGTTACAGTAAGAGGGCTTCACAGCATAAAATGCACTCGTGCACTTCATTTGGAGAAAAGAGATGGGCTGTATATTTGGAGACCACACCAACAAGTTGCAAAAATGCTACAGAAGCAGACGTTTTTATGATAAGAAGCCCTCATTCACTTTAAGCAAAGGACATTTCACACTCTTAGAGCAGATCCTAAAGATTAGAGAAATGCTACGATGGAAGACTCCTTTACGATAAGATTTCTCTATTTAAAGAAGGCAGGAGACACACATATTTTAATACCATGTCCCCGAGAAAGCGAACTACCGCTATAAATAATAAGATGCACTTACAAATTCTACGTAAAGAAAACAAATATTAAATTTTTTAACAGCATTTGAGAATTAGCGAAATGCCACTAAAGAAGACTTTTTCTATAGCATGATAAACTTGTCCACTCGCAGCAGAGGACACGGATGTTTATATTTTAAGCGGAGATCCTTTGTTAGCAAAATAGCTCAAGAGAAGAGCTTAAAAGAATAGGACGTAACTATACACTTCATGTAAAACAAGGAATGTTTCATCATTACCATAGAATATCTTAATGATTAGAAGTATCCAGGGCAATCTAACTAACAGACCTGGATAACTTGAAACAGGAGGCCGGAACTGGGGCCCGTTAACTAAACATACATTGCGTATCAGCAATGACTATAATTCCAGTAACTTTCCATCATAGTGCATCCGGGAAGCACATATAAGTGTTCATTATAGTTCGTTACACAGCATTTTCGAGGTATCTCTGTGTCACAAATAGCAAGAATCTTATATTAAAATCATCCAGAATAACATACACGTTCACCTTCTACACAATAATCAACAGTTTTGTTGCATTTAGGCACCACAATTATTTTATGTACAATTTCTGGTATAAGTATGTGATTTACGCTTTTGTGTTATAGATAATAATTGCATTTCCAATGCCTCTATACCGTTTTGTGCATATATTCTTCTAACAAAGAAAAACCGAGTGCTGACAGATAAACCCTATGCCTTCCAGTGCTTGCCTCCGATTGCTTGTTGTCCCGGCCTGTTATTTAAATTGCCCTGGTACTATCCTTTCTTTTCCTAATTTCTCTTAAACAGAATTTTATAGCCTAGTCAAGTCTTATTTACTTTTAATAACCTGTCATTTACAACTTACTACAGTTTTGCATTAAACTTTGTAATGTAAGGTTATTTGAATTTCCGTTACTTTAGTTCATGACAAACATTAATTTAGCAATTTTCGTTTTAATATTTCTAACTAAAGGAAGACGCTTAAGACCAAGTCGTATTAACTGACTGCGCTTTTTAACTAATTTTTTAAGAAATTTTTTATAAGATACAACCTATTTGAGATATCTAAAATTAAACATTATCAGTGTGAAGTTTCAAAGTTTCATTAATAAAAATATTTGGCACATATTTGCATCATTTGGCAAATATATTTGCATCATTACTTGAAATAGCAGTTTCTTAAAGATTCTAAAGAAAATATTCCAAAAACGACTGCTTTCCTTCATTTTATTATTGGTATATTGATCAACCATTCTTAAAAATAGCTATCGGATATCATCTTTCTTGAATTAGGAGCAGAAGATTGCTCATCTCTCAAATTCAGAGGCGTAACAAATTCAGGTGTCTACACTATGTTCATTAATGCATAGCAGGTACGGACACCACGTGATATGACAAGTGATGGTAGAAGGTGGACCATATTTCAAAGAAGACTAAATGGTGTCCTTGACTTCACTCAAAATTGGATAGGTTATAAATTGGAACCAGGTGATTTAAGCGAAAGCTTTTGGCTGGGTCTTGACTTGATTCATTTCATTGTATCACAATGAAAGTCGGAACTGAGAGTAGATATCACCGATTACTTTGGAAACAAAACATATGCCCAATATGGTTATGTGTACATAGCAGACGAGTCTCAAGCTTACAAGTTGACTATTTTAGAGTATTTCGAATCTGCTAGAGATGCTTTAGCGTGTGATAATAAATTGAAGTTCAGTACATACGATCGTGATAATGATAGATATACAGGCCAATGAATAAAAAGTTACCAATCGGGTTTAAAGATTGCTTCCATGCAAACCCAAACGGCATATATTCAACAACGAGACGAAGTAATGATCTTAGTATAAAATGGACTGGCATTTCATACAATTGATAATGGCGATTACGTACCAATTAATTTCAGCGACATGAAATTTAGAAGAAGGGTGGCACGAAAGCAAGGACATTTCAAAGGTAGCAAAGCAAGAAGCAGGTAAAAACATTTGAAACTTAACAGAAAGGTCTACGTGTTTTGCTTTGTTGCTTGTTTGGAGGTGGCGCTGAAATACCAACATTATTTAAAGTACCCCTTAAAAAGTATAATATTCCCTCTTATTAGCTCTTATAGATATTCCTGACCACTGCTCTTAAGTATTTGTTCCATTTTAAACTTCCAAATTCCATAGTTGGATTCATTTAAATTCTCAATACTACATTTTGTACACAATAAATCCATGGTAATCTCCCTTCACAAAAATAAACTCCAAGAATTGCAACTGAAGCTTTCTTCTCTGGCCGACAGATCTACAATTTCTGCCTTTCAATCGCACTCTTCAATAAAAATCAGTGTGCCCATAACCTGTGATATCTGAGTGAATCTTCAGAAAAAATCTAGCAATAAACTGTAAACAACATCTTGAAAACATAAATTGCATACACCGTTGTTTTCGAACATGAGTGATACAAAAGAAAAACTAGTCCATTATTCTGTTCGAATAAACTGTCAACAACTTAACAATAGCTTAATTAAAGCCCATTTCATAACATAAACCTCAATAATATGCAAAATACATCCAAATTTTGATAATGACAAATAGCACCGATCTGACGAAGTATTTACAACTGTGAAGCCGCTTTCATTATATCTTAGCGAATTCATTCTCCCTAGCGTGCAAAAATGACATCTCTTTTAGCAGCAAACATAGAGAGTAAACCAAAGTAGGGATTTGCCACCTAGCTCCTTTTTACCCGTACTGTCTGCAGACACTGACCTCATATACTGCCTTAGTTGGAGCCGTTGGACATTGAAACTGCTGCGTGGTGCGATAGTCGTTTCATGAGATATTGAAGACAGCTCGTAATATAGTGTATATATGCATGTACCATGTAATCTGCTCTTTGATTGCTTACTTGGCGTTCATAAGAAAGAGCCATAGACCAGTCCAGCCTGAATTTGAGTACAGGATATCTCCTGTGTAATACTGTATAAATGTTCAGATCTTCAGACCATATCAACCTTAGTAAGTGGACTCTGTGCTTTGACGAACTTTCATTTATTCTTGTTTAGATGTTCTTTCAATTTAAGAAGTGAGACAAGTAAAGAATTTCAGTGATTTTCGTTGCCCAGTATTTAGGAACCCTTGCTGAGAGAAATGAACTAGTTTATCATTATTGATCATAAAGAACAAAGAGATGAATACTCCAACGATGAATAATAGTAAATAAAGCACCAAATAAGGACACTCTCTTGACAAGGTTTCCTCGAATAGAGTTCTTCAGATCACCTACAAGTTGGTTTCTAAAATTTTACTCTCGCTTTGCTCTCGACTTTGCAGATTGGGTAAATTAACCGACTTGTATAAAACTTAATATTATGAGAAAATGTGTTTACCATTACAAATTGCTTTCTCCTATTATTATGCTTGATTTCCGCTAGACAAATGTGTTTGAACGAATTAAGTTTATACGTGGGATGTGTTCACATGAACTCTTTTTGCCGTTTCCACACATATCCCGCACTTACACCCCCAAACATTTTGGCTAAATACAGCATACTGTGTCCGAGGAAACTCACGTAGCTGCGATTGATCAAGTTCAGATACTTTCTTTTTATTCTTAGGGAATGTGTTTAGAAATTGCAATGCGGGCATGACTTACAAGGCGATTACTGTTTCTAACTTCAAATAGAATGATGATATTAACTTTGCTGCTGCGGGGATTTAGGAGATCAAAAGAAGGTTGAGATATGAAAAGATTTGGGGGTAAGAATGATTGATGAAGAACGGAGGAGAAACGGTGAATTTAAACATTTCAACTACAAGTATTTCTTTCGATCCATAAAGATATCACCTTTATCATATGAGGAGTTGCTTTCCTCGATGAACCATTCTCTGCAGGAGAAAATAATAAGGATATGATACATTACGTATCCGTGAAAGGTTAATTGTGTCACTTTGTTAGTTGTTCCACCTACAGTTGCAGTTAACTACAAGGTTATCCCAGCAAACATTGATACGGACAGTTATTGATGTCACATGTAAAAATGTTTGAGAGATGTTGAAAAATCGCTGTTTTCTTGATGTAGTTGATATGCAGGAGCAAAGAGCGAGAAGGGTCCAACGGTTTGAAAGGGAATAACACTAATGCCAACGCAAATGGAGTCATCGATGACAAACATGTTGTCAAGCAAGCCTCGCTGAATTTTCATTTGTTAAACTTTAAGAAGACCCATAGCATGCGAATACTTAAAAAATCTTTTGTCTCTTAGAACTTGTTGAATATCAGCATAGGAAAGGTATAAAAATCTCCTGTAACAAATATTTTCAGAACAAGAAATGTTATTTGGTGATTAGAAATGTATTTGTGCCACCTTACAGTGCTCGTCTTTGTTATCTTGCCATCTTCAATTGGTTTTATTGGTTTCTCGTTGCTGCGATGTTCTTCGCTACAAAAGTAGAGGTTAATCCGTGAAGAGAATATTTTCTCTGCAGCGAATTCCATGGTAGAGCAAACAGGTTTTGCAGTGGCTCTAAGCTGATTATGTACTACGTATACCAAGGGGCCAATAATTTTGGTTGGCGCTAACAAATTCATCTAGCGGACATTAAGTATCATTAAAAATGGAACAACTTCGTCTGTATACATAGGCATAATATGTCCATATATCCAATCAGTGTTCGATTTTGAAGCCACGTGACATTTACAAGACTTCACTTATCTGTTTACTGAGTTGCCACGCTAGCTTTGAGTGTCGTTTTCAAAATCAAATAATTATGGATACATTTGATGAAATTAGCGAACCGGTGATACAGTCACCAGTTGGTCGCAAGAAAACAAGGCAGCCTAGCAGCTTTAAACGAAATTAAGCAAAAAAAGCTAGACATAGTGCTGCAGGAAAGATTCCCGCTATCCGTTGCGTTCACAACAATCCTCGAATGTGCATGGCGTCTATGCTCTCAGACGATGACCTTGCTTACGTTCATGAATGTTTATACTCAACCTCTGAGAAAGTTAGTCAAGATGCAATACTTCTTTCTTATATGGATATTCAAAAAGTGAAGAGGAGAAGGCAGAAAGTAGAGGATGAATCAAAGCAAAAGGGAAGGGATTTGACGGTCAAATATTTTGTTGTGACGGAAGCGAAAGAACGATTACCAGTGTGCAAGGCTTCATTCATGGGTATTTTCGGTAAGTATCCCTTCCTTCGCCTTTTATTACTAGATTTACAAAGAGCTCCCTGGGCCTATACATTCAACTTTTATCAATGACGCACGTATATATGCTTTCATCTATTCTTCCCACATGAACTTGGAAACTGCTGCTGTCTCAGTGATGTACGATGTTTAGAAGATGACTAAAATAGCTTGACGTTTGGTGCATGGGCATAGAGTTGAGAATTGGCCAGGAATCGGAGAGAATTCTTTTGTCCTATGAAGGCCAAAATTTACATTTTCAAAGAAGAAAAATAGCTTCTGGAGCATGTATATACCCCTCCTCCTCAGCTCTAGACGTGTTTTGATTAGTTGGCAAGAATCATAAATGTTTAATTGTTTTTACAATTTATTTTTACCCTGCTTCTTCTTTTTGGTTATTTTAAGTTCTTTTTTGCTGTTTTTTTTTAAGTTTAGAACTTCCGATACCGTTTTTTAAAAAGTATTCAGCTCATTTCCATAGACCGTTATTTTAATCTCCGTATACTATTCTACCCTCTGAATTATTGTTTTATCTTTAACTAGCTATTGTTAATATTTTTTGAAAAGTGATATCCAATTAAAGTGAGGGCTTTCAAGGCTAGTTCCTCCACCTTCATTAGCTTTGGTTGAATCTATGCTTGTCTATGCTGGGCAGCTTGGAATTTCAATACAACCGCCTTAGAGTGCAGGTAAAATGGGCTTTGTTTGTTTTTTTAAATTTCTGCTAATTTTTAAAACAGTTTCTCTTAGGCTCACCCTTTATAGGCGTGAAGAAAGATCGACTTTCCTCAATAGCAAGGCATTGGTTTGATTATGGGATTGCTATGCCTGAGAATCACGGTGGAGCGAGAAACGTGGACCAGCATGCAGGAAAACGAAAATCTGTCACAGACCATATCGGAACATTTCATTGTCGTGCCAGTCATTATGCTCGGAGAGGTGCTCCTGGTAGAAAATACTTGCCTTCTGACTTAATTGTAAAAAAAATGTATGAAATGTTTCAGTCGCAAAATCATGAACAAATATCCTATTCGTTTTATTATTCCGTATTCATGTACAATTTTAATTTGGGCTTCGGACATCCATCAAAAGACATATGCAGCACATGTGCAAAATTTCGTATGGCATTAAAAGACCCTGACTTATCAAATGAAGAGAAGAAAGTAAAATTTGCATTGTATATTTTACACAGACGAAGAGGAAGGAAATTTTATGACATTTTAAATTCTGTTGAGGACACTTTCACTGTATGTTTCGACATCATGGAGAACTTGGTATTACCAAAGTCCCCGATTGGGCAAACTTACTACTCCCGTCAACTGTATATGTATGTTTTTGGTATAATTCGCCATTGTGGTCAGGGGAAAATGCAAGGAAGAGAAAATATAAATTTGTTCGTGTGGCTAGAACACCAAAACCGAAAGGACAGTAATATGGTTGCATCAGCACTTAATTTCTACCTCCGTTCAGTGGTCGGGGAGGAACTGCAAGAACACCATACTTTGCGTTTGTTCTCTGATTCGTGCTATGGTCAAAACAAAAACATAAGTGTTGTATCAATGCTCTTTGCCTTGCGGAAACAAGTCCATCAAAATCTGCGGATGGAGTTCAATTTTCCTATACGCGGGCATAGTTTCTTGCCTGCAGATCGTGTTTTCGGGCGCATTGAGCAAAGTCTTGAGAAGAAAGATACAATTCTTGTGCCATCGGAATACATCGAGATCCTTCAAAAGCATGGGAATGTCCATGAGTATGGCAAACATTGGCAGTGCTTTGCTTTTAAAGGTGCTGCAGCTGAGCATTGCCGTTCGACGAGGTCCTTCAAAATAAGTGAGGCCAGGGTCTTAGAGATTAACTCCGAAAAGCTGGGATTCAAATCGACGTACAGTGGCGAATTTTGTTACCACAGTATTCTTAAACGTGGCAAATCATGGGAAAGTTTTAACCCTGTAGAAGCTACCATGATCAATTGTGTGAAGGGCAGCAAGAAAATTGATGTTTCCAGGCTTATTGATCAGCTTGGGGTTAATGCTAACGTTCGCAAATATTACGAGGATGCATTCGCAAATGTACAAACTGCACCAATTGGAAAACAAGACCTTGAGGAAAGTAACGACGAGGAACAGTTGTAATTAAGATTTCGTATTGATTATTTTCAGAGTGATACAGGACAGCATATATAGAATGCCATTGTGGTAAAAAGTCCAAAATGATATTTTTAAAATATTCCAAAGTGTCCTCAAGTTTTCTTGATATTGCCAAAATATGTAACATTTCAAACCCAATTCAAAATTGAAGACTACATACCGGTATGTAAAAGAAGTTAACAATCTACCTATGACTAATATTACTTATTAAAGGTTGTTAAGGAGCTGTCACATATCAACTCCAATTTTGCTTCACGTTGGTTTTCATGTATTTGGAGGAGACGTTTTATTTTCCCGATCACGAATTTTATACTAACCAGAATCATGATAAAGCAAAGTATGAATAAGATCAGCATTAGTCGCTTAGGACAAAATTGGAAATATCTTATAAAAGATGTTGTCATTAAGCATTTTTTTTCGTAATGACAACCGTAAGTCATCACTGTAATCATTCGCCAACACTACGTTTCGTAGTTTTACTCACAAATCTCTTTCAACAATCCATTTTGTAAGGCTTGAGTTGGATCTGTAATTTTAGTTGTATTTTACCCTCCGAAGGTGGAATTTTGATCTTGTTAAATGCCGTAACTCATTGATATGCCTAGAGCTCAGCACGAATAATATAGTTGAAAGGGCACATAGCTGAGGGAAGGGTTGTTAAACTTATAGTTTATGTTAAGGCAAACCTGAAGCACCCCCACTCCTTGTCTCTGGGTCTGTATTGGAGCATTGCCCCAGCTGCTCTTTGAAATGGATTTTAATGATTTTTAAATTAAGTGTAAATTGATGCGCAAACTAGCCCTTTGGAGTTTATTTTGTCTTGGCACTCTGGGTTTCAAATTTAATTGCTTTGTAGTTCGATGAATTTTATACTTTGGTGTTTATCGTAATGGCTTTCATTCTTGTTATAACGTTCATATTCATTCTTGTTTGTTCAACAACAGTCACTCTTGTAAACATCTGTTGTACTTTTTGCGCATGTGTCTGCCGCCAATAAAACATTGGTACTTTGAACATTGAAATACAATCGTCTGTCGAAAAAGGCTAGCCAGGGTTATCTTAAGGGTCTTCGGAGTAGAGGACAGCGCTTCCACCATTCAGGAGAAATGTAATTCTCTTCAGAATTATAAAAAGCCAATTTTTATAAATATCATCAACTTTTTCAATTCCCTCGCCAGTTGAACCACAAATTTTAATACCATTACATCATGCTTTAACTTTCGTCAATAAGAGGATGGGGACGGGGTGCCACAAATGTACTTTTAGTTTTTATCAAATTTTCAATAGTTGACACTGGTATTTCTAATCCTTTAAAATCTAAGTCAAACAACATGATTAAATTACCTGCAAGCACAGAAACCAAAGCTATCATTTACCCTTCACGCATATTTCAAGTGATGGATTTGATTTAAGCATGTAGTCAACTGGTGCCAATGTTGCAAAAGGGATAAAATGTGCATACTCAATAATGAATCTGTAGTACCTCCAACCTATCTGATAGTTTTCTTAACATAAGCATACATCCTATATTGACTTGTGTATATGATTCTTTTTTTCTGTAGATGCTGTAAAAAGAAAGATAGATGAATCTCCAGGTCATAAACAACCTGAAGCCAAGCAAGTCAAAAGGGTTGATGATGATTTGCCGTTAGGCCACTTAATTGTTCTTGGTTTACCATTTAGTGCAACTGAAGAAGACATGACTGATTATTTTTCACAATATGGTGAAATTAACTTTGTTGAGGTGAGTACTGTCATAACAAATTTGGATCTTTTCTACAAGATATTCTGACTTCACTAAAATGATATACTTCTTGTTTTTTTGGGAACAAATGTTTTTGTTTGGTAAAGATTGTTTGTGCAGTTGTAGATATGGTTGCACATCTATGTATTTGCCATCTTTTTAGTAAATCTGGCCTTAATATAGCGTTTGTCCAGCAGTGTTTGTTAGTGGATTGCCCAATTACATTTGGAATCTAACGTAGTCATATAAAAATGCTTTCCACAATCCCCAGTGTAAAGATCAGGAGCAAGTTTTTGACAATGGGAAGTGTCAGCAGTAAAATGATGTGAGATACCATATTATTCACAAAGGAGGGCAGGAACAAGTTTGAAGTAACAAGTTCTGAAGACTAACCCAGAATGAAGATATGTGTTCGTTGGTTTAAACAAGTAAAAAGTCATGTGAAAATTTGAGACTGGCACATTATCAGTTTCGCATGTGTGATTGCTGTGTCAACAATAGTGATTATTCTTTATGCAATATTGTTTGTTTAGATATGTGCATGTGCCCTTCTACAATGGATGTGTCTCTGCTGATCATAAAGTTCCTCAAAAGTCATTTTCAAATCTGTACACTTCCCCTTACGAATCTTTCCCAGGACCAATGGTCTAAATATTCCTATGGGTCCATTAAGTAAACTAAATTTCATTGTTTAAGATAATATCCACCTCACATAACTTCACTGAAGATTGTAACAGGAGCACATTGGCTATTAATTATTGTGTCTCTGGTAATTGGATCCATGTTTATCAGTTACACTATTTTAGAGTTTGTTCGCTTTACATATTAAAGAAATTTACCATTTATTGCTTTCAATCAAAACCAAGCATTTCCGTACACTCACATTATATGACAAGATGCACTATTTTGTCCAAGAAAAATTATTATGAGAGGGTTAAAGGCCTGGATACACTGCCAAATATACTCATAACAATACCTATAATAACAACAGTATATCATTTTCTGAGCATTAAAGGCCAGGTTGCAGGAGAAATATTTCTCATCTTCATTATGTATGCTTTACCATGTTGTACAATACGAACACCGTTTGTCATAATGGGTTTGCAGAAATACAAGTGAAGTAGACCCAAAATTCACTTAATAATCAAGAAGCAAAGCTTGTCTTTAACCTATTATTTTATCTTTTATTTATTGTACTTCATTGCATGCTTGTTTTGTTTATGTATTGTTTTATTCCTTTTTCATGCTTGAAGGTTAAAAAGGATCAAGCAAATGGCAATTCAAGGGGATTTGGATTTGTTGGTTTCACTGATAATGAAATTGCCAAAAAGGTATTAAACAGAACACACACAATCCTTGGAAGGAGATGTGAAGTTCGGCTACCAAGACCTAAGGTATGAGTCATCTCAGTACAATATTTATGCATTGTCTTCAATATTTATGGATGTTTTACCATAATGGGAATAACCAGGAAAGCACTCCTTTTCCCAAGTCACTCTTAATCGCCTGTTATGACAAACAAACCTACGTCGCTTACTATCAAACCAACAGGATCTTATGTCTTTCCATTCAAGTTGTGGTTCTTATCATCATGAAAGCCACAACCCTATAATCACAAAGCCTATTAATGTGATTTGGTAGGTCATATCCAAAAATGTACACAGAAAATGTACCAACAGTATCAATTCTTAATGACCAATTCTTAATTTTGCTATCCTATTACCAAGCAAATGTTATAACCCTAGACCACTCCTATGTACATCTTTCTCACAAGAATGGAATTGTAGGCACATACCACCCCACCACCCCTCCATAGTTGTTGTGCAGGGGTACACCAAGGACTTCTTGTTAGGTGTAGATTTAAGGTTAAAAAATGTAAAGATCGTTAGGAAGATTCCTGTAAAGGGGATACGTTGCTTTCAATCTTCAAAGTTAAGTCTAAATTTTAGGAGATACAGGTGGTCACGTGCCTTACTACAAGCAGATAAACATGAATGTATTGGACTCATGAGTAAATGAATGGTTCTCATACGTCGAAAGTGATTTGTCAACGTGCATTTTCAGTTTAAAAGTTATGTTTTTCGCAGTGGAGCTTAGTATTATAATTTTGACTTAGTATTCTTTGCCAAAGCAAGACTTGAACTGCCTTCACTATAATTTTTCACTGATGGAATTTTTGTGAATTTTGTTTGACTTGCAACATTGTACTCTTGAGTACCTAATAAGTGTCCCTGGACGCTTATTACTTTTCGGAAATTTTCCCACTCCCGAACCTTATTTGCACCCCCTCCCCCTCCCCCCACTTATTAATTCTGGCGAATTCAGTTTCATACAAATGAAATTGATGTCAAGATACCCTATGTATTCGATGTATTTTCACTGATTCCGTTTGTTTGAACGCGCGCTATCTGCTCATGGAACAGTAGTTAACAGAGACATCCAGCGTTGAGGATTGAAATTGCGAAATTGTTTCACATTGGAAATGTCTACCATTATTGCTGCAATTCGAATGTGTACTTTAAAGTGTTCCATCACAAGTGAATATTTGTGGACACGTCTCACCATAGATTTGTAGATAAAGTCACCATGTTCGAAAGAAAATTTGAAAGAGGTGAATTGAAGAAATACTATGAGTGATCTTGATAATTTGATTAGTGTCATTAGGTGTCATTCAAAGAATAAATTTTTAAAAGATCACTATAATTCCAGCTATAATATATGGTGGTATATCGATATGGCGAACATACAATTTATTAAAATTTGGTATTTCTAAAAATCCCCCCCCTCCCGCTTATTAAATTTCTGAAATGTTTCCTACCCCCTACTCTTAGGACCCCCACTTATTAGGCACCCAAGAGTATCCGCTCAGCTATTGACAATAACTCTTCTGTCCCATCATTTAGGAAGATGCAAATATCCCATACAAGATCTTTGTAGGAAGGTTGCCTCCTGGAGTAACTGACACCGATTTGCGTAGCTACTTTGAGTATTTTGGCGAACTGACTGATGTTTACATCCCGAAACCATTCCGTGGCTTTGGATTTGTGACCTTTGCGAGCTCGGATTCCGTCAAGCGCGTTATTCAGAACAACCACACTATCAAAGGTGCACGTCTTAATGTCACCTTTGCGGAACCAAAGGAAAATAAAATGATGATGCATAATTTCCAATCGATGATGAATGTGCTTGGTGGCTTTTCAGCGCGTGCAGCAAACTCACTTTATGGGGGTCGTGGTGGTAAGTATAGTAAAGGTTTGTATTCCTGGAGTAGCAACAAATCAGATGGTGGGTATGGATATGGAGGACCGAAATGGTAAGTATCGTGTCAGATGTCAGTGTTGGTGTGTCTAATGGCGGATGGGGGAATCATTTACCATTGTTCTTCCTATAGGAGACTGTAACTATGGAAAGCCTTTGGGATTTGGGTTAAAGTTTTATGTGATTTGTGGAAATATTGACTGGAATATAGAAGTATTCTTTGATGATTTTATGTCTTGGTTATTGATGAATGCCATCATGGCGGTAGTGCGAAATGGACGGCCCCACATGGGACAATCGCTACTCACTTACAGGGAAATATTGTATTTTGAAGTGAATAACATGAGGAAG
>JAAAKM020006971.1:14754941-14823986 GCA_010016025.2 Alatinidae sp. Z8VKAUB7J3 | reverse complement strand
ATGGACGGCCCCACATGGGACAATCGCTACTCACTTACAGGGAAATATTGTATTTTGAAGTGAATAACATGAGGAAGAATAGGTGAAAGCGAAAAAAAGAAGGCGAAAACAACAGATTCTCTAATCGACAGGCTTACCGCAGGACGTCGAAATTTCTTAGTGCTCTCCATATTCTATTGAAATGTTTCTAGCATTCACAGTAATTCTCATTTGAAGACTTTCATGCAGTTGGCGTACTACATTATGGATGCTCCCTTAGTATGTGCCAATGCTACTCTGAGTCAGACTTAGACAAATGAGATGATGGTGAATGCCTACAATACAGTAAGCAGTTCACCTTCATACTTGCTATTCAGAAAATGGAGAGTTTTCGTAGTTTGGTGCTCAGCGTTATAAACGTAAAAGATTTATGACTTGGCGTGTAAAATATTGCCCCTCTCAGAAAGAGTGCCTAAAGACGTCTTTAAAACTAAGTTCACTACCCTTCAAAATATCGATTTGGGATTATTTTGTTTTGTGGCAAACGTGATAGATCCCATTTTCTGAACTTCAAATTTTTCGTCAGCCATTCTCTGCACATACGATCTTGATAGTGTTTTTTTGCTAGTATGGTAATGATGCAATGACCAAGTTTCAACTGAGTTACTTTTTATGCTAAAACTTTTCCCGCTGCTCTAAACAACTTTTGGGGTCTCTGTTTTTTAAAGTTTTGAACCTTTTATAGTGGTTGTTTGCTCTGATGGTATTGCCTGTTTTAATTGTCTTGGTGCTGACGAGGTGTCAGTTTGCTCCCCGGGAATCGTGTGGGGTGGACTATTTTATGTTGTACCGTAAGATTAGTACAACAGCATTTCCTAGTAGATAAGCCAGGAAAAGAGCAACAGGAGGAAAAGTAAACAAGTTATTGACAAATGCATTCGTGTAACTCGAATTGTTTGTTATAATAGTATTTAGTTTATAACCTGCTTCTTAGTAGCCATATCCCATGTGTAGCACTTTTGTCGTGTTATGGGCTTTTTGGAGGTAGTTCGGGGTTTTTTTGAGACTGCCATGAGTGTTTTCAAACACATTTCAGTTACTTTATTTGGCCATTTGTGCTCATTTTCCTTTTTGAAGAGGGGTGCGGGACGAGGAGGAATAACTTAGGCCATTTGCTTTCGAGGTTATTGCGGTCAGTTGAACATTTTAAATGTTCATTGGAGTTGTTCTTCCACAATACTAGCTGCCGTCAATATTTCTATGCCAAAACGTGCTTTCCTAGACCCTGATTGTTGCATTATAGTCCCAAATTGTTTGTTTGGTACAGTTCACTCATTGCGTTAAATGGCGTATAAACCATATGAAAGGGAGTTAATGTGGATATTTCTTTCTTTTGGCCTATAAGACAGCTCTGTTTAATCTATATGTGATGCGTACAGCATGTATCTATCGTAACGAATTTCACGGTGCTTTAATGTGGAACTGTCGGTATTTTAAAAGAGGAGATGGAGGCCTCTAAATATCTTTTACATTTTGACGACAAGACCCCTGGGTATACATAAGGCACAAAAATTGCGACCCGAATAATTTCAAGTACTGATATTCAAACTAATTTTAAAGACCTCGTCGAATATTTGAATGAAGTAGTGGCTATTGGTCGCTCGAAAGATTTACACAAATTCTGAAAGCTTGAAAATTGTACACAAACAAGCATTGTGGGCGTGGCAAGGTTCGAAAATTTAGAAGGTTCAAACTCTTTGCATTTCTTATAAAGTAACAGGTACAATATTTGTTTCTGAGTATATTTGACTCAAAGCAAGTCCTTCAGTACAGTTTGGAATTAACACGTTCAATTTGATATGTAGTAAATTCTGCCAAGTAGAATATCAAATTTGAATGGTGTCAGTAGGACGATAATATCGCATGACCTAGTTAATTTATGCTGACGTCAAGTATGTGATGGAACATAAGTTGCCGTCTGCATTTCAGTCTTGCTAAGTAAATTTTGTTATAGCTTATAGAAGTTATAACTTCAGTGCGGTGAGAGTGGGCGATGGGACAGTCCTAGGCGTATTGGAATGGGATGCTGGGTTGAAGTAGGACTTACATATATTTTAATTTGTAGAAGTTATAGAACTGTAAATAATGAATGTGGGGTTGAGGAGCATTTTAGTTATCCTAGTAAGATGTCATGTCAAAGACGTAGAATATGTAATAGAATAAATGCCATGATATTGTGAACTGAATGCTGAATGGAGTACTTTCATGCATGTTCAAAATCCCACTCATTGAAAGTGGAATGAGGACACTTGAACGAGACAGAGGACGTATGAAATGTAGAGAGATGTATTTGTAATTGTCTCCTATCAAAAAACACTGAAATACGCTGTGATAAGTGAAAAATGTTGGCGAATATCAACGTGAAAGAAAGATAACGATGACCAATGCTCAGGGAGCTGACAAACGATCGAATGGAGTGAGCATGCGTTGTGCTGCTGTAGCAATTTCTTTCGTTGCGAATGGTGACAGACTGTATAAATGATGACGAAAGCTGAATGAATTGAACTGACCAGGAGAGAAGCCGTTACCGTGAATGGAGTCTGAATCGTTGTATGTCTGCTTGATCGAAAGAGGGTTACAAAGAGAAGAGAAACTCACACGTGGAAGTGACCCAAATATGACTGTATGAATGGAGAACACTGACAGACAGACATCAAGTAAGATATCAATTAAGCATTCGGAATGAAAATATTGTTTTATGATATCTCGTTTGTCTATGGTCAGCTTTGTTTTTGAGGAATAGAAGCAACATATACTCGACTTCAAGTTCTTTAAATGTTAATTGAATGATGCTGCTTGTCAAGAAGATAGTTTCAGTTTCTTTTTCAGTGGAAATCGTCTCTCGTCAATCGTCATCAGACGGCCAGTTTATCTTAAGCCTGGCTAATAATCTGAAAGGAGGATCATTGGACACTTGTATGTTCTCACAACGTACCTGATCGGCATTGAAAATATGGAAACGTGTTGTAGCAGTGGAGATGTAAATTTACTATGACACAGTTCGTTGTTGCTTAGCAGTTGTCACTTCGACTTAATTTTGGATGTAAATTTCGTGTTTACAACATTTTCAAACAGTAGCTCCTTTTTCTTACGTACGATCAAATAGAGCCCGAAGCAATATACCTTTACTTAAGTTTTATTACGATTTTTGTGCCAAATCCAATTATCGATGTTGATGACCGTGAGGTGGATTATTGTTTTGACTCCACATATTTGAAGGAAGGAACATCTGCTGAAGCCTTAGACGCAATTGTGAAAACGGGAAGTATATTTGATGGCGTATACAAAAGGATTCTTGAAATTCCCGTGAATATTTCACCTAAAACAGTATCAAACCGATAACGGGTATTTCCGTACTTTTTCATACGTTAAAAGATAAAAGCTTCATAGAGGATTGTTGAAGTGCAGATTATCAACAGTGTCAGTTTCGAAACATCCACTTCAGGGTCACCATGTTTCGTAGATCTTTCTTAGCATTTCGGTGGTATGAGCCATGTGTTTTTTACAATCATGTCCGTAATTGTCGAGCTTGTACAGTAGACTATAGAAATCATCTCTAGTTTTAGTTTAGATGAACAGGATACATCGGTTAGTGCATTGTATTTTACAGTTAACATTTACCAAATTGTCGTGAAGTACTCCTGTTTCATAAACCTGTAGATTTTATTGGGGAAGGTGAATTCTCGCGGTTTCTGTATGCTTTGTTTGATTGAGTGGTCTGTGGTCAAGCCATAGTTCAGTGCGCGTCAAAACGTTCCGCCAAAAACGCCCATGGTGATAGAATTAATTCCAAACCAGTGATCACAGGTAAAAGGGAAAAGCTTGGAAGTTATTTAATTGCTTGGAAGTTGTAAAAATGAGCTCCGAAAAAGAAGACCGAGGAATTAAAATGGTTTTGTTCATTATACGGTGATTTGGTGTTGATTTAGAAACTCAAATACAACTTGATATTTTAGGACCCTTTACGTCTCTGACGTAAAAAAATGATTAATTTTGTTAAGAAAACATTTTCGATACTTCATGACAATAATTGAAGTCCAACGAAGTATATACTTTTATGTGGATAGATGAATGTTTTTAAATTCAAGAAGAAATTGATGTGTAAAAAGTTAAGGGTTTTTTTAGGGTTGTGCTGCTTTGATTTCTTAAAAAGATCATGTATTTATTATTGAATGTCATTTACCCAAGAAAAAACAAATTCCTTCCCTTCTTTCGGAACACAATCGATTGTAGTTTGGTTTTTCTTTTACATATCGAGACAAAGATTTTGTGTTAGATCGATAACTGGTTGTTCACAATGTGCACTGTTTTTACTGGAGTTAGTACACGAAACCGAAAAAATCAGTAGATATGGTGTAAAGGAAAACTTTGAAGGAATTGAAATGTTCAACGCGGAGACCCTTTACTACGTACCAAATGATTTGGTTTTATTCAAGGTGGTTGCCGTAATAGTACACTCTGGCTTTGTGGGTAAATTATACGCCATGAAGTTTGAAGATTTTGTAGTTCTGTAGTTGTATTATTTTATGTGAAAGTCATTTGTAGTTAAGGTTGAAGTGCTAAATGATTGCTGATGTCTGCTGCTTTTATTAAGGAAAACGTGGCAAAGATGAATCCGATTGTAGCTACGACAGTAAGATTAGACTTATATTTCTTTCTTTTTTTTTTAAATTTGTTTTGATTTAAGCAGTTATTGGATATGTCGTTGGAAGTTGTTGAGGGTTGTTGTTCAATATACTTTTAAAGACTGGGAAAGTTGTATCGATTTCATCGTTATGATGTCTATCGATGTATGATATACATCTGTTCGGTCGTTAGGGAACAGAAGATTTTATCAAGAGAAAGAAAGTATTAGTAATGCGTCAGTCGAGTATTCTATTTGCAGTTACTTGTGTCCATTATTTTCTGGGGCCTTCAGCTTCCTGCAGAATTGGGACTCAGCATTCGGTTATGTCCTTTACATGATCGATTGAATATTTAATGCGCTCGACGCGATTGCCTTGATTCAAAATGCTTTGTAGAGGGACCATGTTGCGAAGTACGCAATCTTGTGAATCGAGAAGGTGTGTATTTAGCAAACGAAACGAGCAAGAAAAGGGCTGTGCACTGTTCACGGTGACTGTGCGCTTCTTTCAGCGGCCTTTCTGTAGTATTTGGGGTTGTTCGGATGATATTCGAATGCAAGAATGTAACGATCTTTTTAAAAGCGGAGAAATCATGTGCGACTTTCTTGCACCAGATTTTCTTGTCTTGATTTTCCACTCAAGGAAACTGGAAAAACTGAACTTCAGATTAGTCTTTTCTACGAAACTACAGATTCTTTGAGGAATCTCACATGTATAAATTGCGATGTTTGCGATTTATTATGAAGACATAAGCAAATGTAATATTGCTGGTGGGAAATGTATCAACTGCGAAACGAATACATAATAATAATAATAATAATAATAACGATATACAGGAGCTTTCCAAATTACATTGGCTCTTCATCTCCCTTAAAGAATGCTTAGTAGCGGCGTTCATCAATTCAAAGAACACGTCCTTTGGAATACAAGGGCTTTGAACTTCTCCACTGTACAACGTGTTTGCACAAATTTCAATAGTTTCAGACAAAGGAACGTCATACATCAATAACATCACTTGATGAATAGTAAGGCAGAGATATAATATTTATAAACGGTATGAAAGCGGATAGTATAACTTCAACACTGACTTCACAAGAACTAACTTTAAAGCTATAAAAATTGGTGTCAAAACCATTTACGAAGTTAAAAATTGTTGTCTGAATAAAACCTTACTTATGATAACAAATCTTCATTTCTAAAAAAACTTCGATAACACATTGAGTGTTACATTTGAGAATACATATCTGAATATGTTTCCGGCTGCCCCTCCGGAAGGAGGAGGGAAGACACAAAAGGCGAGTAATTCCGTATTACGGACAATTGTAAACTACAACAATTCAACTCTGAAATATATCACAATCTCGTGTGAAATAGCGAATTGCTTTTTTTGTTTGTCTAGGAGCTGAAATAACAGCAAGCTAATATTATAAAGAAGGACTAGTTGTCATATTGGACTGACTACTGGCTTAAAGACTAATTTAGAATTAAATTATAATAGACAATCAGGAAATATTTAGATTTGTATCGTAATATATGTGGAAAGTATATCTTACATTTCATCAATTAATCAATGAGCTCAATCGGAGAGATTGCGACAAATTGCTATTGCATAGTCATTTTTTAAATTACTGGAAATTTAAGACTCTAATACAATGATTACCTAATGAAGAAAATAATAAGCTGCATCATAAGATGTACCTACTTTTCTGTAGGCGTGACCAAAAAACACGAGCCCGAGTTACTTCATGATTGGCGATTATGTTATTGGGATTAATTGGGTGTTGTTTGGGGGGGCGTTGCTTTCCCAGGGAAGTTAAAGAGTTCTTTGTAAGACAAAGTTGTTTCTTGTTTCTAAACTAAATGTTTTGTATAGTACCCACAACTGAAACATACCGAATATTTCGTGCCCAGGCGTTCGGCAGTGTTTAGTTGATATATGTTTGAAAAAAATAAATGGCAATTAAAAAAATAGTTAAGTACCCAATAGCAAGTAGTGCATGCTTGTTGCTACTAATCACTGTACTGGACACAAGACGGTCAACCTCTCTGAACAATGTTGCTATGAAGATCTCTAACAATTTTCTCCGACCAGATAATATAAAACGTCCTTGTTGATGATAACTCTCTGAACGTACAGTTTTTTGACTCTCTATAACTCTATGTACGTACTGAGCTACCAGGACATCCATTATTGCTTTAGGGACTAATATGTACAACCAATAATAATCGAAAGTTTTATATATTATGTTACCTTGATGATACTTGATTCGGCCCAGCATCATGAGAAACGGGCGGCTCAGCTACATTTGCAGTTGCTGGATTCTGTAACAGTGATGCAGTCGATGAATTCTGACTTGTTAGAGAAACAGGTGCTGCATTCTGGAAATCATCGTCCCAGATTGGGGATGATCTACCATAAATTTCTTCTTCAAAGAGCGCTAAAAATCTAAAGGTAAAGTAAGAAGGCATTCATAAAGACGCAAGTTACACAAAATATGCTCATCGAAAGGTAAAATGTATCAATGTTAACAGGCTATTGGGCGCTTAAAATGCTGCCACTGCTTGGTGCATTGGCAAAGGAAGATACATTCGGTATAGCTGCTCTAACAAGCTGGAGGTCGATGGGGGGAGTTCCCGCTATGCGTGGTTTCCCAATTCGTCCTCTACCGCGTTTGGAAGTCCAGAGTATAAAATCATAGCACGAATTAGTAGATACACAATTAAAAAAGAGTAAGTGAACTTTATCGTTGTCTAAGCATGATTCAAAACAGCTTCCATTTACTTATCATTAGGTTCGGGTCTTGAAAGCCCTATGTAGTAGATTCATAATCGTTTATTGTCGTCATCATGGGGCTTTTCGACGTTAACTTTGTGACAGCTTACAGTTTAACACGGCAATCGAAATGATCTTAGACTTGGCGTTTATATTTAACATACTTCATCATAAAAACGGAGGCAACAAGATAAATATTTTTTTTGATATGTGAAAATTTGCGAACAATTACTTGATTTACATTGATTTACAAGCAACTATGTAACTGTTCCGTTAACACGTTTGGACTTTAGGCAAAAAGACACCAGTTAACTTGACATAGCAACTTAATGCATTACTATTTTTGATGGTACGTAATCCCATCTGTTGCACTTAACTCATGCAGACACTTGTTAAGGTAAGTCAAGCATATGTGCTAAGTGTCACTTAACCCAACGCTTCAGCTCAATTGACTATTTTTGGCTATTTACAGTAGAATCCCGTTAACCCTCGGGGGGACCGGGAATCTGTCCGACTTAACGAATTTCCGCGATAGCCAAAGTCCCGATAACTCAGAATTTTATGAAAAGTGCGACTTATCAGGGTTTATTGAATTTAACGATCTTTAGTAAAAATTTAAGAATCGTCTCTCTTTCTAGCCTGCGTGCAGACTATCTCAGCTGAAGTGGATAGGATAGTCTGCACGCAGGCTTCTCTCTTTCTCTTTTCAGTAGGTTAGTGGTAAAAGAAACAAACGTGGTGCTAATAAATCACTCTGATATGATCTAACAATCATCAAATTGACGAAGTTACACAGTTACACAACTTTCAAATAGCTACTGTTTCTTGAAGAAATCTGTTATTGTCACTTGTTTAAAGCAGCGAGTGAGCTCTGATTCGATTAAAGAGGAAACTTTCGTAGCCATTGCTCCAACTTCCCCACTTCCTGTAAAGAGCGAATATGTAAGAAGCGTTTCAGTAGCTTGCCGCACTTCTTAATTGGCAGGTTTCACGGGGGCTTCATCCTCTGCAGTGCCTTTTTCATCATCAGCATCTTCTTCCACTTCCACCTCGCATCGTATCTCTTCAAGAAATTCTGCATCGGTTGGCGCTTGGGCTGTTACTGCAACGTCATCATCAGTTGATAACAGATCTCCGGTACGGTATGTTTCGGGCACAGCATTGCCATGACTTTGTTTCAGTTAAGCTAGCGCTTCATGGAGGTTGGCAAACGGGTCATCATCCTCAAAGCAGAGGTTCCTGAGAACCTTCCTTTCTTGAAACAGTTAACAATTAAAGTTGAAGTGACGTCACCTAACGACAGCACAAGAATTTTTATTCCTTGAAGAATAGAAATGGGCTTGGCTTGCTTCCCTTGATCAATTGCCGCAATGACCTTCTTGACGACGCGAGTGCAATATTTAGCCTTTAAAGGTCGGATCACTCCTTGGTCAATCGGCTGCAAAGCTGATGTTGTGTTAGGTGGTAGAAAATAAAGATAGATTGATTTAAGATTCTCAATTGAAGGGTAAGTAGGGCAAATGCCAATAACTAACGCAACTTTTCAGCCTTCTTATTCAAATTTCTTGTCCTGTTTTCTTACCCGTTCTTCAAAAAGTCCGAAGTTCATCCAACTTTATTTTGCCCAGGGTATGCGACAAGGTAGCCCTTTATGTGCTTAAAACAACGAGGCTTCTTTGATTTTCCTATCACGAACATAGGAAGTTTTTCTCTAGCCATGTTGGCAGCAACAAGGCCAGTTAATCGAATCTTACTGTGTTTTCCTTCACTACATTTTCCCTTTTCAAGTGCAGTGTCTTTTTGTAATTTATTTTGTAATGTAATTTATCTGCGTTGAAAATATTACGGGGTGAGTAATTGCACAAAATTGTTGGCAGGGTCGTGTCTTTTCTGTTGAACAACAAATTACTGTTATCGAACTGTCGGACCCCTGTGGTCATTGTTTCCGTAGTTACATTGTTTTGAACTAAACACTTTCTTGTTAGTTTTGAAAACAGCGATCGAAAGCTGGACTCACGTTTTATAACTCGCGTTGTGAGAAAGTTTATCTTGTTGAATATTGTTAATGTTGAGGATTATACATCGACTGCTTTATTCATATCATCCTTCGACTGTGTGAATGCACGCTGCGCTGATACTTCACTGCGTATGTAGCTGTTTATGCCTGTGCTACGACTACTCGATTTCAACATTTTCATGGTGCAGTCATCTCTTTACTGGCATCTCGTCCTTCGCCTAAACATAAACAAAGTCTATAGAACAGAGTGTAACATCGGATTTTGATTATAGCGAAGAATCCTTCAGACTAAAAAAATTAAACACGCAATAAATTTGTGATTGATTTAAAGGGGCCGATAATTTTCCAATGGAAACCGGGCCTGACCATAAGAATATAATGCAGTGCATGTTTCGAAAAGGTAAAAATCGAATTTTCTAAATTTTCGAACGCTTGCAAAGGCAAAATAACAAGCAGAAATTAAAAAAAAATAAGCAGAATACACCCTTTTCAAGAGTTATTCATAAATTTCAGAGCGAGGCTAACTCGGCAAAATTTTTCATCGAGCAATGGCAAATCTGACGGCTAGCTGTGGCAGCGTAACCTTAATACCACATAACTCCTCCAAAGCCGTTGATAACATATCAGTATTGAAATTAAAGCAATAAATAAAGTAATATATTCAATCGATAGCACAATGAAAACCAATTTTTATGTGTTTCTTACCTCTAAATACCAAATACACTGCCTCATGATTACGCTTGTTGCAACATATGACTCAAACACAAGCACAAAACCTTTCACCGAGGCCTGAACAATAAGCTTTCATGTTTATCTGCCAAAATGAGATAGTTCCGGCCTTCCAATCAGTTGATGGACGGGGGAGAAACAGATTCCTTTGATCGATTTTTAGAGTTGGTCTTTAACAGAGCATATTCCTCAAATAAATCGGTTGTATAAACCTGTTGATCCCCCGTCCAAGTGTATACCATTACCCCCTTGTCTGAGAGAACGGAATTATCACATAAACATGACAGCTCTCCCTCTCGTGTTTGAATCGTAAGTTACAACAAGGGAGATACAATGCACTGTAGCTAAGGTGTGGGCCAAATTATGCTCGATGTAGTCAAGCGGGGACACAGTAAATTTTTTGCACTAGGATTATTAAGGAAACACCACCATGGGTCCATCCTGAGGGGAGTTAGATTTCCCTTAGATTTTTAGCATTGGCAGTAATTTCTCCACTTTGTTGAAGTCATGGCTTTCAAAAAGATATCGAAAGTTGGAGCTACGGAGTGTCAAAAACCACTTCTATGACTATTCGCAAAATCTTCTTTTTGTTAGTGAGTTCTTTCAAATATACTTTAAATGTAGGTATTATAAAAAAATGGTTTTGATAGATTGTCGGGGCATTGAAATGGGGGAGTATAAAATCTCTTAAAAAGGCAGGATATTTTCAAACTCTCATTTGAAAATAATTTTTGGAGACACGTGTAAGAGCAAATGTCCTAAGAATACATCTAGAGTAGAGTTCATAAATAGGAATAAAACTTCAAAAAACTATCCACAACACTGATTTACACTGCCTAAATTCACAAAAGAGCAGAATTTACTACCAATGGTAAAAATTGAAAGGGCATCTGAGCTCCCCTCAGGATGTACCCACGGTGGTATCGGCTTTAATAATCCTAGTGCAAAAATTTACTGTGGCCCCGTTTGACTCCACTGATCATAATTTAGCACAAATGGTTGGTACCCTGGCTAACGAAAAGCCTATCATGACGGGAGAATTGGGGGGCTAACGGTAAATATACGCGGGCCTGATTGTTGCTACACATCCTTAATAAAACATTCTTTCTTGGGTTATAGGAATAGGCATTGGTGTAAGTAGGATTCTTTAGGGGGGGCATGTCACTTACAACATGTCCATTGCCAGCTCTCACCCCTCCCCTTGCCTCAGATTTAAGGAGCATATGATTATGTAATAGGTATATACACTTCCTTGAGATGTAGGACAAGGGCTGTGAACATAATGATTATACCGATGTGCCCACAATTTTGAGAGTCCCTTATACGCGAGGGTTTCTAATGAAGGACATGGTGCCATAGCCTCCCCCATGGATGCCACAGGGAATGAATGAAATAAAGACTTGTGTATTTACTCCTCTTTAAATAGGCAGAAAATTTTGTTGGATTTTCAAATTCTTTTATCAACGCAAGTTTGGAACATTAGACAAATCTTTAGTTGAAATGGACGTCATTTCTCGTCACTATGTTGAAATTCTAAATTTTTTGGAGTAGAACGAGATTACGTAATTGCAAAATTTATCATTTACTGAACATAAATCAAAGTTTGGTATGTAATTTGCGTGTTCGTTGCCTACCTATCGGGCGTTTTCTTTTGTGAAATGTTTGTTGCAAGCACTGTTTTTGTGTATACCTTTGCCGAGTTAGCCTCATTTTCGGTTATGATGATGCAACCTAATTAAGAAGGGTCTACGACCAAATTAGCCCCGAACATTGCTGCAGATATTAAAGTTTTGTTACAAGACGAGTTACCTGTAATCTTGCTCAGAGAGTATGAATTGGAATCACATGTCAAAGGATATCAACAAATTGAAGCCAGCAACCGGAGGATGTTTCAAAGCACGACGTGAACAAGAAAACAAATACGACAAATTCGCTGTAGCTGTAGAAAGTTCTGGTAAGGTAGTTGGACATCTATTGAAAGGCATATCTGGTCAATTTGCCGAGACAATTTTATTCTTTTTGCATGCCGATGATACACACAGTTTCCATATCAAAGTTACAGGGAAAAGAGTCCACCTTGGTGACGGACAAGGGCTTCAAATACCTTGCACACTGATCTTCACTGGACAGGGAAAATACATTGTAAAATCGGACGCCGTTTTACCGTCCTTGTTGTAATAAAATATGTATAAGTCATTAAATACCTGAAATAGCTTTAAATGAAACCTTGTATCGTTTTATTCATCGATCAACCCATCCAAAGTCCTCTAAACCAAATTCTTTCCCAATGTATAAGACCTTGTGTTTAAGTATAGTACCATTCACAGACAGATTATTCTGTCGGGCACTAATGAGCTACTAGTAACATTCCTTGTCGATGTTATCTGATTTTGCACCCCTCATCCCTCGTCTTTTTGTGAACGTCGTGTTTTTCTCTACTGCATCATAGATCTTTGATTTTCTTTTTTCCATCCCGAAAGCGTTTGTTTAGGAATGCTGTGTTTACGAGAAACTGAAGCACAGCTTTCTTCTTTCTCGATTTCTTTGTCATACTTTTCAGCAATTGTACGCGATTGCATTATACATTTCACTCCGCAGCGTGACGCCATGTTAAAATTGAGTAATGAATGCTCTCGTGTGATTTAATAAAATTTATACGAATTCGATTTCTAATTCAAATCATATTACATACGGTTTTCAGAAAGTCAGAGTTACATTATAACATTAGGTTTTTTCGCTAACAGGACCGGGAAAAACGGTGCGACTTAGAGAATGTCCGAGTTATCTGGGGTACAACTTAAGCGGAGTCTTTTGGCTTGATTAGGGTTTGTCAAATCCAAGGGGGACATAAAATCCGTACGGCTAAGCGAATGTCCGAATTACCCAGGGTGCCACTAAACGGAATTATACTGTATATCTAAATGCCGAAGCGAAAGCCACCGAAGCAGCTAACAGAGCTTTACAAGAGTATAGTTCGCAAATTCAGTTGAATATTTGATGGAAGTCCTGTTGTGCTACTACATTGTTCTGTGATGATTCCAAGTGATCACAAAACCTACGAGAGTTAATCTAAGCTGAAAAGAAGAACTCTTTTGCTTAAAATCCACAAAATCCTCTACGTTTGCTGTCAATATCTAAACTTTAATAATGAGATTTATCTCTTTTTATATAATGACACTCTGTTAAGTGTTTTCAGTCATTCTCCTTTCAGCTGTTTAGCCCATGGTGTTCGCCTTTATTCGCCGTCAGGGAAGGTAAAATCTTAAAGATTTCGACAGAGCTGCAACATCAGTACCCAGAGGTTTAAACAAGCAAATTCCAAGATTTCCTATTTTAATAAATTTCTAATTTTTTAAACAATTTATTTAAAGATCAGACTGAATTTCATTGTTAAACAAACTTAACAGACTGAGTTCATTTTCATCAATCATATAACCCCCGCCTCGCTTCCATAATCACAAAAAAGATTACGGCATGGAATTCGGAACGTGTCGACTGTAATTTATATACGCTTGATGCAGCAGAACAAAGTATCGCGACAACAAAAAACTTGCTAACGAACACTGCCATTGTGCGAATAGACTAGATGTTTATCCGCTTGGACGATTAACTGATGACAATTCTAAGGGCAACCAGGTTTCCCTTACCCTTAATGCAACAAGGATCTGCTTACAGTTTAATAAGTAGTTCAAAGACAGTGACTTGGACATGTTAATGTTACTCTGACAATGATAGGCTGTCCAAATGAAGCGATAAACACTCAAAAGATGCATGGCGAATAAAGGACCCTCATGGAGTGCAAGATGAAATCTGTTAATTGAGTACTTTGGGCGCTTGAAAGAGCACTAGAGCTGAAGAATTATAGTAAAAAGTATAAAAATAGTTGAACCTTTTTAGAGTAATTATGTAGTGCAGCAATCTTGGCAATGTAAAGACGTGGATGGTATGCTGTGAACAATTTGCAGGGATCTTTCCAAGTTCCCGGTGGTCTTTGACTTGAGGTTTACAGATATCATATTACAAAACTTATTGCAATCAATGTTACAGATACATTTTGTTCGACATACGGCGACTCCTTCTAACTTTCTAAAAGTCTTCTTATCTCGCAGTACACGCAATACTACAAATGGAAGCCGCTTTGTAATATAGTAAATCTGATTTTTTCGACACGACGTTTCGGCACTCCCTATTGTCATTTTTAAATGAATAAAATTTGACAAGCGCACCATTAAATAAGGCATTCCAATAAAATTCTAATATGCGAGTGGAAATTTAAAATCTATAGAAGTTATAAACAAAATGTTAAAATATTTGCATGGATACTAAAATTGTAAATTGCGTCATAAAACAATGTAAAGTGAGTTTGGGCATTTGGGTGCGGTATGTGGGACAGTAAAAGCCTAAGCTTAAAACAGGTTTACGATGTTCTCGGACTCCTCTTCTAAAGACACTCTCTCCCCGTATAATTTTGTTCATTTTTTTCGGTGTTTAATTTTAATGTTTGCTTCAGTGTCCTCAAGTTTCCTTACCAAGAAATGTCAAATTATCAGCTTACTACGGAGGAAGAAAACATTGTACAAAAAGGGCTAAATTAGCCCGTACAACGACCTAAGAATCACATCCTACAACAAATTGAGATTGAAAAACTATATGGATCAATTCTAATACTTAGAGACAGTTCTAATCGAAAACAACGAGCTCCTAAGGTCCAAATCAAAATCCTTCGGGTTAACGAAGAAGAAGGACTTTAATACTCGTTCATTGACAAAGGAAGAACTAAGAGTCTTGCATGTTTTACGTGATAATGATAACATCACCATCAAACGAGCAGATAATAAGGGAGAGAAAACTGTAATTCTTAACAGCGATGCCTACACACAATAATTACACGGAATACTCCAAGACAAATCAAAATTCAAAAAGCTGAAAAGAGATCCCACATCTAACCTGAAGAAAAGAATTAACGAGCTTCTCAAGTTTAGTGTTTTAAATGTTAAATATTTGCAATAAACATAACTCAACTTCTTAATCTCAAAAAAGCAAAAGTTAGCATTCAATTAAGTTAGGATAAATCATTAAGGTAGACTGGGGTTTCTCTCAATATATTTTAGATTTTCTGCCAATAAAATTCATGAAATTCCTCAGAATTTTCCATCCAGGAAAATTTTATCTTGTTGCATGTCTTAATACCCATTGGATTATAAGCTGATTGAACTTACAGTTTGTGGACATTACAGGATGAACTCCAAGTAGCCACAGCTTTAAGCTTTAAGCAACTGTGATTTTTATGCAAAGCATAGGGACTCGCCTACTTAGTAAATAGGTCAAATGTAAACAAAGCAATCCAAAATGTAGGGAATGTTAATTCATGCCTAAACGAATTGGTTGTAGTATTTCATATTGTCCATCATTTCCTTAACATCGAAAATAGTTTGCGAAAATTGTAAGCTTCATTGATGTGACATAGGTAGGATTTTGGGCTCCACCAGAGTAGCAGAAGTATGCCTAATACGGCTCTGGGGGTCTACTTTAGTTTTCTACAACTGGCTAGCTTAGTGTTGCAGTGTAACAATCAAACCAATCCCCACAAAGGTCAGGTGGTTGCAGACACTAGGAATTTTTAAGACTGGAAGTATTTTAATGTTGCCTGAAGATAAGAGAAGTATTTCTCCATTGAACATTACTCAGAATAATACTATATACATCTAATATAAAATTATAATACTAACATGAGAAACTTTACCATCTATCGGTTTAATGCTGTTGAATTTCCTAGAGTTAATTTCTTGGTGGTATTGTCTTTTAATTTTTCTCCAAAGCACAGTACTTAGAGCAATTTCTTTGGTGAACACAAACCTGCCAGTAGGCATTGAAAAGTTAGTGAAGTTTCAAATTTCTAGAACTTGTTGACAGGTAACCATCAATGAGTCACAAACAAAAGAATAGGAATGTTTGTGACATTGTAATTTTCCATGCTTTGCAATGGGCGCTCACCGAAGTTGACTATCGTAGGCACCTAAAAGAGTGACCTGATGAGAAATTCAATTTAGGTGCCTACCTAGATAGGTGCTCACCTAAATTATCCAGGGAAACACCTCAGCACTTAGGTACTCACTTAACGTTAGGAGACACTGAGAAACTATGATTTACTTGAATTGTAGAAGAAAGCCATACCTTTAATTTCCTAATTTTATCTGTAGTCTTTGACCATTGCTCCTCACTCATTCTCATATTATCAGTCAGGAAATCCCTTAATGTAGCAATTTCTTTAAGCAATCCCTCAATTGACGTGAAAAGGTTCTGTGCCTCTGACAACTAGGATAGAACAAATGATAAAACACAAAACTCTGAAACAGACTGGTCCAGTAAGCAGTATCAAGCACAATAGGACTTCTAAGCAAAAGTGTTGTCTTCATCCAATGACCTTTAGGCTATGTCTATTCCCTTAACTACTTTTGTCAAGTTCTTTACTACATAGGTAGTACTTTCACATAGGTGTCACCACATACTTTGTACTTTCAATGGGCTTTGGATAGATAGATGGGCAGAGTGGCAGTCCTTCCTTAGGTCAAATCACATGTTGCACAGGGGCTGGTCTCTAATTGCCTTAAGCTGGATGTCAATGTCCACCAGTGAATGATTGGGAGATACTGTAGTGACTAGAGATATAGAGAAAGCTACCATTGTTCATGTACCATGAGTTCACCTAGCTCAGTTGGTGGAGCACATGCCACAAAACATGGGTTACAGGTTAGATTGGCAGTCATGAAATATTTATTTCTCTAGTGTTCTTTTCAGAACAAACATGAAGTTAGTCATACTGGTCAGATGTTTTTGACACAAATTGAAAAAACTATTGTGAGAAGCAGAGAAAAATATGTGAAGCTGTTGTAGATCATTATTACATCCACATTAGTTTCATTTAGCCTATTAACAAAAAACAAAGATTTATAGGCTTGTTTATCCAATGTTTTTAAAACTAAAGGAATTCTACAATTTGTAGATTTTAGTTTTTTTGTAAGTCACAGAATCATAACTGCACACTGATTGATAAAGGGGGGAAAACGTTTCATCGGGTAATTACTCATCATGTACATGTTTCAGAACTTTTTTAGTTACCCAGACAGAAACTAGCAATCACGTCATAAACATGTTTGAATGAGACAAGATGATTGCCTACAGGATGGAGTCAATCCAGCGACCTTCTACACTAAAACTGCTAACAATTGTACTAAAGAGTGCAAAACAAAAGTTAATGATTTGGGAGGTCAACTCACATCTCTTCACCAACAGCAACTTTTTACGTCTTTGTTTCATTAAGGTCTTTATCAAAAACGTTAATTAATTATGCTCAAATCTAACTATGATTGTGTATACTTCTTAATACAATATATATCTAAAAAAGTTCTCTTTCTTAGATAATATAACGACTAGGCCTACAGTACAGTAATAATGTACAGGATCTCAACTGCTAAACTAAACAGTAGGTTATACTACTTACACTCATTGACATTTTTTGTTTCAAACTATCATGCTCTTCTGCCGACTCTGCTTTCCTTGTTGCTATACCTTCTCCAAATCTCCTTACATAATCCGCATCTGAATCAAGTGATTCGTCGAGTCGAATAGCATTTTGAGCTTGCAATGGTGCTCCAAATGTTACCAAATTTGGCAAAACGTATGGAGCAGGTCCTCCATGATCCAGTGGTGAACTCACTCCTTGAAAATTAATCGGCAAGGGAGGTGGCGGTACCGTTAACGGCATCAATGCAGCCGTTGGTGGTCTGGGAATATAAGTTGAACCGGCGGATGGTGGTGCTGGAAAATTAGGATGAAGAAAACCACTATTATGCTGGTGGGCTGTTATTGTAGATGAAAACTGTGGCATCGATGATCTTATATCATTTTGTGCAGAGACGATAGCCGGACGAAGAAATCTGCTCTTTGCTTCAACCGCCACAGACTGGTGTTGGTTCTGATTTGAAGTCGACGGTGCAAACCCGTGTAGGGGGCGGAGACTGTAGTTGGGAACCATCGCATTGACTCATAAAGCCAGTTCTGCTACATCAAATGTATCTGAAAGTCTATCAGTGTACAGGCCTATAATAGCTGCTGTCCAGTACAGAATCACATATCCCAGGACAAACGCTGAAATCCATGAAAAACTTAAACAAAATGCCTGATCGAGGCTATAGAGATGATGGCATCTCTATCGGTTTTGCCTCGTTTTCATATCCGCACGTTGTTTCGTGATGCAACTCAACACAAAATATTGTAAAAATCGTCGTTTGAATTTACCATGTATAAATTCTGTGATTGCTATGGCTGTTATAGACAGCACCTTCTTTTACGGATTACTTCCAGAGAAAGGAGAAAAAGAACGTTATTTCCATAAAGGATACGATTTTATTTGATTCACATTCGACAAGGAGATGCTGCGCTGTCAAGGAGGTGGTGCACGGAACGTTGCAACTGTTTATAAAATACACAGCAGGAATGGTTTTAGTCGAAAGTTTCGCTCCAGATTACCATCGCCAAAGGCATGCCAAATTATTAAAGAATGTGGCGAGGAAGTATGTAGGCACGGTAAGAGCCATGCTGTGTTTAAGAGCACGATTTTGGCTGCTTCAGCCATTAAGAGTCAATTTTCGACATGGAGTCATGGACATTTTGCTTCAAGCAAGGAATTGTTGCAACCGAAGGGTGGCTTCACAACCGATGTAATTGTTAGCGCCTATGGAGAAATTTTTGACGAAACAGTTAAGGTCGATTCGCATATCCTTACTGACTTAGAATCAGAAGTGGTTGATGGTATGGGGCCTGCTGGGGAGGAAGCAGTCGCCTTAGAAGAGCCCTCAATCTCTGTTAAGAATGATAACACACGCAAGAAGTCGGGAAAAGCGACGGAAGGAATGACTGGAGTGAAATTTATGCACGATGTTCCAGAAAGGTCTAAGTTTATAGAAGGGCAAAAGCTGTCACACTGGGAACAATCCAAAGTTATTAGCGCAGTTGAGGGCTTCATTTTTCTCAATATGACGAATGAGGCAATAAAGGCATTAAATGTGTGCTTAAGGAGGGGCCACGTTTTCCAAATAGAAATTTATAATAAACTTTTACAATGTGCAGTGACAGCCAAAGACACTGTTTCGACAAGAATGATTTTGGAAAGTATTAGAAATCAGCAATTGGATTATAGTTTGCATACATATGCAGTATTGTTACAAAAAGGAGAACTGGATGGAGATGTTAGTGCTATAAGGCAGCACCTTAGAGAAATGAAAGAAAAGCATTACGATGAGAACATCCTATTTCAGAAGTGTCCTCTGACAGTTGAACAAGGAAAATTGGTTTGTAATGCCATAAGGAGAATACATCCTAGTTTCATTCCACAAAGCATAAATGAGCCAGCTCCATATAATGACATAAAACTTCTTCATGGCTTATATACAGAATCAAACATCACACCATTTGAAGTGTGTAAGAAAATACAGGGAAGAAGCATTTCAAGTGCCATTGACAACCAATTGGAAAGGCAAGACCTTGATGTTGCAGCACTAGCAAATAATGATGTTTTGCCATGGGTTGATGAACAGCTTAGAAAAGAAACTAATTATTATACTATCATCAATTCAGTAGAAACTAAGGTAGGTTCATCGAAAAAGATAGCAAGGCGAGAGAAATTGTATGCAAAAATTCGTCAAGATTGGAAGGAAAAGTTTGTACAAGAATTAAATGATATGATTGAAATGAGAAAGTCTGATAGTAAGGAGCTTGACAAAAAGGTAAAGAATGTGATATTTCCGTATCTTTGCCTTTTGAAGCCAGAACAATATGCCGACATTGTGCTGAATGAAACTATGCCAACTTTGTCGACACAGCGATCAGGTATTTCAGTAGTGCAATTGTGCAAGCGAATTGGAGATATGATCTTTAATGTATACAGTTTGAGGTACAAGGAGCTTCAAGGTTGTCATGATGTTATAAGGAATGTTTACAGTAATTATGGGATGTATGGTACAGACCCTGAGTATATGTCAGATGTTAAACCCCGTGAAATGTGGAGTTTCATTGAAGGACAAGATAAATTTTACAGAAATGACAAACACTCTGCTTCACTATGGCCGTTTACTGTTAAACTTATGACATCAGCTGTATTGCTTGACATTTTAAAGAAGGTTGCTGTAATTGATGTTAAAGCAGGACAAGGTGGTGATTCAACGATTGCACCGGCTCTTGAACATGAGCAACAATTTGCGAAGGGGCGTTTTTTAGGTATAGTTAAGTTTCACCCAGTTGTTTCCAGCTTATTTAAGAGCCATATGGCAGAAAAAGGGCAATTAGCTATTGAAACATTCAAAATTCCAATGATCGTTCCACCAAAGCCATGGACTTCCATAAACCATGGTGGTTTCCTTCTACATCCATCACCGTTTGTGCGAACAGTTTTAGATGAGTATGGCCATAAGGACTTGAAAGCAGCCTCTGATAGTGGCAACTTGAATTCAATATTTGATGCAATAAATTATTTGGCAAGCTGCCCATGGAAGATCAATAAAAGAGTGTTACAAATTATGATTGACTTATTTAATGATAATGGAGACAGTCACTTGGAAATTATTGGACCGGTTTCATCTGGTCTTCCTAAACTGAAACAAAGTGCAAATATGACTCAAGAAGAAAAGGCAGCACGTCTGAAAGAAAGAAAAAAGCTGAAGAAAGCAAATCATGAAATGTTTGCTTTAAGAATGGGTCAGCTGTACCATTTATCAGTTGCTGAACATCTTAAAGACAGGTTATTTTGGCTTCCATTTAATCTAGACTTCAGAGGACGTGTGTACACTATACCTCCATATTGTACACATATTGGAGATGATGTTACACGTGGATTAATGTTGTTTGGTAAAGGAAAAGCGCTCGGTAAAGAAGGCCTGAACTGGCTGAAGATACATCTCGTGAATCTTCATGGAGCAAAAAAGAAGGCATCACTTAGGGAGAGACTTGATTATGCCAATGAAATGATGGCAGAAATTATGGATTCTGCTGATAACCCTATAAGTGGTAGGCAATTTTGGAAGACTGCTGAAGAGCCATGGCAGTTTTTATCCGCTTGTATGGAGGTTACTAATGCAGTACGCTCACCTGATCCAGAAAAGTTCATTTCCTATTTACCAGTTCATCAAGATGGATCTTGCAATGGGCTTCAGCATTATGCTGCACTTGGTCGTGATCAGTATGGTGCAGAAAAGGTGAATGTCAGCCCAAGTGAGCGTCCACAGGATGTATACTCTGAGGTTGCACTTTTAGTTGAAAAGCAGCGAGCTTTGGATGCAGCCAATGGAGATGAAGTAGCCATCATGCTAGAGGGAAAGGTATCGCGAAAAGTTGTTAAACAAACTGTTATGACAATTGTGTATGGGGTAACATATATAGGAGGAAGGTTACAAGTGGAAAAGCAGTTAAAGGATTTAACCGATTATGACAGGGCAACTCTTTTCAAGACATCGAATTATCTTGTAAAAATAGTTTTTGCAAGTATAGGACAATTATTTAATTCTGCCAGGAATATTCAAGACTGGTTTACTAGATCAGCAATTGATATTTGTTCAACTGGACAGCCTGTATCCTGGATTACTCCTCTTGGCCTTCCAATTGTACAGCCGTATCATATGAAAACGAAGGAGTCAGTAAGTACACCTCTGCAACACATGACAACAAGAACACATTTTGATGAAACTAGGAAACCTGATACTCGGAAGCAAAAGGGAGGGTTCCCTCCAAACTATGTTCACTCCCTTGATTCAACACACATGATGTTAACTGCACTCCATTGCCAAAAGGAAGGGATTTTGTTCTCTTCAGTTCATGACAGTTTCTGGACTCATGCATCAGATGTTTCCGCCATGGGTAGGATTTGTAGAGAGCAGTTTTTTCAACTTCACTCAGAACCTTTGTTAACCAATCTTCAAAGCTTATTTCAAGAACGATATGGACCTCGTAGGAAGAAAAGTAAAGGTAAACTTGCACCAATGGCATTTGATGAGTTACCAGGAAGTGGTACATTTGATTTAAAGGAGGTGTTAGAGTCAACATATTTCTTTAGTTAACAAATATAAATACATTCGAACAGCAGTAATACAACCATGCAAGTACTCTTGGGTGCCTAATAGACCGGGGGTTGGAAAATGACCAAAAATGTAATAGACGGGGACAAAAAGTGTAAAAAATTAAGTCAGGAATCAATGTTTAGAATCAACTGCAACTTCCTAAAGGTAGGGTAATACAACACAAACCATCATCAGTTATTCGAAGTCATGGTAGTCTCCTACATGCCTTTCAAGATTTTTAATAATTAATTAGTGGGGGGGGGGGGGGCGTCTATTAGGTACCCAAGAGTAACATGGCTGATATGATCACATTTGATGGGTGGGTATGCTGGAGAATTAAAAGACTGTATATACCCCTACTATGCCATTGGCAGTAAAAGAAAATAAACAAACGCTGGATGGTAAGAAAATATATACAATTAGCAGTATAAAAGTAAGCAGCCCCCCAAATTTGTTTCGAACCTTTGGTTGATGTCAAGAGACATGCGTTACCCAGCCTTTTTCATCAGTTAGTGGGCAAAATTGGGTCTCATGGTCATGTTACCAAGGTCCTGATTGGTGTTTGGGGCAGCCAAGACAGTAATTGTGGTCTGGTTACTCTTGTGTCCGGAATAAACATCCCAGGATGTTTATTAATTTACAAGAGAATTTCCACCCAAGACATGCTTATTCTAGCCACCCATTTATTTATTTTTGAAACTTTTTTCACCCACACCATTTATTTCGGACACTTTTTCCCCGCTTCCGGAACATAAAATCATGAAGAAATAAAAGACTTCTCTTGAATTACAGACTTTGAAGACTTCTTGTTTGTTACTTAGATGCAGTTTTATACCTTTCACCTATGTTTGATTTGTTTATACACGAGCCCTTAAAACATTTTAAAAGCATTAGAAACACTACTGTTACATTGAGTTCCACATACTATATAGAAATTTCGGGATAAATAGTCCCACAAACCTCGTTTATTTATTTTGAGCAAAATTTCCACCCACCCTGTTTATTCCATCCACCCCGTTTATTGCGGATACGAGAGTAGCAACATAACTCAGTTAAGGTTCCACTATAAATAAATAATAATATCTATAGACCAAAATTGGCATCAATACTCTCTTTGGTCTCTAACAAATGGACAGGGTATAAAATTTTGAAATACCCACCCCATGGAGCTTTTTAGAAGCCCCCTGCTTATTAATTTTGGGAAACCTCCTTTGTGTATTAGTAGGGTATGGACATTGCACTCAAGTGTAGAGGCAGCAATTTGTGCTTACAATTGGCTTGTTATACAAATGTATGAAATGAAGAGTGGATTTTTTCATCATACATTCAAATCAAATACAGCATTTGTTCAGATTACTCTTGGGTGCCTAATAGACGTCGTCCCCCCCCTCCCCCTGCTAATTAATTTTTCAAAAATTTTCCACCCAGGACATTCTTATTCCAACTCCCCACTAATTAATTTTTACATAATCTCCCACCCATGACAGTTTTTTGAGGAGGTTCTTTGGTGGGCAAGTAGAAAATGTCTTTATTAAAATGTGAAAATCACACTTTAAAAGATTACGTTGGCCTTTTACGAGGCTCGAAGAAGTGTGAAGACGCGCATTACGCATGTTAGCAAAAATACTGTCATTGAGCAGGAGGATGAGGGGAACATTTTTGAAATCGTGGAAGTCATGTAGGAGACTGCCATGACTTCGAAAATCTGGCTATTGTTTGTGTTGTATTACCTTACGCTTTAGGAGTTGCAGTTGATTCTGAACATTGCTTCTTGACTTCCTTTTTGGTCATTTTCCAACCCCCTGTCTATTCCACACACACACACACCCATTTATTAAGTTTTGGGGATTTTCCCAACCCCCTCATGTATTCCAAGCCCCCGTCTTTTGGGCACCCAAGAGTAATTTCTTGCGCTAGCACACAGGAAGCTATTGTCCACTAAACCATCTCTCATGCTAGCTGTTTATTTCAAGCATTAATTTTTAAAATTGATTCCAGCACCATTTATTTCAACTCCCCCCCCCCCCTTTATTAGAGGCCGAAGAGTAGATGCTTTACTACTTAAAATATATGTTGCTTGTACCATCTATGTCCTTTCCCGCAATTTTAAGTGCAACTGAGTGGTAGAGTACCTTTATCATATATTAGTCATGAATATAAAGAAATATACTTTTTTGATATTTGCTGTGTGGTGCACTGTGTTGTATGGTGTGGTGTTTTATTGGAAAGTTTAATGGAAGTTTAATAAACTGATAAGATTTGATTGTGAATGCCCTGTATAGATTGCTTTTCAAAGTACAGTAACCTTAACTGACTATGTGGAAAAGTTTTCAGTCAACTTTGAGTCCATCATGAGAGTACTACTTTATGTTTCGGTTAACCTTTTAGCTGGCAACGTTCCCATATGGGAAAATGCAACAAAAGGGTGGGTATTTTGCAAAATATTAAATAAATAAGGAATCAATCATTAATACTCTATTGTAGTAGGATTAACATATGTTGCGAGAAACATTGTTGTTCCGAAATCTTTCACATAATGGATCACCTTTGCATGCGCTTAATCGTTGTGTCCGGGGCCCCTTAATGCCAGTCAAGTACAGAGAGGGGCTTATCTGAAGGGCAGTTGATGACCATCAGAACAGAACAAAATTGGAATAGACGTTCGCAATGAAACCGAAGAATTTGAACAATCTCAGGTGCAACTCAACAAAGTAAGATATTTGGCAGTAAGGATAATTTTCTACGCATATATTCTCAAGTTAGTTTTGTAACACTGAATTTCTAAATTAATTTGAAAGTGTTCTTTAGTTATTTTTGACTTTCCATAGAAGCTCATCTTAAAATTATGTCTTCCCTTGCCCCAAAACAAATGAATGGTAGCTTTGCTTTAAGTGCTAGCAACCTAATTTGTTGTCAATCCATATTTTCTACTGTATACAATGTCCTCCGATTCTACATTTAAGATTTCATATATTCTTAGCTCTCAGCCTATAGTTACAAATTAAAAAACATGTATTCCCTAACATAAAATTATTCCAAAATGATAGCAATATAAGTTGCCATTGTATTCTACAAAGCACTCCCTGCATAGTGACACATGTCCTGAAGAGGTCATGAAAGTAAAGCAAAGTGGCGGAAGCCCTCCAGATTGATCATCTTATCAGTATCGAGAACCTTGAATGTTATTGATGTTTACTAGTGACCTCCAAACGGGCAAAAATTTGCGTTTTTAATATTTTCAATAAATTGTCATGTTCTCTACGTCTTCATGAAATTACTTTGATCACACTTTCAAAGTGTATTTTATTTTTAAACCAACGAAATATTACATTGCTACTCTAAACCAACATTCAATTTCTATTCTTTTATACAATTTAAACATTTTCACTCAAAGACGTAAAATGGAGCCTATTCAACAAGAGAAGAGTTTTTGCTGATATATCGAATGGAAGATGGTTCCTAGACACCATTGGACATTGATGTTCCCCTGAAATTCAAGAGCAAGTAGCAAAGCACGATCTTATTCCATGTTTAGACGTGCCTTCGTTGTTATGTATTAGACATAAGGCACGATCTCTAGCTGCAACCCAATTCCTCCTCATATGACAAGACGACTCCTAAAGACTAGACTTCCCTTATCACGATTCTTTATTGTAGAATCCACTGCCAATACGTATTAAGATTCGCTCGGACGTCTTTAAAATGATGTACCCCGTTTGTACCTCTTACAAAGATGCATTCAGATTGTTGTCTTGAGTTCTCTTTAAATTGAAGAGGACAACAAAACCTATCACCAGATTAGCGTTTTACAGTATCGAGAAAAAATGTTACCAACGTGACTCTTGGTGCTTTTAGTTCATAGGCCTCAGGAATTATGTCACATCAGCCATAATCGAAATTGATAGCTTAGTAAGTTATCACTATTTCTCCTTCACCATAAGAGATGCTAATATTTCTTGATCAAGAACTGTAATATGCTTTCAATACATACTACTATCAAGTATTGGTACTTCTCAATTCGTAGATAATAAACCCAGAGGGAAATAAGTTAGTCTACTTATTCTATTTACATATGTCATTTGAAGTAACTCTTGTTGTGGCAACAGTTGTGTGAGGTTATGAGGTGATAAGAAGGGATTTCTTTCTCTAAACGAATGTGTAAGAAACTTAGTAATAAACAAAAGTAGTCATTAACTGCTTATCAGAGTCTGTCTGCTGCTAGGACTTATATATTTGAGACAAGGAAGGTTTGATTGAAAAGATGAGCTAAGCGTCGCCATAAATTTGTCTCTGTCGCTCCACGAACAATGCTTCCAGAAACACAGAATTACGACCTCTCGGCCCCCTTTGATGGATGCATTTCTGTCAGCAAATTCGTCCTCAGAACCAAAATATTTAGGAAAACGAGTAGACACACATATCAGCCGAAAAGGGCATGTTATGAAGAAAACAAAAATGTTATGGCAACTTTGAAGCTACGCCATTTCAATGAAAGAATACGAATCTCGATGTCTATGCGGACATCCTTATCGCTGCTTAAAGTCCTGTTTTAGTTGAGGTGAGGAAGGGTGTTTTGTCTCCAGAAGAATCAGTCGAGCCTTAGCACTATCATTTTACTTTGTAAGCATGGCCTCACTACGTCGCTCGTCAACTAATGCGTAGAATTAAGACATTAAAATGAAAGGGTTGCTTCCTTAGGTGATTCAAAACGATAGTTGACTCTTGTAATTTGAAATATACGTGATATTGCGTTTTGAACCATTTTTGTCTTTCTACGTATATCCCACAGAGTTAAGGGGCGTTTAAAAACAGAAAAATCGACAACTTTAAAGCCCGCATGACTATCTCAATTACTGCTTTTCTTCGACTCACACCAATGTAATTCCCTCACGGATCAAGGATATAGACGTGCGGGCTTCCCTCTTGTCGGCCTCTTTGTATCCTTAAAGAATTTAGCTTTGGTGGCAGACGGTACTACGGACAATGGAGACGTTGAATACACATCATTCATATTAAAGATGGTCTCTAATCAACCAAAAAGCGGATAGAGTTTAAGAGATGTGTTTGATACCGCATGATTAATACGCATAAGTTTTTATTCAAGAAGTAATACGGCTATAGAGCTCTGGCCCCCATTTGACAGGGGAATCTGTCTGTAGAATTCTGAAGGAGGCTCAACTGTTTGGCTGCTTTCTCCACTGATTACAACTGAGGGAAATGGATAACAAGGTACGAGCTGTGATTTTATATTTATCGATCTAATGGTTCTTATCCTAGGTGGCTTCTGCATGACGTTTCTTCTAGCGTTAAGTGAAATATGCACAAGATGATCAGAATGGATTATAGTGTAAATGAAAGCGGAGGGTAGCTGTACAAAATAAGATTGGACTTTTAAGCTTATTTCTTTCAAAATAGGTCCAATATTATTACTCAGCGTAAAGTTAGCTGTATCGACTATTTAGCATGTAGACGTATTACTAGTATGGCTGTATTTGGAAAAAGGTTGTCAAATCTTTCAACAGATTTGAGGTTGAACTAATAATGGTAGAGGTTTTCTTACTTTTATTTGTAGCATAGGTCACAGCTCAAGTAGTCTGTCTATGATACAGAACAAGCAGATTGTATGAAGTAGTAAAATTATGTTTGGACTTTAAACTTCCCTCGTCTAAAACTCCTCAATGCACAATCATCAGAGTAAACAACTTTCCCTTCCAAGGTCAGTTGTCATCTTAAACAGTTAAAGTTATTATACACATGCGTTTACCTAAATGCTTCAATGGTATTTTACTAGGGCCTGAAAAAAATACAGGAAAGGATTTTGACCCACATAAGCAGAAGTCTGCAAGATATATAACTCGATTTTTGTAATGATGAGTCCATTTTTTAAGAAACTGATGGCTCGCAAAGCGAAGTAGGTCTTATTTTACCGCCTGCAAAGACAATTTGTAATGCTCCATTAAAGGTTTAAAAAGTTAGGTTAACCCTTACAAATTTTCAATAATATGAGGATAATACATTGCTTTACACCTCAAAGCAAATAGCAGGTTAACTGTACTTGACTCTCTGATGATGTTTAGTGAGTATTCCTCTCGTTTCATAGGATGCTAGATACTGCAAGTTAGGAATCTCAAGGATTACTGCCTATATTTGATTCAAGGCTAATAACTTCAGTTACATATGATGCACAGTCACCTGCATTTAAACTATTCAGTGCAAGAGATTTTAATGTACAAACTTAGAAGATAACCATTCATGAGTATAATAGTCCATGTCTTTCAGATAATCTTTGCTCAATTTTGCAAGGTTAAAATCAACACAGACAGACGAATACGTTTTTAGTAGCTTCAGAATCCATATATAAACTCTGTCTGCATCTAAAGGGGTAGAGGTAGAGGATACAGTGACATACCACTCACAAGAGCCTTTGTTTCAGCAAATTTGTACGTTCACTTGCATATGGAACAGGTACTTTAGAGTTGAAATATTTTTGGCAATAAAACTTGGTGGCTTTGGCTTAATATCTATAAAATACGGTACATATCTCTAACCCTCAAATTAGTAATAAGGGCAGTGGAATATAGATTTTTGTAATTTTTGGAATGACAGTGGAAACGCATTGCGCTAGTCATCAAAATCCTTTCATTTTCATAATGTACCTGCTCCTGCAAATATTTTGCGACATTCATTCCTTAATATTTATTGAAAAATAATCAATTCTAATACTCTCTTCATTGCTATGTACAAATCACACTTAAAATCGTAGATGAGAATTGTTTAAATTGAGTTAGTGTCAATTTTAAAGACTACGTAATAAATGATAATTACAGTCTATAAGGACAGCCCGCATAAGGCATACCGCAATGCATATTTATTGCAATGCATATCATCTGTGTAAGGTCTAGACAAATGATCTACCGTTAGAAATAGGCTCTCTAATGTTCAGGGTATATTTGCTAAAAACTAGCAAATGACCGTAGCACTACATTTGACACGAACAATTACAAATTTTTTTCACAGTCGTTACCTACTCCGCTTCTTAGAAATATAAAATGGTATAAAAATATGATGTTCCTGCAATAACGACCATACTGCTATCCTTACCTGGTATTGTCGAATAAGAGATATAAAATTTCTACTTTAGCAATATTTTTCTTTCAACAGCTCAAGAGATAAAATAACTATGTCATTCAAAGCTAACGAACTTAGCACTGCGTCAATTTATGTCCAAAGTAAAACCATAAAACTGAAGTTAAATTTTCTACATGTTTTTTTTTTACTTTCTTGTAGAGTGAAGCAATAAATAATAACCCATACTAGACTCAAGGCTTAAAACCTAATTTGAATTCCAAAATCTTTTCATTTTCATAATGTGCCTTCTTCTAGAAAATTTACAAGTATGATGTAAGGTTACCAAATAATCATTACCTATTGTTCACCAAGCTTAATATTTTTAATTTGTCCCTTCATTTCAAAATTTAACAAATAAATAAAGCTGAAGATGGTTTCCTCCTTGAAAAATGGATAGAATCAATTGCTAGAAACTGGTTAATTTTTAAGGCAAAAGTGATCTCTGCAGGTTTTTTAATAACCATTATGGTACGAGTTTTCACCCGTTCTCCATGAGCGTGGTGTAGTTGTTTAGATTTTGCAGTTGTTTAAATATTCAGTTATTCCTTCTTATTTACTTTCAGATCACCCAGATATAAGTGGGGAAAAGAGACTTAATACCTAAACCAAAACTTTAAATTTTACATGTGTCAATTGAAGAAGCATCAAAGATTCAAATCTGATTCCTTACGCGACTCCCTACATAATCTAGCGTATTTTGAAACACTCAGCAGGCAAATCTGACGTCGCAAAAACTAATATAAAAAGTTATTAATGTTCAATGGGACTTTGCCATTTTGAATATTGACGTGTAGTAACTCTTGCATCAGAGCGTTAATGAAATGTCAAAGATTTAATCTAAGAAGATTAAACTCAGCATAACTGACACTTGATTAACTTTAAAGTCCGCTTGGTGTAAGTCTAAAGAAACTCGTTAGGAAGGGGGAAAACATGTTCAACAATAAATTCTGAGATAGCAGATAATCGACCCTTATAAAATTAATGCTTTCAATACCAGAATCTGAAATTTAGGAATAAAATTAAAAGAATTTGTTTCCCAATTTAGTTAATTACGAATCTTCCAATTCAAATGAACGAGTCATGGAAGTGTTGAAGAAGAAATCACTTGACATCTTTTTTACAGAAAGTTGTATCTCTCTCTGTCTCTCCTCATTTGACTTCAAAGAAAGATAATTCCTAGTGCAAATTGAATCATATGGCATAATGTATTCAAGTTTTGTAATAGTAATTAAATATTTTCATCATCACGTTCCAGATCCATTGTAAACGCTCATCAATCATGTGTTCCCAAACTGACCGTTCTTCTACCTTTCAGACCAAGGAATACAAGTAACCCAGTAACCCAGTTGTCTAACATTTAAGTACATCTAGAATGGGTGTATTGAAATATATAAAACTTGCAGTTGTATGGCCGTGCCGAGTACCTAGTTCTCGTTTATCTAAACCATCTTTAAATAGTGTAAAACACGTTTTGGATTATATTTTCAATGTTAAATTTTAAAAGAATATAATATTTCAATAATACAGACATGCATTAATTGCTATAAATTGGCTCTAAATGCTGAACGTTCTTTCCTGTGGCAAAAGCCTTTTCTTACGATTCCACTTCAACGTGTTTAGCCTAATTCTAGGTGATTGTTCCCTCCTTCTATCACAGTAAAATGCTTACATTAGACAGTGAACCTGCTTTCAATACCTTCTTGCAAAATTGAATATTCCATATCTACTTATAATGAAATATAACATGGCATGGAGAAATTGTGGTCTTAAAAGGCTATATGATTATCATATGTTATTGAAAGCACCCTAAAAAAGAACCAATGATGACAGGTTGCTCCAAATAAAGGTAATGAAAGGGAGCTTGAGCAACGATTGAAGACCTACGGTCTTTCTAAGTTTCCAACCAGTGAAACGACCCTATTACTAAAGCAGGGGGGACGGGTGAAAAATGGCAAAGAACTGCGTGTTGAAAGGCCTAATTTGAACAGAATCCTCAGTGTTGGAGAAATCGTTGCGAATAATTAGACGTGACCGCCTCCTGGCAGACATCTTTAAACGGCACGTTGAAATAAGCTGCCTGCTAAAAATGGAGGATACAACAAGTCGTCATGGTTAAAATGCCCAGGTCGAGGGTCATTGACGACAATCATGACAATCATTTGCCATTGAAGAATGATTGTTACTGCATCTTGCTCAGCATGCCTCAAAGAGTTCTCCAAGTCAAAGAAGCTGAAATCGCCTGTAACATATGAAATAAAAGTTAATACATGACACCTAGTTCAAAGAGAGCCCCAAGAAAACATTCAGACGTATTAACACACAGTTCCGTTGCAGAGTCAAAGCGATAGAGGGCGTGTGGACGACCCCCTTGTAAAATATTCTGCTTATTCCAAAATATCATATGCAAAATATATTTTGAATAAAAGGGAAAGAATGTCTCTTATGTGCAAGTAAGGACCGTTGGTTTGGTATTTAGCTGTTTCACGACAATTGCTAGGATGCAAAATTTAACGCCGACATGACAGAAAATGTGAACGTATTCAATATATAGGATTTTATTTGAAACCAAACGGAGATGTAAAAATCAACTAAATTAAGCAAAAACAACATTAAAAGTGAAAGAAAAATTTTATCGATATAGTTAAAAATATTGAAACCTCAGATGGAGCCCCTTTTTTATACGCCTGGCTTTTATAACACAGAGGAAACTGGAAGTAAAACTTGGAGGTCAAACGAGATGATTGAAATAGTTCTAAAGTTTCAGTGGTAAAGAGAATGGATTAATTGACAATTTTCATTCATTATTATTGTTAAGATGTGACATAATGTAGAGCAACCCCAACCTATTGGAGACTTGTTCCATTAGAACAAGAATAGGGTGTGTATCTTTTATTTATTGAATTTTCAGAGGTTTCCTTGATTAGGGATGTCCTTAGTTTAAAAGGTTCTCTACACGAGGGAAGGCTTATGTCTATTCAAAGGACGTCCATTTGATAGTGCAATTGCAAAGGGCTCATCTTGATTGAATAAGCCCGTCATTAGAAATAAGAAGTCTAAAAAATTCCTGCTCTCATCTAGACTCCCTTTAGAATGAATTTTTAGATAATTTAATTTGGAAAAAAACACTATAGATATAGAAAATATGTCACCACCGGGGATCGAACCCGTGCCCCATGCTTTCGCGGCGTGCGCTTTACCAACTGAGGTAGGTGACCTCCGATGTTAACATACTCCTACTTCTCTAGTCGCCACATAAGCTCCCAATCATCCACAGGTGGACATGAACATCCAGCTCAACGCAATTGGAGACCACCCTCTCTGCGTCATGTGACATCGGAGGTCACCTAGCTTAGTTGGTAGAGCGAACGCCGCGAAAGCGTGGGTCACGGGTTCGATCCCTAATGGTGACATATTTTCTATTTCTCTAGTGTTCTTTTCAAAACTAACATTTCAAATCCTCTCTTCTCGATGATAATATAATTAATATTTCTTGAGGGTTTTTTTTTATTAATAAAGATTTGCTAACGCAAAGGCAATCTTATAGGGCCTGTAAATATCTAGCGATTGGCAAATATTCATAGAGGAATGCGAACGTCTTAAGATAGTATTTCAAGACTTAGGGTACCCACATCACATAATTGATAGAGCCATCAAGCATTTCATTGATGGTAAAGTAGATACCGAAAGAGAGAAGCCCTCCCCATATGAACAGAATAACACTATTCGTATTGTGGTGCCATTTAAGGACCAAGTCCCGGCGAACGTCGTTAAGAGACAATTAGGCAATCTCAGTGTTAGAGTTGGGGCTGCTATTTTACCCATATTCGTAAACCACAAACTAGGCGACATTTTGAAGAATAAGGCACCCAAGCCCACTTTTATCAACTAACAATGTGTTGTGTACAAATTCAAATGTGACCTGTGCGATGCAGGGTATGTAGGTTACGCACGCAAGCATCTTCCTGCGCGTGGATGGACACGAATGGATTTCGTCCTCCATCTACAAGCATTACGCTGAGAAGCATAACTTCGCAGTTCTAGATCACCTGATTGAACATTTGCAAGTGTTTGCTAGGTGCAGCAGCAAATTTGATTGTTTAGTGAAAAAGATGCTATGCATTCGCACGCTCAAGCTGACGTGAATGTTTAAACGTACTCCATCCGAGCAAAAGTTTTTGCTGAGATTTTCTATATTGTGTACAAATGCTATAAATTATCGTTGCACAGTTGTTCTTTATCTACCTTGAGAATGGCGTCAAGAAGACACCGAAACGTCGTGTAAATATGTTGCAATTACTTTTCTTGAGTTTTGAGTTTAAGTTTGGCGTGCTGCAAAAGTTGTATTTTTTGGCTAGCTTCTACTAGATTTTTGAATATCCTCCCTAAAGTAAATAATATATAATGTAAAAAAATTATCGTGTGCATAGAATGGATCATCAAGAATATGTAGACAACAAAGGGTAAAGAGTAGAGTTTTTTTGATTCATACATACGTTAATGAGGGCCTCTAGCCTATTGGAATTGCAAATGTACTTGGCAGACGAAAGAGATTCGCATGATCCGTATGTACTGTGCATGTACGACATATTAAAAGGATTGCTATAGTCACAATGATACAAAGATACTAAAAATCATGAGTTTTTAGACTTTGGTAGTACACCACTGACAATATCAATTTAAAATATCATCTCTATCATCGGTTTCATTGCTATCCGATGGTTAGATGTTTTGTATTTCTCAAGTTTCTTTTTAAGACTAATATTAGTTTTCATTGTAATACAAAAACAGTCTTGTTGTTTGCTCCGTGTACATAAGTTCACAGAACTTGGAAATTGGGATAAATACAGTATATGCATTTAGCAGAAAAGGGAGTCTATGTTCCGTGGCAAAGTAACGACCAAAAGACTAACGAGTGTTAAATTTAACTGACATCCAATTTTCATTGATTCGAACGGATATTTTCATTTCTCGTTTATTAACATGCAAAATACAAGTTACTTTAAAATATACTGCAGAAAATATAAAAGATAAAAAGGTAGTTAAGAGGTTAACTATAAGCACTTTAAAAAAAGAACCCCTATAGATAAAGTTGGTAGAGGTAGTATTATAAAGGTTCAAACGACCTTATTTCAATAATGGTCCCTTTATAGAGGTGTTAACAAAAATGTGGTCAAAGGTGTTAAAAACTCAAACAGGTCATAGACATTGCATTTATAACCAAGAAAATGCTGTTCTTGACTTATTTCTAGAGGATTTACTCAACAATATCTCAGCATAACAAACATTTCTCAGTAAAGAACCATTCTTTGATAAATATACCTCTTTGATATCAAAGATAAATATGCAGATATGTAAGCTGATAATTATATGATGGTTCAGATTTTTACACTGGTACTGAAACTGCAGTTAGTAAAATGATAAGTTATTGATTGGAAAAATCAATTTTTGCTATCACAAGTTTGGTGTGTGCCAGTTCTCGTATCAATTTGTCAAGAGTGATAGTTAGCAGCCTGACCTCAGCTATTCATCAGTGCAATGTTTGGAGCAAGAATTTACAATTACTCCAACAGCATTTTGCTTTTTTATGTCAATTGATCCCTGCTGCCTAGCTGGTCAATAGGATTAAGAATAAAGGCTCAACCCATAGTCTATCCGAATATCAATTTCTAGAGTATCCCCCAAATTATTGATGATTGTTGTGATAGTTTCCATTTACATACCCTATGTATCATGAACTGTGAAAGCTGGTAACTGACTGTACAGTTGCTGTGATGCTGTATATGATTTAGGAAGAGATTCTGCCTTAGGCAGCCCATAACAACTTTTGTGAAATGTAGGCAGATGTCCAGTGACCACAGAAAATAATCTCAGTTGTATCATCAATTTGCAAGGGGGGTTGTTGGCAATACCAAATAACATCAATTTTGCATTATAGACACAAAGAGATTATTATTTACATCATTTGATTTTTCTTGTGGAAAATGACAAATGTAATCAGGCAAATGCATTTTAATTTTCAATGTAATTGTTTTAGTTGGATATCCGTACTGAAGAGGTCTACTGGGCATTAGACTTAATGAAATCCCTTGCATCACCAGATGAAGATGGTATGGATTTGTTAGAGAACCAAATACACTCAGATTTCCATTTAAGCAATTTTAAGGTAAGTTTCCCCCCTTTTTATGACAATTAATGTTAAGGATTTGAAATGTTAGTTTTGAAAAGAACACTAGAAAATAGGAAATGTGTCTTCTCAATGATACTTTCTAACTTTCTAAGCAAGAAGATATATCTCGTATTATGTTTAATATTTTTAGTTAATTTCTTAATTAATCTTCAGTGGAGATTATCAAATGTGATCTGCTTTGTTAACAATTGGAATAAATTCTTTTGATAGAATAATTGTCCCATTTCCAATCACGGTAGTTTATTTGTGACATTTCTCCATAGCCCGAAGACCCTTAAAGTGCAATGATTTGAAAGGAGTGTTAAAAAGAGGATCATAAGTAATCAAGTTTGTTTTAAAGTGGAAAACGATTATATATTTGGGGAAAGTTCTGTTTTAATGGATGACTGTGTCTTGTCTAAACACATAACTAATCTTAAACTAAACTAAAACTAAACTTATCATCGAGAAGAGAGGATTTGAAATGTTAGTTTTGAAAAGAACATTAGAGAAATAGAAAGTAGGTCACCCCCGGGGATCAACTTTCTAACTTCCATGGGCTTTGGATAGATGATGGGCCAGATGGCAGTCCTTCCTTTGTCAAGTCATATGGCACAGAGAGGCTCGTTCGCTGTTGTGTTAAGCTGGATATCAATGTCCACCGGTGGATGATTGGGAGCTGCTATGGCAACTAGTATGTTAACATCTGAGGTCACCTAGCTCAGTTGGTAGAGCACATGCCACAAAAGCATGGGTCACAGGTTGGATCCCTGGTGGTGACATATTTTCTATTTCTCTAGTGTTCTTTTCAAACTAATTAATCTTGTAGAATAGGCTGCTAAGATCAACCAATGGCAAATTTAAATATGTGATGTGTGATATGTCCAGTATTGTAAGATTTCCATCAATGCATAAAGTAATAATGTTGTCGTGGTACAATTACATTGCACTTTATGGTTCTTTAATTGTTTGTTACACTTAAAATGATCATCACATGACAAGTAAATAGCAACATGCCATACTAAGGAGATGAGGGCATGGGACTGGGAACCTGAAACCCCTATTTAGAGACAAATTATGTTGCATCTTAAAGTGAAACTTAAAACTTTCACTTGTATCCAGGAGAAGTTCTTCAAGTTGCTTTGTTGAAATTATTTATAAGCCGAGTTGGAGAGTGAGCAGTATGTGCTTTTAAAGATGCCCTTGCCTCTTCACCCCACCTTTCTTCCGCCCCATGCAGTGTGTACGTCTGAATTCCAGAATGCACCACAATGCAGAATTCAATTTTATTGATGAATCATATAACAATTTTGCCTTATACTGCCCTGCTTGATTTTTTGTAGGGCAAATTGGATCTTGACAATGTGGCCATTGTTGGGCACTCCTTTGGTGGAGCAACTGTGGTAAATGTATTGGGAGGGTCCCACATTTTCAAGTAAGTGCACTCTTCTCTTTTAATATCTACGAGCACTTCATTTGTGGCTAAGTCATATTCTTACTTCTAAAAGGAATTGTTGACCTACACTTATATGACTTGTTCCCTTGTTCTGTATCACAGATGTGGTGCCTGCATGGATGTGTGGATGTACCCAGTATCAAAAGAAAGATATGGTCTGGTGAAGTACCCTATTTTGTACATTAATTCTGAAACCTTTCACTGGAGGAAAAATATCCTTGCAATGAATGAACTTAATGACTTACACCCTGAAGGTATGATGTACACGATGTTATCCGATACTGCTACGTGGTTTGTAAGTTTTGTAAGTTGAAAACTTCAAGAGCCTTACTGCAATCTCTTTTACTATAATTTGCCTAGAGAACTGTGCCACTGTGTATTTGAGTACTTTTAATTTTACCTTTATGTCACATGCAGTATTGTAGCTACCTTTTGATCAATGAGAGATGGCCTTACCGTAAGATCTTTTTATTTTTGACTGCCAATGGCGACATCAATTGTGACAGAATTTGTTCTCAATGAAGTGAAATTCTACGTGAAATCAACTGAAAACAAGTGAAGCTAACTAATCATTTCATGTCAGAGCTCAAATTACAGCTTAAACTGAAATAAGAATAGTATTTATCATCTCCGGAAATCAATTACACATCGTCTGCTTGAACTATTTAAACTCACCTTCGGCGCAAAATGGGGTGGAAAGCAATACTCAATCTGAAGAAGAGGCCAGATCAAGTAGCATCCGATTTCCCTACTCTCAATTGCATACAAACCGATGAAAAGATTCAACGTTTACGGGATCGTCAAATTGTTCATTGTCAAAGACGAGATAGACCTCCTTCCCACTCCGTCCGCTACGTTGGATCTGTTTTAAATGAAAGGAAATGCTCAGTGCGCTATTCATTGACCTGACTGGTGTATGCGACCCATTGTGGCATTGCAAACTCGATATGAACCCGCTGCAAAGTTATTTAATGAAATTAAGCTGGTCAGGTCACAGCATAAGCAATTCCTTGTACAGACAAGAGTTCGGGAGCTAATCAGAAGGTGGCCATATAGGGCGCCCTCCAACGAGGCACAGTTTTCGCATCAGTCGCGTTCCACATATACAGGTCTGGTTACTCTGACATAACCGCTAAAATATATACTTATTTCGATGAGTGTGCAATAGGATACGCAGCAAAGACATGTCTGTCCGTCAGTCTACACTTACTGCCGACTTGACGGTCGTGGCTTGTATCCCGGCACCACAAACTGAGCGATTCAAATACAGTATGATCCATCTTGCACGTAGCCAACTACTAGGCCAGCCAAGACCCTGCACATCCGCTTTAACCACAAGTAAATCCGATTCTCTTCTATTCTTCCATGATGTTTCACTGGGAAGAAGCCTAAAATTCTGCTTTCTGCTACCCGAATACCCCTACACGATATATCAGTAACAGAGTCAATCTGATCGGGAATTGGAAACGGGCGTTAGAGCGACATGTGAAACGCTTCGTGGCTCCGCTGCATTTTGTACTCGTCCGTGGAGTATGACGCTCGTTCTTACCACCCAATCACCACACCACACGCTTGCTATTCATGTTGCTCTTAATAAAATAATGTGTAGTATCTGTGGTAGCATGAGAGCCACTCAAGCCGAATTGCTATCCATTGTATCAAGCATTCCAGAACCACACATTCGAACAGACTTTCACAGACTTATGCTGGCAGACAAAGCCGGAGTTGAAGGAAGTGTTACGCCAGTTTTATTCAGGTGCCACTACCTTAACGAATGAGATTCCGTGACAGATAAGGGAAGTTAAGAACCTTGCTCTTTATTTTGCGTAATGGATTGTAACTAAATGTAACCCTCCCCCCGTCCCTTGCGTTACGTAATTATTGATTAACCCGTTTTATTGTCAATCCAAATTTCGTTCATTATCCGTTAATTTACCTTTCCTATTCGTTTATCTTTAACAGCTGACCGCCCAGTGGTAACCATTTTGTAAGTATCCCTGTCGTTTGACAAATTGTTGGATTTACTACTGTGACGGTATTGTAGATTTCCTAGTGTAACTCTGAATAGAAGATTAAGTAAACTATACAGGTATGGAAGGGATATATGAAAGTAAAATGCGCCAGGTTTATAAAAATTCGGGATCACGAGTTTTTGAGTCTCACCATTATCAGTAATGTAGACGATACCAGCCTTTAAAAATATATCTCATCCTAGAATCAAGTATTTTTTGTTTTCCTATGCCAACCATGCGTACCTCGATGTGATGTATTCCAAAACGGTCGAGAAAGAGGCTGCACATTTGAAGTGACTGATGTGTAGTTATTGTTAAGTTGTAGGCCTTCGACTTCAGCTTTTAAGATGACTGTCCTCCATGCAGGGAGCAAATATCGAAATATTCTGATGCCATGCATTTTAATGGTGACTTAAGGGAACATAACTCAAAAGTGGTAGTTGTGTAGCCCTATGGTGCCTAATTAGCTGTTAAGCACCCATTGCACTGCAGTAGTAACTATTGCGATGCTAGGTTTTTACAGGTTGAGACTAACACACCAAATAAAAAGAGAGTCCGAGCACTTACGCTTCTGCGACTGTGTGGATCTTCAGCTTTTAGAGATTTACTAGAAAAAAGTTAAGGAAAGATAAGGGTATACCTCTTTTTAAAGACATTATATGCAGATTGGAAAGATGCATCGTTTATGTTCATGCCGCATTTGAGTCATTGCCCATTTAGCATATGAGAGGGCTAAAAAAGTATAACGACGCCAGTTGAGATAGCTCGAAAGTAGTCGAATCAGTCCGTATTTCCTTGTTTTCTGTATGTCAAAAGGAAAAGTTAATTTCTTTGAGATGCAGTACGAATCTTTTCTGTTTCTCGTTTGTCTTTGGTCTGTATTTTTAAGCCTTATACCTTTACTTAGACCCCACTTACTTCATAAAAGGTAAAAGAATAATTATCTAACCCAAAGTGTGCTGTATGTAAGATACCAATTGCGGCTTGCTGCAATGATATGTAGTAGGAAGGCTTTTTTTACATCGTTACGAATATTTGTTAATGTTTCATCTCGTAGAGGCACTAATCACTACAGTGCCGTGGATATACCATTTGTGATACCACATCGTGCTTTAAGATGGATTGGAATGGAGGCACCGTTAAATCCTTACCGTGCCATGGAATTACATCGCGAAATTTTATGGGAATTCCTCACGAAGCATTTAGGTAGGTATACTTCCTTGTGCTTTTACGTGAAGGGTGAAAGCATTGCTTCAGTCCTTACTGCAGATTCTGTTTTTCCTAAGACCGTTCGTATTTCATGTGTAAAGCGCTCCCTCCCCTCCCCTCCCCGCCCCAGATAGTGTTTCTTTTATCGTCGTAGATGATAACGATACCGCTGCTTTAAACATATTGTTAAATGAAATATATTTATTGCTCGATATACAACGATACCTTACGCTCGGTATGTTGCAGTACACAAACGTAATGACGAGCTCGGTTCGCTGTGCAGTGCCCGGATTTGCATAATGACAAAAACAATGAATAAATTATTCGTACACTTCTGTAGGTTTCTTCCAGCTTTAGGTAAGGTGTTACAAACTTAATTAGCTTTTAATTAACTAAAAATAGAGACGATTGGTAAGCAGTTTCTGCTTAAAAGCAGCAGATGAAACCTAATTAGAATATAGCTGAAGGCCATTCGGTGAAAATTTTTATGTGTATATGTATATATTTATCCGAAAAATATTAAGTAAACTAAAGACGAAAAGTCTCAAACTTTGATAAATACAAAATTATAATTCATATATACAGCTATAACTACAAAATATAAGATATATTACAAACTAAACAACGTACTGTAAAATTGCGATTAAACTAAAAGTACCCCTATTATTGAAGATGGCATGGATAGTATTAGAAAGGTTCGAAAAGATCTTGTCTCTGTAATGGCCCGTTTTCAAGGTTTACTAGCAATGATTTACTAGCAAAGAGGAAACCAGAAAGTTGCTTTGGCTAGGAATTGGATGCAATATCCGTTCTAAATGGTGACAGATTCTTTACCGTGGGAGGAGTTCCTTCTGGGCAGTCGAGCCTGCCTCATGGCTTGCTTTTATGCCGGGAGCCTATATTTAAAGGCGTTCTCCTTTGATGCGCCGGCTACCCTTTCGTCATTAGTTAACATGTTTGGTGGTTTTACTGCTTATTTATGGTAGTTTCAACATCGGGCCCACTGCACATCAGCGTTCTTTGACTGAGAGATTGCAAAATCGTTGAAGCTAAAAAAGATATTTCTTTACCAGTCTAATGGGGCGATTATTGGACGGGAGTCAGTTGTGCTGACAAGAACATTTAATTGGTGAAACGAAACGAAACGAGTAAAATTGACTTCCTTAAGCTGCCTAACTTGTATTCCAAAGTTATTGCTTTTACGTTTGAACTCTACTAGTTGCTTTATCTTTATACAGGAGGCGTTATAAATTCTGTTATTTATCGGCGACAAAACCGATCCCATCTTTAATGTTTCTTCGCGCGTATAAGTACCAGACGTCGTAAGGAAGCTGTAGAAGCCAATGAAACAATAAAATATTTCTTTGGACCATATCGGTTTCCAGTACTTAGTATAGTACATCAGTAGAAAACTGTGCATGATATTTTGATTTTTGTTGTGTATTTCCTTAGTGTCTGAGAAGTATGATACCAGTTTTGTTCTCTTGATAATCGCTGCCCTCGAACAAACGCTTCAGTGCTTAAGTTAAGGTGTTTATTTGTAGTTGGGCAGCCATACCTCTTTCTGAAGGGGTTATATGAGAAGGTTATACAAGGGGAAACGCTACCTGGACGTCCAACGACTTGGAAGGCATTGGAAAATTTTGGAAACGTAGGTTGTAAGGTGAACTTCATTCCTAGTTTCGAAAATCTGAAACTTTCAGGGAATTCTGTTTGCTGCAAAGATATGCTCAGAAAAATGCTCGATGTGTTGTCAGTCTTGGGACAACTGAAAAACAAATGTACCGATGGGCCTCCATTTTAAAAAGAAGTTCGGGGGGAAATATTCAAGGCAACGCACAGTCTCGGGGAATCGTGGTATTGAAGTTTGCTGGAAATCCAGTACTGCTTGGCTTTAAGAACATTTTCACTAGCATTTTTACATTAATAAATTTTCATTCCAGTCTCCACTTTTTTCTACAGATCTTGGGATCAGCGAGGAAAATCCTTCCCTTCTTGTTGGAGGTGAAAACTGTCCAGAGGAAATGATCATGGGAACGAATGTTAAAGTTCATACAAATAATTTATAGAATAATCCTTCGTTAGCTGGATATAGCGTTTTCCGGCTAATAATCGGTGTCACTTGTTTATAAGCTTCAGTTCGTTTGTGGGTGCATGAATGAAGAGGTCTCATCACCATCATCATCATCATCATCATCATCATCATCATCATCATCATCATCATCATCATCAGTATCATCACCATCATCAATATCACCATCATCATCATCACCATCATCACCACCATCATCACCATCATCATCATTATCATCAGCATCACCTTCATCATCATCACCATCATCATCATCATCATCATCATCATTATCATCAGCATCGCCTTAATCATCATCACCATCATCATCATCATCATCATCATCATCATCATCATCATCATCATCACCATCATCAATATCACCATCACCATCATCATCACCATCACCACCATTATCACCATCATCACCATTATCATCGGCATCGCCTTAATCATCATCAACATCATCATCATCATCACCATTATTATCAACAACTGCATGAATTTGAATGTGCTCGTGTTAAATATAGTGCTTCAATGTAAAAAGAGTGTTATTGTAGACTCCATGAGATATAGCAGATAACACCATCATTGAGTTTCTCGTGAAAAATATGGATTAACGAGAACGTCATTTGGAGCGAATACACCACGACCAATCGTTAAGATTAACGCCGTTGCAGAACCTTTTCATAATCAACTCGGTAACAAAGCTTTGAGGAAGAAATCTGATATTGAAATTGCAACTTGCTAAGTAGTTTCGTCACCGTCAGAAGCAGTAAATGCATAGTTTCGACTGCGAATGACTTTTATTTCTAAAGAAGCCCTAATTGTCGCAAACTTAAATCCCAAAGATTTGCATAGCTAAAAAGATACTTTTCACTGTGCACACTCCTGTTTGCTTTAGCTGAACGCAGAAAACGTTATACGTTGCTTTGTGTAGGATTAATGATAAATGATTTAACCGTCAATGCAGGCTACCCTTTACTTATTCAAGTAGAGGCTCAAAGGCAACTTTGCTGATGTCGTACATACATGAACAACTCTAAGCAACTGTAGCTAAGGTCATCCAATCTTCACCAACTGTAAAGCAACTTTTGCTTACGTGAGAAAAACATAAACAACTCTAAACCAACTTCAGGCGACAGTCGTATAAACATGAACACAACTCTGAAACAACTATAGCTTGCACCATGCAAATGCAAGTATCGTGTGGGTGACTTTGATACTGAAAATGGTGACCATTCTTAGGATCACCAAACTAAAACCAAAAAAGGAGTTGTCTACAAAACGGGTTGTAAAGTTAATTAATTTGCCGGAGTGGTATTCGAAAGTAGGGTGCTTATAGGAAGGAATGAGTAAGCCATAATTTTGAAAATGATGACAATTTTGTATGTATAAGGCTTTGTAAGTAATGCAGTTTTATGTAAATTTTATTGTGAGATTAATCGAGTACAGTGTGGTATGGATACTTCAAGAATTGTACACACTTTTTTAACGAAATAAAACATGACCAACTAGTAAGGCTTTCATTGGTTCGATTCAATTTGATTTGATGTCCTTTTACTCTGGAGTGCCGAATAAACGGGGGGGGTCATCATTACGGTCTAAAGTTAATAAACGGGGGGTCCAAATAAACGGGGGGACTGAACTCCAGTCTCAATTTCGTGAAAGTTTTAACTGAGGATAATTTACATGAACTTGAAATATTGTGTTCTGACAGGAAGAACTGGACTGAGATTATTAACAGCATAATGTTGTCTAAAATAACGAATGTGCAATGATGATGATGATGCTTTTTGTAAGTATTCTTTCCATAATCCATAAGAGGCATTGATACTGAGCTGTTCTACAAAAAGGTTCTTTCCCCTTCTCTGTGTAGTTTGGATGAGACATTTGTACATAAAGGCACTTCCCTACCTGAATCTCTATCTTAAACCAGATATAAGCCTTCGTCCTTGAGGTCCACGCTTACCATCTTTTGTACCTTTTTATCCCTCTTTTCGTACATAAACTAAATGATTGAACGATATGCCTTTTGATCATATCTGTAACGTTTTTATTCGGGCTTTAAAAGATATGGATGATCGTGATATGATCATCACAATCTCTCAATTAAAGACCACTGGTGAGCAGCGGACCCGATTTTAAAACTACCCCAAATAAACAGTAGAACCACTAAAAAGGCTAACTGACTAATAAAGGGCAGCTGTAGCATCCTAGGGCAAGGGACTTTGCTTCTCTACCCTTGCCCATCTTTAACTTAACAGAACATTGCAAACTGAAGCAACGTTACTCAATTTTTCTTCGTTACACAAATAGCATTTGCAAGTATCTAATTTTATGCTTATGATTGTCATTTCAAAGCAACTTGACGTGGTTAGATACCTCTTTTCTAAGCAACTCTTCCTATTTTCAAACCGAAATTCTGTTGTATCACCCGCATTTAGCTTTGTTCTGACTGCCAGGTAGAGACGCAAAACACGAGGAAAAAAAGCTCAACCACTCAGTAGAAGCGCCTCTCATGGATCATGGCAACAATATGCAATCGATGAGCACAGATACTTAACTCATTACTTCCCAGAAGCGCGGCTATGTAAAGACTATATGGATAACCAACCCAAGACGTTCGTATTTGGTAGCAAGAACAATACACATTTGTCACGATAATTGCCCATAGTTTCTGAATCTTTTTTTATGAATCGTATGATCAGAATAAATCGTTTATAATTGTAAAATTTGTCTCCTGTTAATAGGTACACACAATAGCAAACCCTGTAATCTATCGCTTTTATAAAACATTGATGAGTCTTGTTCATAAGGTATACACAGCTTAATCTAATATACAGGTGGATTTCTAAATCACGCGTATAGGATGAATGACGTCGTGAATTTTGGAGACGTTGTACGGCGTCCACCCTTATTCAGGGTCATTGTGCTGTTGGGGGAATGTGCATTGGCGCTACTTCTAATGTACCATAATTTAGGACCTTTGATTGATTTTTGGTTTAGAGCTTCACCCTATTCTAGTCGTGCGGAAATGGGATACTTTTGGGACAGCCTAGAAAACGTTTGTTCTAATTTTAACTTGCTTAAACTTTTGGAGGCTAATACTTTCTCACTTTACTTTTTTTTATGTATCTGTCGCCAGAAAACGGTTCTTTAGTATTACACAGACAATAAGACCAGCCTCGATTTTGGTTCCGGAGAACAAAAGTGTTCCTGAGAGAAAAGCGTCAAACGATTCTTGGGGGTTAAGTTACCCACTCAGATCACATATAGGCCACAATAATACTGCGGGTACTTTGTCTATTACCAAAACAGCATGGAAGATGGAATTTTAGTATCCTATGAAAGGAAAATAGCTAATTTTGTGCGTAAATTACAAAGTTATGCTCACCGATCATCCTGGTACAAGAATATCTCCGTACATAGGTAACAGCTAAACAAAAACCTAAACTTTTTTACTATTTCAGTAGCTGATTGATGATACATTTTATTAGAGAGCATCGCCTAATGCTGAAATTCTCTGATGTTATACAGAGATGATGCCAGCTTTATGTTATGTACTTTACTCGTAGATACTATGGTACGTAACATTTTTGCCAATTGTTTTTTTTTAAACTCGCTATTGATTTAGCTTAACATATAACAACCATGTGCAGGTAAACGCTCACAAGAACCAGTAATATTTGACTCAAAGTAGTACGACCTTACTAGTCACGAACAAGGAAAAAATTCCCCTTGGATGCCAAAAATATATGTGAAATATTCTGACCAATTCTGCCACGCCTACAAAAAATAGAGTTAGCACAATATGTGGTGCAACTTGCTATTTTTCTGATTTTATATTCCGTGATTTCAATCCATAACTGTTTATCATTTGTTGGAATGACTTGGTACTCATTTATAGTTGCATTTTTATGGATGATATATTTAGCACCTAAATCACGACACAAGTCTTAATAATATTCTAATCTACTACCTTATCGGCCCTGTTTACACCAGCCTTCAGTGGCGTTAATTTTTGTGACGCGGCGTTAGAAGGGCTGGCGTAAAAAGGAACAGTATAAAAAATTCCAAAGTTTTGCTAAAAAGACATCACATCCCAGTGGATGTAATTAATCAGGAAATGACAAGAAATGCTCAGAAAGGCGCGAATATCACTTTATGATTTCTTACCGTTTGGTTGGCGTAAAATGCAGGCCCTCATTGGCAGTAGGCCAAAATTTGCTCTTGGCGTTAATAGGGCTGGCGTAAATAGGCCAGTGTTAAATTAGAGTTGGCGTTAAAATGACCGATAAGTTACTGCAGTTTTTGTCACTCCATAATTTTTGAAGCCCACAGTCAGTTCAAACACTTAGAGTGTAGAATCCTTGTTTATCATAAACGTATGTTTTTAATAAGAAAGCTTGAACCTCAAGTTTCTTAAAACCTTTTCCAATTTCATCCTCAAATTTTTCTTAATTTATCCAGTTTCAGCCTTCAAAGTTTCTTAGGAAGTACTTACATAAAGATCATGTTATGGCTTTTAAGACTGTTATATTCACTCACAAAATACTATTTTAAGTTATAATTAGTAACATGGTTGTATTAAATAACATATGGTAATATAGATGGACTGTTGTAGGAATATATTGTTTCCATCCATGCTTTCACGAATGTTTTTTAACTTTTGGATTAGTTCAGCCTCCCTGTTTCGTAGGAGTTTCTTAAATTTTCGCTAATCTGAGCCTAAGGTTTCTTATAGACTGGTTTCTTAAAACGTAAAAGAAAGTCGGGAATCATCTGCCATTCGTAGCCGTGCCGCCACTTTTAATTTCCCACCTTAAAATGGACAGAGCGACCAGAAACGACTTGCTGAAGGGTGGGGTATTCAAGTACACAGAAAAGGATACATTATCCAATTTTTACCAAAGATGAGTATTTATAAATGTTAGTAGTGTATTAATTATATTGGCAGTGGTAAGCCTGTGCATTTTGTTGGCAATGAATTTGAAGAAATAAACCATTTCTACAGACTGGGATTGAAACTGTCTTTTACTAAAACTTTAACAACAAATTATTGAGGGATCAGTGATAGAATTGGCACCCCTTTTGTATCAGGAGAACTTTCTGTTCCAGCGATAAAACAACATTTGATGTATATGATCGGCAGAACTATATTTTATATCAAAATCATCAGCATATTTTAGCTTCTCTCCAATGACTACCAGGTAGTGCAACAAATTTGATTGAATCGGCAACTATGTCTGATCTTCACGTACTTTTGAAGCACAGGAATACCACAAGGTGAAAATACTAATGCTTTAATAACTAGCGCTGCCGTTACTATGCATTTAAAGAATCCACGGTATTTTATATGCTTAATAATTTTAGTTAAATGTAGGAGCAGTTTTACCAAAACATATCAGTTTTGCTCCGTTTGCAGCAGCTTTCAGTGGCTGACGGCGCCCTTATTTTCGGAAGGGCATGTCAGAGCATATTGCTGTAGATTGTGGGTATGCCTTCCGAAGACCTTTCCCCGTGAATTCAAATTTTGTCTTTCCTTTACCATTTTCAACTCCTGAAATTATGTGTAGAATGGAAAGGATCAAAGGCCTCGGGAACACTTTTATAAGCATCAACAACTTTTTCATGATTTTTTTTATTTCACCTGTTTAATTATAATATCACATTTCCATATACGGAACGATGGTACCCCCCCCCCAACAATTGCCTTTTAGCTGCCCAAAATAAGGACCCCATCGAAAGTTAACTCTTCCAGCCACCTCAATCTCGACAGCTATTTACGTACCCAGCGCGCAGCGTAGGATCTTTTACACATAGTGCAGACAATCCATTCGATTCACAGTAGATCTTGGTTATTAACGACCAGATATCACAATTTTCTATAAGCTTACTTATTTTTTCGTAATCTATGTTGATTATCATTATACACTAGTCGATTATAAACCCAAAATTATGTAAAATTCCACAGCTATTTACCGAAATTTGTTTTTTAAAATATGTTCGATTTTTGTAAATAAATGAAGTGAAGGCTTGTCAGTGACACGTCAGGTTGCATAGCAGCTTTTCGTAAGATCTTGTACCTTAGACCTTGGTTGTCATGGTTTCTGTTAGCGATTGCTTGACATTCATTCTGTATTATTCGCCAGTTGTATGCGTATCAGCAAACTGCGTCATGATCTTTAAAACATTTCGTAAAATTGTTACTTTACCCGTTTGCGGTAGATGTCGTTTACTATTCCATAACAATAAACTTCAAACAAAGAAGAATAGACGGACAGAAGGATGTACAGCAGGTGATAGTCACACAGAGAGTAATCAGCGTCCATACAGATGAACACTGAACTCAACTCGTTCAATGCTTATTAAGTGTTTTTTAACAGATAGACTGACAACCGCATAACCCGCTGTCTTCTGTATTTGCACATACGTACAAGAAAGGCGACCAATTTCAAGCATCCAGTTTCATCTGAACTTGCTGTTGTTGGTGACTTTGAAGAAGAAAATCTTCGATGTTAAAACTGCTCCAGGTACGTTTTGTACATGTAACGTCCTCTTTTATTGTGTCTCTCATAAAAGTTGTGTTTTTGTAGTAGTTGGGTTAGCATACGCTGCTGATATTCTGCCACCATGACAAGATGCTGATGTCTGAAAGTAATGGCTTTATGGAAGCTGCAAACATCAATAGTTACGATGTGGCTTGTTTATTTCGACCCCTTACCCTTTGCTTTGAGTAATGCCTTGCATCTATTGGGAAATAAGAATTAAAATAGAAAGAAAGGTCGCACAATGTTTGCAATGATTGACATGATGCTTGTAAAGATGAAAATATCCCATAGATGTGATGGGAATACTTTCAATATATTACCTTTGTAGTGGGAGTGGGTTGGTTACAAGATTTCTTGCATTACGTTGATGATGGATTACTATTATACATTGCTCATGAAGGGTATAATATGCTCTGAACACTCAATGTTGCTCGCGCTTGTTGAACTAATTTTTGGTGATTGTATTGCCCGATATAAGTTACTTTTATATTATGATTAAAAGTGGTTTAACTATTTGATTTCTACCTTTAAACTGAGTAAGAGATTTTAACCACAGAACAACCCTGTCTTACTTTTACACTGATCGCTATCGAGTTTGAGATAACGAGACGATTGCATGTCTGTAGCCTTGAAAAAAGTTGGCCAAATTGTTGTTTAAGGAGGCCTAAATATCGCCGAAGATATTAAAGCATTGAAGGTTTAGTTCGTAGAACCTTGTATTGTGACACAAATTTGATGTACAACTAATTGAAATAAAAATAAATGAATGTAGTCCGTTTTGCTTCCATAAAGCAATGTTGGAAGTATTTCATACAACGGCAAGCATTGAGGCAGTTTAAGTTTCACTCAATAAGTAAAACCCGTTTTGTCATCAGTTCCGAAAACAGTTTCAGCCCTTAAATCGGCTCACGCTGCAGAAAACATAGCAAGCATTTTATAAAACGATTCCTGGAACTTTTAAAAGACAGCTTTGCGATGTTGTAGGTTTGAAAATGTCGTTGGGGCGATGTTGACTAGTATTAAGTTACATTTTTTCGTAAGGACTTTGCGTCGTTTCTTCCGCCGCGTCTTTTTTTTAAAAACATGCAAGTCACCGTCGAAATCTCTGTGTGCCTCTCGCAATAAGACACCAATAAAATACAGCAAATCGTAAATAGGATATCAGGAAGGTTTGTTAGTGACAACCAACTTTTATGAAAATCTTAATTGATAAGTTTATAGCCGATTCTTTTTAGTTCGACTTTCGTGAAAGTGACGAAAGAGAGAGGCAAGTAGAGAAAGCTGGTCTAAAATCGGATGTAAAATTATAACTGTATTTGCAAAAACACTCATGGGGATTGACTCATTCAGAAGTCATTTAGTTAGTTCATAAAAGACCTATATCTTTGCCCCCGTTTGACAAACTATGGTCATAGTTTTACGGAGACCAACGCAATTCCTACTGAGAACCTAACTATCTTCACTTTCACTAGCTTAGCTGCTATTCTTTCTAGATTTCTATACGGCTGCTTGTCCTGTAAGGTCCTAAGGACTACGAATGAAAACCATCTTGTTGTTACATGGTAAATCTTTATTTTCTTATTCAAACATAACCGTACAGACAGCAGCAAAGAATGGCATCTAAGCTATTTAAAGTGCAGATAGACTTAGATTTCAACAAATACTGCTGCGATAATGATATGCTTCCAGAATACACTAAAGATAACAATCGTAATCCTCAGTCCGGTCACATTTTTGCCGAAAGATCAACCCTGAAGATTTAATTGAGATTGATGTCACTGTCCGAAGGCGAAGGACTAGAGCAGTGTTCTCAACCATCATTCTCGGCTTTCCCACCGGACCAAAATTTTTTTGTGTATTCGTCCCCTATACAAACAAAGGGGCAAAAGCATAGCTTATCATTTTCCCATAATAAAACTTTCTTATTTCGACGTTATTCCGAAATCAGCTGTGAGAGAATAAAAGATACCTGTGTACAAATGTAAGTCTCCGTGAGATCCTTTAGCGTGATGCTCTCAAAGGAGGGCATTAATAACATAAATAAACATCTTTAATTTCAGCTGGAAATTGGGCTTGGTGTGTTATGTCCAGCCTACCGTGTTTCGTTGTTTGTATCAGTTATAGCACTGAAAGCACACTTAACTAGATACGAAGACTGGAACGGTAACAACAGTTTCTGAGGGTGTAGAGATTCGGATACGTTAGAAGAACTTAAAACAAATCCCCCCTTCAGTAAGCCGTTCCTCCTCTATTCTCCCTTGCTCGTAGCCCCACCCCCACCCACCCACCTTTATTTGCAGTCCTTTCTTGTGGATCCACGTAGACTATAATGGAGAAGCACCGGAGTTAGAAGTCCGTCAGCGCATAGACGAAACGAAGTATGGATCGTAGAGGTTTCGTAGCTCGAAATAACGCGTCTCGATAGCACGGGTCCCTGATTCGAAAATCCTTTCCGGCATATTTTATCAGTAAAACACTAACAAAGAAACTATTATATCGACACTATTTTGTACTATTTCAAGGGTATTCCTGCGTCATTGTACACAAGGATAAATCAAGTAAGGTACCCAACATACAAGCATTGTCAGCGACTATGCGAGGAAATTCTCATGGGAAATGATGACGATGGTGTGTTACGACATGGAAGTAGAGACAAGGCTTTAAAAGCAATAATAGATGCAAAGATGAGGGTGCTACTTTTGTTGAACGTTCATGTTATTAAAGATAAAGAAACTCGGTATACTTTTACCTTCTGAAAAGGTAAATTAGTGTAGCCATGAAAATCTTTAATGCACTGAGCGATTGTCACAACCTACCTACCTACCTTGTTGTAGGAAATTAACGAAGCCTTAAGTTAACGATACTTAAATTAATGCAAATAAAAGTAACGCGGTTTCCAAAGGCACATTGAAATAAGAATTAATTAACGCGGTTCAGTCAAACTCGGATAGATGATGCATCTTATGAACAGATATAAAACAAGTTTAAATGCATTCCGATTGTCCTCTACCCAAAACCTTTATAACGGCCTGAAGATTTACTTGACTTCTAATTAACGGGTACTTTAACAACGCGAGTTTAAATAAACCGCGTTACTTAAGTGCCGCGTTAATTTTCTGGAATGAAGTACTTTTTATAATAAGTCGCACTGCTATCTTTCAAGAGAAAGGTCGAATTATGAATGATGTCGGATTTCAAGAAGACGAGGAAACAGCTTAAACTAGTTCAGCGCCCTCCTTCTTGCATTTTTTCATACCCAACCTACTTGGAGAACCTGACTGAGTTTACTCTACACATTCATAACGTGCGTCAAAATGACATTTCAAAGCCGCAAGTTATTAAACTAGAGATAATTTGTTTATTAAACTCTTGTAACTTCAATTAAATGCATCTCAATGGACTCTCAGAACACTCTTTACGTATAATTCACGTGTGTGACGACCTATGTGATCAAATCGGTGAATTGTAATTGAGGTTGACAGTGCGACCGCACTTGAATTTCATTGGTATATAGCTTTTCCTTCCAAAAAGTGCCATGCTGCTTCCGAGAGTCACCTAGAGCTTCAATTTCCCACAAGTCACCTACTTGAAGTAGATGTGATTATGGTTGTAGAAAATTGGCACTAAAAGAGGCTTTTCAGGCCAGAGATCCTCAATTGTAATGATTGGAGGCAGGACCATTAAACCCCGAAGCTTTCGTAAGGGACCCCCAATTTGTAACTCGGAGTTGCTTAGATAAGTCCCCACTTTCAACCTCAAAGTTAACGTATTGGTCACTCGCGTTTATGTGCAGTCACTGTAAGGATTACTGTAGACCTCCTCTGTTTAAAGAGTGACCCCACTTTGCCATCAGATTGTACGGAGTAGCACTTGCTAGACTGAAAGTGCTCAAAAACGATAAATGACAGACTATTTATTGGCAAGATATTTTTACAGTCATTGGAAACGAAGGTCGTTGTGGCCTTGGGCCCGCCGAAGATGAAAAGACAACGTGGCTGATCAACGTGGTCCTGAAGTTCACGATGCTCATTTGAATAACGCCGCTATCGCCTTAACGGGTGCCAGTGCTTGTCTCACGCGGCCTCTACTCGATGGCGAAATACCAACAGAAACCAACGATAATTTCGCGATCCCGCAACAAACGATAGCAGCCACTATCTTACTCTTCGCCAATAAAGTTTCCTCAAAAATGGCTTCACCGATTAATGAGCCTAGGAAAGATGGAGTGACTCGAAAAGTAATCTATTATGTTATCATCTAGCGTCTCTAAGAATCCTTCGTGATGAACTGGTGTACCTAAGAGAGTGCGCATCTGGATAACAGCGACCATTGCCCTCTGGCAACTGAAGTTAGAGTTAAAGCATGAGCCAGGCGACAAACTCAAACTTTATTTTTTTTCTTCACGTATATTTTCGCTTAAAGGCTGTAGATACGATTAACCATTGAGATTCAATCTAATTGGGATAACATGGAAACGTTAAAGATCATGTCTATTTTTGAGCTTTATATGTATGATCTCAGCAGATACTTGGCAATTAATTATGTATCTCTCGTAGAGTGGAGCATTACGATAATAGCTTGCAATTTTAGGCAGTCGAGAGTAATCGGACGTGGTCTGGAGATCCATATCTTAGATTTACACGCATAGGCGATATGTGTAGTTTCTAAAAGCCGATTTGTAGTTGTTGACCCTAATTCTGAAAGCTCTTTTGGTGCTACCTATGTATTGAATACCACATGTTCTGCATTCTTTGTCAATAAAGTTTCTATATTTGGCGTTTTACTTTTGATAACTTGTCGGTGGACTATTCACCTTTCATTCATAAAGCCTGCCATTGCTAAGGTCTTCTCCTCTTATCAATCTCACTAGTACAAGTGGGACTTGAAGGCTCTAGTTCAGACATTAGCATAAAACAAATTTTCAAGACTAACTTAGTTTTCTGAGATCGCAATCCATTTATAAATAAAAGTTGTAGTAAACTGTAGACACATACGAATGTGTTGTTAAACGTTTCTGTTTTATTGCTCCTTTGTGCCTAGACTCTGCATCACTAAATAAGCGTGTCAATCGTGAATTGACTACCTGAGCATTTAACCCTAAGTGTTTTGAAGCCCATGTGAAACACGGGGTACCCTTTTCTTACCAACAATGGTTCTTTGATATCATTATTTTTGGCATCCTTTATCACTAAATTGGTTAAAAATTAGTCAAGACTAAAGGACAGCTTAAAAGAGTAGAGAAGAAAAAAACATCGTCAAGTAATATCATGACTAGGGTTGCTATTTAGGAACCAAAAGTTTAGTATAAACACGACCTTTATTAACTAAATGGAAGGTTTTATTAAATACATAAACGTATAAACCCCTCCCCTCGTGCTATACGAAACATATTGTTCTTCACTACACTACTCGCACACAACATTTATAGCCGTATACACGCACCAGTACATAAGCGAATTTGATAGTGGCTTCCTTGGTTACTAGTTCTGATGATTACAATAGATCAACGCTACTTGATGTCTTAGGCAACTGTTTTTATATCAAATGATTGTCCGTTTAGAGCTATATCGAAAAACGCTTGTGCCCTTTCACAAGATTGCAAAATAAGGCAATGGTAAAGAATTGAGTACTTAACCGATCACCTTAGAGATCAATGATCTCGGAAGTGTCATAAGAGGAGGTCAACTACATCGTTTAATTAAGCACGCGCCGTATTTATCATGGTGCTATTCTGCTTCAATTGCGCACGCTCTATTACCAAATTTCATATTCGCTTACCATTTAGTCATGGAACTACCAACTAAGTTGTTTCCCACATTTCCATTTACAGATTGCAGTAGCAACTGGTTTGACATTCCACGGACAAGGTCGAGGGTTGCTCAAATTTGACTACGACGGTAGGTTATTTAGTTTTTTTCTACTTTATTCTACACTAATACACATGGAAATATGACTTGTGATAGTTTACTCACAACACACGATACGTGTAACACAAGTTGTAAAAATACACTGTATATCAAAGTTATCGCCAGGGCTATAGTTCTCTTAGCCACCCCAATCCAAGAGTGCGGCAAAAGATACCTTGCTTGGTATATATTGCTTAGGTCGACCTTGAAAATATGATGCAATCATTTGTAAACAATGCATTTCAACGAAATTGCAAAATGAAGATAATGAGGAGAGTTTACACCTGTTATGAATAATTCTATAGATTTTGAAGAACATTAATGAAAAGCTGAACCTTAAAACTACAGTGTATATAAGTATCTGTGGTTGTAGTTTGAATATAAGCTTGGCGAATACGTTCGTTCGAGCTGGAGAGGTAACTTCGAGTTATTCTTACTTGTATCTCAGTAACGTCGATATATCTCAATATACCGCTAGCCATCGCTATTCATATCAAATTTTTCAATTCTTTGTCTGTTAGATTACAAGATAAGTTATTACGAGAAATGATTAATATGCCCTGTTGTCTACTTGCAGATGCTAATAGTATTAGTAAGTAGTAACAAGAAAACAAAATAACTAGCTTACCTTACTTTTCTTTTGTTGCTTAAAGTTGCACCGTTTGCAAGAACAATACATTTATATAGGATTTACTTCCTTTGTCTCGTAGATGATGGTGATGAGGACGTCGTGGTTATTGCAAATGTCGGATCCCCAGTTTTCTATGAAAATCAAGGAGGAAACAGATTAAATTGGTTAAGGCTGATAGTAAAAAACTGGTATGACGTTGCTTTATAAAAGAGGATGCTATTTGCCTTAACGGCTTAAGTAAGACTCTAACGAAACCTGTCACTTCCCTTGGAAATATAAGGTCAAATGTATGACTCCGACAATCGATTTTCAAAGTTCATTAGTAGTATTAAAACACGTCCTCATTCAACTCTCACTCGTTATATTTCTCCTACAAACATACCAATGCATCTCACTAAGTACTTTCATGCGATTTTATATACGGTTTCTAAATTTATTAGCAATTTCACACATGGACTTTCTTTACGATAAAATCGCACTTAAATCGTATCATCCTTACCTCGTTTAAAACTGTACACAATGACATAGCCCTTCATTAAGAGTACATGTTCCACAAAGAAGAAAATGCAGAAGGATGTTAAAACCAGCTATGTTCTTAAAAAATTTGATCATAATAAGAGATCTAGGAACTCTAAATATTTAGCTGAGTATTCGACTAAATTAGGGCAAATTCTTCAATATTGTTGTTACACAGATAACTAGATGCAATCAACTACGTTGGCTGCCAGGAGATGTTTTTATTCGATAATTGCTTGCACTATCAAGGCCCTCTTCTTGTCAAAAGCTCTAACCTTCTTATCGATTTAGCAATGAAAAGAATACGTCAATATCAATCAAAAGTCCAATAGCTGAGGCATGTCTGTATCCTTGATCTCATTTGCTTAAAGGAAATTTCAATTTTGTAATTCGTAGACAATCTTGACGTGTTTTCTCTCCCTGACAGGTGCATCAACAATAGTAAGAGGCTTTGTGATAGCTATGGAGCTAGGGTCACTGTCACCGACCCTTCTGGAAGGAAACAGGTAAGATAAATTGATGTTGAATTTCTTGTCTAGTTTAAATCTTCTAGCTGGCACCATGATAATCTCGACACAAAAATCTTCTTCTCTATCTTTTTTTCATTATTCCTTGAATGTATTAGTTCCTTCAAATTCTACTTCAGATATCTATCTATTTGTTGTTCTGTTTTCTTTTTTTTAAATATATGACATATTCTATATACGTCACCTCTATTTTTGCAATAGAGTCTTTTTAAGACACATGCTATTAACATAAGATTTATTTAATTTACTGATATTTAATTCGTTCTCTTCTCTTTAAAGTTGCAATTATTGTATATATATACTACAAAAGAAAGCATTATTCGAAACCCTTTGTACACTATCTCAGGTTAGAAAATATTTTGCAAAGGGACTGTTGAACGCGTGTAAATTATATTGATCAAGTGTCAATAAACAAAGGAAAGCTTCAATTGACTGTACCGGAGTCGATCGACCAATACGTTGTACGGTTCAAGCACTTCTCACTCGAGTGGTATCAACTTTCCAATACCATTCCTTTACAGTAGGATCAACAAACCAGCGTTGTAAACCAAGTCACGTGTCAGCATTGTAGCTGTGAAAGTCTTTCTTATTGTATCTCTCTTTTTCTTACTTCTTCTACTCTTACAGTTAGCAGAAATAGGATCAAGTACCCACTACCTAGGCCAGAGTGAAATGACTGCTCATTTTGGACTTGGACGTACCTCTTCAAACATCACCATTCACGTTCTTTGGCCAGCAAGTGGTATTCAGATGACGATAACAGATGTTGAATCGATGAAAAGGATCAAAATTATTCGGCCCGAAGTGTAAGTCTCTCTTTTCGACTCTTTTTTCGTAAACTGTTAAAATAATGAGTGTCTCATTAATAAGGAATTAAATGTTACATCCATCAAAAATAAAAGATTTCAAAGTTGCTTGCCGCAGATGTACTGCTATTTTTTTTAATACCAACTATCGCGTCAAACCATTTCGTAAACTTACAGCAATCATGTTACTCGGCGCCTATTTGTAATATTACTTCCATAAATTTAGTATTATCAAATGTTAGTTTTATCGCGATGGTGTCGTTAGTACATATATTGTTTCAAAATAATGGGAAGAGCTTTATATTCCAAAAGAACACTTCGTCACTTTCAAGGGTATTATCTTCTCAAAAACCTCTGCCTTAATAAATGATAAAGTTTAAAACAATGTCACTGTTTCTTTTCTAGGAATACAACCGTTTCCTTCAAGTCCTTACAGAAATGTCACAGAGTTGAAATAACAAAAATTATGCAGCAAGTAAGTAGCGGGTAATCGCGATGTTAGTTATGACAAACTTTATTTGCATTCAGTCCCTTTGAAATGTACTGTACTGGTATACAACGTAAGACACGTAGTATATACAATTTTACTACTGGAAATTCCAACCCAACTTGCAGCTTGCAGCAACAATGTTCATTTATGGATAGCGTTTGCTCTTCAAATTAATTAGATCACTTCTGGCACAGGCATCGTTTATTCTAATGTAACAGTTTATTTATAATTGAGAAGGGAAAATTTAGTGATGATATTTTTAAGCAATCAGCATATCACAACAAGTACAAATAGTAAAACGTTGTGCCTTGAAATATTTGGCCCTTAATGCAAACTATTACCATGTGGCAAAGCAGCTGTCCATGCAACATAATGACGTTATTATTATTTATGGCACTACCAAATGAATGCTGAAGCTAGTGAAGTTTCCCCGAAAAGAATCCCTGTCAAGGTATCTATACTTTAATTCTACAGAACGTTATACCCTGGAACTTGAATCAGGTTATATAAGGGTTCCTTTTATGCCTTAAGTCGTTCCATGTGAGTATAAATTGAACAATACGATCTCAGAAATACAATAGATAAAAGAAGATTGAAAAAATGAATTATCGCAGCTGAAAAGTTTTGCTTTGCAGCAGCTCTGTAGTCAATCTTATTAATCCACAAATTCCAAACTTGTACCTAGAATTCCAAAGTGTTTCCCTGGATTTCAAATGATAAGAAGAAAGTTGTAATCGACTATTCGCCTTACAACCAGCTTACCGGGTATGAGAACTTTCAGTATGAGCTCCAAGTAAAGCCACCATTGCCATCATCATTCAACTTAACAAGAACTGCAACAGTCTCCATCAAGCTAGACAACGACATGACGTCAATGCCAGTTTGTAAAGGTGGTCGAATGGTCCTACCAAATATGCCTCCGGTTGTACAGACCAACGAAAGGTAGGGCATCTGTGGAATTATTCATGTTCGTTTTTATTCTTGTTAACACTCTTATTAGAGTTAACTTTACAATATATTATAACCTCACAATCAATTTCTAGTAACAATGGAGAACTCGGAATCCCACATGGCGTTGATTATATCTAGGCAGAATTTAATGTTTTTACAGTTTCTATGATTCAAAAGAATGTGTCAAGCTAGTGAAATTGCGTTTCCACGTTAAACAGTAAAACTACACTATGAATTTCCATTAAATGTGTAGATTCTAGAGTAAGGCGGCAAAAAATAATTTACTTTACTTCTGAAATAGTTTAAGTCTTTGATGTACCTCAAGAATACACGTAATTCCTATTCTTTTACAGGCTTCTCAGCGGAGTTTCAAATAATAAAGTGCATTTACTATGGGGAGCAGCAGGAACGGACTTAAGCAGACTTGTTCAGCCAGCGTACGTGGATAATATTTCTGGAGGGTGTAAACGAAAGGAACTGAAAGCAGGGTCATGCCCTTATCCTCATTCACTCAGTGGTATAGGTTCAACAAGACCATCACCAAGAAAAATCAGCAACGAAATATTTGCTCAGGTAATGTCTAGGTTTACTATACTCTGTTCTTGTACCACATACCAAGGAATTTCTTCATGTTGTATACAAAGTATACCATTATGTATTATTGTCAATAACACACTAGCAACTTTAAGAAACCTGCATCTCTGGAAGAAATGTGGTAGCAGCCTATGGTTTGACTGTTTTAATTTCCAATCTCTTTAACATGTATTATTTGTCTGACCCTCCCATTTCAAACAAGAACGTTATAACCGAAGACATGATTCGATGCAAAATAATATGCCAACTTCCTATCCTTCTCGACTCCGGTCTTTCGAATATTTTACTGATATTAATAGATATCAGTTTTCATGCATGATTTCGCAACCTTATCATCATCCCGACATGGTTCTTCAAGCGAACAACTCATTGAATGAACGAGAGTATACAGTTGATTCTGATACAAAGTTGTAAAATAACTTTGATCGGAAAAGCCTGAAACATCAACGGTTATACGTGGACCTAAAGTTTCTTTAAAAATGGGAGCCTCAAAAGCCTCAAGTAGGATTTGTTAAAACTTGGATAATGCAAGTGGATGCAAGTTCTTCTTAATGAGTCATCATTACCTGATATCTGTTATAGAATTATAAATTTTTGGAACAAACATCTGACGCTAGGCTCTAATGTAGTTGCTGCTTGCACAGGACAAGGCACGGGAGCTGGCGATGCTATATATTAAAATCTGTACCCCAACGTAAGCAAAGGTAAATATAATTAGTACTGTAACGTGATGGAATTATTGAAAGTAATTGCTGTTCAAAGTTTCTATAAAATTTAATCGTATAAATGTTATATTATCTTCCACGTATGATAAGCCCTGTTCCCATAAAAGTAATTCACTGAAGCACGGGTCACTATTTAACTGAACGCAGTATTTTTTATTTATGCTTTGAGAGCCGGTGTTACGTTCACAATGTTCATGCTCCAAGTTAAGGGAGCAGGTTTACGTTGTTTTAACAAGTGTATGTCACTTCATGGTAGGTAGCTTACTACGTTAAAACTGTTTGAAGATCTATTTTTGTTTCTTTTTCGTCAAATAGGCCAAGAGTATAATCAGTGCACGAAGATTAAGTGATATGCATTCTCATTTCGGTCAGGTATGTATAATCATAACTCAAAAACCTCGAATTTTACATCAATACAATAGCGGTTATTCGGAGACGAACGCTTCAACGTTAACTGTCGACTTCCAAGTAATGTAATGCTAATAATATCACCTTCGATAAGGCCTTAAGCTAACTAACACCAGGTTTGTCCAGCAAGATTCTTAATAATGACACCGCAAGAATTTATAGCAAGCTAGATTGTTTCATATAAACTTAATCTTCTTGGATTTTTGCGGCAATAGTTAATTATCTTGGTCGTTCTAGTTTCTTCTCAATGAGCGCGAGAATGTTGTTTTGTCAAAGCCTCTCTTTAGCCACGAGATAGAAGTACCAATGAACTGCCATCCTTTCCTTTTTCTTCCCCTGAATACGAGACTGGGCAATATCTTTCCTGTTTTACAAGTTGGTATGATTATTATTTGTCAAATACTCTAGACCTAATGATAAGATTACATTGGTTGGTTGGTTGGCAAAGAGATCAATGTAATAAGAAACTTCCTAACTCGTTATGGTCAAGTAAAGACCAGGAAGTAGCAAATCTTCACTTGCATGAAATATTTTTTTTAAGTTTAATAGTAAAAAAGTGGTCCTTCCTATCTTCTTGTTATATGTATGAATGATGGTCAGGCACGCTAAATATATAGATTGACTACCGTTACTACACTTCTAGCCTTTAAAAATAATATGAAAGATCCTGTCAATAAGATTTACTAACATCCACTATACGCAATCTTTAACAAACGTTAAACTGTTTTTCTACATTTTGTTGCAGTTCTTATCCCATGATACGGATTTTAGTAGTCCTTTAGCAAGATTTGAATTTCAAGGCAAACTCAATGAAGTCTGGATGCCTATCAGAGTCCCCAAAGTAAGCAGTATGTTACTTTAAGATCATAGTATGTGGTTCTTTGACATCCCAGAGTTCTCCTGTTGTTTGTGGGAACGAGATTCAAAGGTTTGGAATGGATGCCTATGCCATACACTCGTGATAATTCTTTCCTTGTTGATAGATGACATGCATGACTCTTTGTCTTGTAGGGATGAGGAACCATAGGTAATGTAATTACTTAATGACTACAACCTTTCTCTTGTACAGCTACTGCTCTAGATACTCTAGATAATAGCTCTAGATAATAGCTACCTTTGGCTACCAGGAGAAAATTTCATAATCAACACACCACTGTATATGCCGCTAAAGAATTTGTTATTGTGAGAAATCTAGATGAGTAAATACCATCATGTTATATATTTTCTTGAAGCTTGATAAATAAGCTATTAAGGTACAGAATCAATTTATGTGTACTTATCTGAAAATATTAAAAATACTAAGGTACAATAAAGCATAAGTCCATTCTTTTTCAACCTCGCAATAGGCAAAACACACTTGCAGCCTACCTGTAGGCCCTTGTAATAATTGTTTTAACATGATCTTTGTAGAATATGATATTACACTTATAATGGTATAGCTGGCAAAAAAACTAAGAGAAATAGTAACCTAGTGGAAAGTTATGGTGTCAAAACATAACATCACTATTTTGACGGATTTCGCTACAAATTTAGTGGTATTCCACAAGCTCTAAAAATCTACAATTGATGTGTTATCCTTATATGCTCAACTTCAAATATAACAAAATAAACATGATCTGCATCGCTTTTAAAAAACTGTGGTTCTTGAAAGTTGAAATTGAAGATGAAAATATCTTTGAACCCATTACAAAACGATGCCCGCATTTTAATCTGTGGTAAACAACCCACAACTATCACTAAATGCTTTTTCTCAACACCATATATACACATAAAGTAACTACAAAAATAACTGAATAAAAGAGTGGAAACCCTAAAGACATAATGAATAAATTATCCTGGATAATGCCATGGCTTAGACAGCTGTAGAGAGTCATTTGTTGTAGAGTTTACTTGATGTATGAAAGTACTTGAAATATTTTCGGCATATGTATTTATTGCACTTCTCACAGAAATCATAAGTTCTAGTGTTCTTTCTTTTATTGGTAAATGGATTTATCTCACAGGCACAACAACTGCATTTTCTCCTTGTTGCTACTTTGGTTACATAATTTTTCCAAATCAATCTGATGAAATCATCCACCCTTCTACTCTGCAGTGTCGATGGGCCCCCCTTTCCTGATAATTCAATGTCTGCTAAATCATCTAAATATGGTTGCACCAACTGATGTACCAAAACTACACAAAATAATTTATGGCAACCCTTCTTCCTTGCAAATTCTGGGTTCTTCTGAAAATAAATGCATATGGCATTTATAATGCAAAGTTTGAACAATCTGAAGAAAGCCAAGGCATGTGAGTAACCCCTTTACTCCAATAATCATCAACTGCTGGTAATTTAGCAAGGCACATTGCTACATTAATTCCAAGAAATGCCAGTATTTCCCTCTTTGTTGTAACAAAATCCCTTTCCTGGCACTGGGTTTGTAGCATTTACTAGTTCATAATGTATATTTGTTTTAGTTATAATAGTGTCCACAAGACTAGACTGAAAAATTGCAGATAGTGGTCTAGCACATAGGTTGCAGCAGCTGCCATCTTACTCATGCCTGTGTATTCTAGGAATGGTTATTACCATTTGGGTTACAAAATCCATCATTTACATCGATCTAGTTACGATTGCCATCAACGTTTGCCTTTTTCTGTCTCCGTTTTCTACCTTCCTTGGGTTTTATTGGTGCTTTCTTTCCCCTGACTGCTACTTGATGGTTGACATCAAACTACAAAACAGAAAATAATGGAAACTTTTATGAGTGCAAAATTACAGTAAAAAATGAGCATGTCCTGTAAACAAGGTAAAAACAAGGATAACATGTCCACCAGGCAGCCGAGAATCCATTAAGACAGGCTGCCAAGAATCCATTAAGACAGGCAACCAAGAATCCAGTAAGACAGGCAGCCAAGAGTCCAGTAAGACAGGCAGCCGAAAATCCATTAAGACAGGCTGCCAAGAATCCAGTAAGACAACCTGCCAAGAATCCAGTAACACAGGCAGCCAAGAATCCTGTAAGGCAGCCAGCAGTGACTGAGCTATTCAGTCACTAGTGGTCAGTCAATCAGTCAGTCAGAATTAGTTCATTTACTTTTTTGGCGCTGTAGCGTCAGTGTCACTATGACCGTCTTTGCCTCCATTGTTACCACCGGTTAGAGACGTTCGTAACAGAGTAACGTAACTAAAACAACAATATCCAAAGTATAACGATAAACAGGCTGTCGTTCGAGTGTAGGTTTCACCTGGCTTCAGTTAATCTTGCACCTTACTATCATCATCAGCCGTTGGGACCGCTGCTGGCCGATGACCTCCACAAACTTTGCTAGTTGGTTTGGTCTTGCGCTTCTCTCATCCAAGTGATGCCTGCGATTTTATGTAGATCATCACGCCATCTTCGTTTGTGCTTACCAGGTCTTCCTCTTCCAGTCATTGGTGTGCATTCCGTCACTTTCTTTGCCCAACTATTGTTGCCCATTCTTGCAACATGTCCTGCACGTTGCCACTTCAAGCTATCTATTTTTTCAATTATGTCTACTACCTTTGCTCGTGATCTTATCTTTTCATTTCTCCATTGATCTCGACTTGTAATATTCAACATTACCCTCTCCATACTTCTTTGGGCAACTGCCGATTTGTCCCTCATTTTATTCGTGGTTGTCCACGTTTCTGCTCCATAAGTCATAGCTGGCTGTTATTGAGGTTTCATTTTCTTATTCTACCAAATATATAGAACGGAGATCTTTTGGCCATATCACCAGGAGGGGTAAGAGAAGCCCTGTTCTCAGATGAACATTACAGAATCCTGTGGAATTCCAGACTTGGTTTTGCAAAGGTTGCAATTCAGGCAAATGTGGTACGTACTTGCATATTGGTATATGTACGTGTAATGGAAAATGTTACAAAGGGTTCCCATTGCCCCATCTTTTCATTAGATACGAACTTATAAACTTAGGAAAGTGTGGAGAGTTTTCACTTGACGTTATTAACATGGTGCCCTTCATGCTGAGAGTATTCTATATGTTGACTGACCTTGCGGTATTTTTACCCAGCTAAGAACCATTCGTTTCAGTTTACATGATTTTTGACAACCATAAACACTAAATCTTCAATGATTCAAAAAGCTATAATTATTTAATATTATCTAAACATCTAGGCGGAGCCTTTTTGGAAACATGAACCGTTCTAGCCAACTCGCCTCGCATTCTAAAGGAATGATGTAAAATTCATAGATTGTGGAAATGTAAAGACGTAAAATTTCATAGGCAGCGTCATTCCAGGTGCTCTAACGTGAGCGGAGTTTCTTGACGACGGGTTTCATTTTGAGGAATTGCTGTAAGAGTTCACTTAATCAATTACCGGTAGAAGGCGAAATACTAAAAGATCTGATAAATCTTTTTATGATACCCAGTAGATAGTTCTTAGTGTGGCCGTACGAAAGTACCATGGAACATTTTAAATTTAGACTGGTATCATTTTCGTAGTTCGCCCTTTTACTAGTAAATTCAATCTTGCATTGGGCTGCTATCCGATAAAGTATTTTGCAACATTGGTCGATGTGAAGTATTTTTGAGTATTGGTCACTATCATTAAGGCATTTAGAGTGATAATAAATATCAAGTGGGGAAGTACTCTAGCAATATTTCAACAGGGGGGGGGGAGGAAAGAGGAGGTAATTATCAGGGGCATGGCTTCCGAAAGCTCTCCTGTAGATTACAGGCCAAAACACATCATTGAAAGGCAAATAAAAAGTGCCTATTAATACCTACGTGGTAGATCATATTATGGGCTGATTTCTACTGATTTAAATCATTGTCTCTCGACACAGTTAAAAAACGCCAAATACATTATCGGAGACGATGAAATAGTAGCGACATATGTTATTCATAATGGCATCTTTATCATCTCCTAACTCATACAGAGACTTTTGTGTATTGAATATCAAGTGACTATTCTTGTCAATTTACTTTGTTAGCCTGTAATCCCAATGTTCACCCAAAATATCAGAGACGTATTCAGGACACCACAACTTGGAAGAGGTTGGTATCTTCAGTTCTATATCTTAGTTAACAAGTACCCGATATCGTAACTCGCAAGTGTTAAAGTTCGGATTTGCCTGCTTGCTCCATCTGGCTCCACATTTTCTGAAATCAGATGGTTGTTGGAATTTTGAGTATAGTCATTATTTTCAGGATAATCATTAAACACAAGCTTTGCCTGAATTTCAGATAAAGTGAGGATTCGTAATCCACAGGACACGAATTAGATTTCTTTGTGTTTTGGTGACGATGCATCTTTACTCCTTTTTTACCTCTGCCCAACATTTTCGTAACAATTTGCTAAGAGTTTTAGCTATGAAAGGCAAGGAGAATTCATAATTGTGGTGACCTGGGTAAGGCAATTTTGAACTTGCAACCCTCTAGCGACGATAGAGTTGCGGAAGGGAGCTGACCAACGTACAATGCCTGTTAGCACTGGTTCGGCATAATAATATGCACTTACCACAATTAAATCACAGGGTCAGTGGAACATTAAATGCCTGCAAAACAAACGACAGATAAGATTTTCAAAGTCTGCACCTCTATATATGAAGCGAAAGCATGAACTTAACACAAAGTATGATTGGTAATGACCAGAGTGCTACAGACTTAATGGTAACGGTCATGTAATGAGAAAGTAGAAACGAGATGCGACGATTATTAATTTTTATTTTACCATTTCTATTGAAGATTAATAACAGCACTTATTTCAAAACTTTCCATCTACAAGCGCATTTGTATAGGTAGTCTCCCTTTGATGGAACTATAAATGGTTTGTTTGAACGTTGATGGCTTTTGACGCAGTAGAGAGAAAACTGGGACCGCTACAGTCCGTTAGTTAGCTAACTGGCGTTACAGTGCTTTTTGTTTGTACACTTTAACATATTTCTTACCATAATCACGAAAGTTAATTTCCTCCTTTCATTTTTAGGGCTCTTCCGTTGGATATTCGAAAAAACCAAGCTTCCCATTGCTCCAATTTACGGAGGATTCCCGGTAAAATTAAGGTATGATTTCTAGCGAATTAGGTCATTTTATTAAATGTAAAATTCCCTAGAAATATATTGGATACATAAAAAATTGTTTCATTTATATAAGGGAAACATACTTTGTTGTAGTGGCTAAAGGAGGCATCTCGAAAAAGGATACTTGACTGTGTAAGAGCCCCGTATGCCCTAAAACGTAACACTGACTGCTTTATTATTTATTATTCCAATTAGCGGCTGAAACCGTGAATTTACACATTTCCCAATATCTCGTGATCTTTATGTATTCTGATGACTCTGACTCTCGATTATATCTCGATGATACTCTTTAACTTTGATGGGCTTTGGATTGATGACGGGCCGGAGGGCAGTTCTTCCATGGTCAAGTTACATGGCGTATAGAGGCAGGTCTCCAATTGCGTTGAGCTGTCCACCGGTGGATGATTGGGAGCTAATGTGGCGACTAGGGAAATAAATGTATGTTAACATCGGAGGTCACCTAGCTCAGTTGGTAGAGCGCACGCCGCGAAAGCGTGGGTCACGGGTTCGATCCCCGGTGGTGACATATTTTCTATTTCTTTAGTGTATTTTTCAAAACCAACGTCTCAAAACCTCTCTTCTCGATGGTATTGTTATTTATAGTACTGGCATCGACGTCGGCGATGGCTGGATCTTTGCTGCGATATCCACTTGCGAGTAACACTCCTCTCTAAACTAACTGTCGCTTTAATTTATACATGGTTAGACACCCTTAACAAAGTCTATGGACGCAAGGCTTGATTCTCTCGTAATTTGGTAATTAGGAGGCGTAAACGGGCGACCATTGATCAAATACTGCCACGAACGGCCCATGTTCTAGGTTTTGATCAATAGTTTTCTGCCGGTTTCGGAAAAATTTCAGTTCTGTACGTATAGTTAATAGTTTTGTGTACTTGGTCAGACTTGCGGTCTGACGTTTACATGCGACAAAACGGGTATTATTTAATAGTGGACTATTTTGTGACAATTCGGACTGAGACAATGATTATCAACTCATCCGGAGTTTTAACATATACATTGCATTGCCCGAAGGGGATGGAATGATAGGAGTGACTGAGAGAACAGTCTTTAAGGGAAGCAGAATAGTAGGCAGCTACGAAGATAGCCATTCATGAAATTACCTAGATTTATGACATTCGTAATTCTCGTTTTAAATGAACCAGTTGCTATTATCGGAACAATAGATAGAGGAATTAGAGATAGTAGTTATATGATTCTGGTAACAGGGGATATGAGTTATGTATAGTGATTGTTGTGCCTTTACGCTTTTTGAAATAATAAGGAACCTAGACTTTTGCTTTGAGGAGCGTATATTTCCTGTAGATAGTAGTTCCGCCACTAAAGTGCATTCAGACTACAAGGTCGACAAGGAAAGTAAGTGCCGTTTACCATTTGTGCATGTAAGGACTATTTGACATGAACTCGTCGTTTTTAAGTTATTCCTGTAAGAATTAAGAGTCGCCAATGGTCTGTGGTTGGTAAAGATGAAATCCTTTCAGTGTATAGTGAGATGTGCTCCTTGGTGGTCATAAACTTTCTCACTTTTTGTGACCCTAACTATGACACTTAGGTGTGGATTTGAATGATCTGCCAGTCATTAGTACATAGTTTTACAATCCGCAATCCTAGGTTCATGCTCCATCTGTTAGTATATTCAACAGAAGTAGTTTTATGTACTTCCTTTCCCGCTTTCATTTGAATAATCCCGTCTGATGTTTGCAGCGTTTTAAAACCACAAGATACTATTATACTGGCAAAAGATTAAACAACTGCGGATGAAAGTCATACACTGCAATTGTAGAGAAATATCTATTTTGAAAATACTGTAACCGCAGGAGTAATGAGCACGTTTCTCTTTCAACAGAACATATATTGGGAAACCGATTGTTTACGACAGTTCCATTACACCCGAAGAATTAGCTAAAAAAGTAAGACGGTTTATCACTTGTCTAATATATATACTATCTTACATTCTGAATCAGAGATTATTTGTTTGTTGCTCTATCAACCGGTCATTTTCCGATTGTATGCTTTTGAAACTTTACCACCGTTTGCTAGTGAAATTAACAGCGTTTGAGGGGTAAAAGTTAATTAGTGAGCCTGCCAGGTATTAAATGTGTTTAGTTTTTTTCAGAATGTATGGTCTTGGGCACAGGGTCTTTACTAGTATACGTGCCGAATGCTGTTGAGAAAATTTTTGTGATGTATCAGCAGACTGACTGACTGACCGACCGACAGACCGTCCGACTGGCTGACTGACTAACAAGTTAAAACGACACTCAATAAAGAAATTCTTACATATCAAATTTCGTTGGGCGGGAGGGGGGAGGCAAACTGCCACAAATGTATTTCCTGAAAAACCCAACTGCATCAACAGGAAAGGTCCACTTCACTTTCTCATATTATGGGTGTCTCATTAGCATCGCATGAAATTTAGGTGATGGCAAGGACTCCAGTGTTCCGAAGAAACTGGTATAATACTGGGAGCGCTGGAGTAGTAGTTCTAACAATTTTCAGTGGAGAATAGTTTTGATAAAATTACGACGGCTGATGCG
>JAAAKM020006971.1:14735340-14753517 GCA_010016025.2 Alatinidae sp. Z8VKAUB7J3 | reverse complement strand
TGTGAATTTTCGATGCACTAGTCAAGTTAGTAACAATGTTATACTTCCGTTTTCATATTAGGTTCAGGATCAAATACGATGTATGATCACGAAGCACCAGCGTCTGCCTGGAAGCGTTTTCAGGGCACTTCAGCAACGATGGTATCCACTAATAATGAGAAAGAAAGCACTTTAATTATTACCAGTCAACTACGAGGTTGGCAGGCAATTGTAATAATCAGCCTCCTGCAATTAATACGTTACTGTACATCAAGCATGGTTTGATACTAGTGTAGTAACCATACCATCGAAAATACAAAAAGTGCAGATTCATCGATGGATGAGATACAACAAGCGATCTCCCTGCATGGCGAAACTTGCACCTTCGGTTTTACAGATTTTTTACATTCCTTTACTGGTGACACTCATTGTATTTAGCCGCCGTGAAATTGGATGCACTTGTCATAAATTCTGGAAAATGTAAGACATTTAAATGGGCTTTAAATGGAATAGTAGCATCCTCGGCCCACAAAACGCTCCATGGGAGTCGTATCTCATCTTCAATTACGCGATTCCTTTCGTTTTCACTCCTTAGAAATCACAGATGTTAATGTTTTTCTGTTATCCGGTCATCTTATTTTGTGCACGGCAGCCGTCTTGCTACAGTGCCTGAAAGGGGTAGAGGCGTAAGGTATCATACGTAGTTTTGCTCTAGTTGATCGTAGAAGAGACCGTTAGGAGCGGAAGGTGAAGGAGAGTCCTCATCCCACAGCTGTTAGTTTGCGATGTAAAGTTTCAATTGCCACAAGCGTGTGTCGCTCTGTTTAGGATATTGCTACACTGGGCCGGAAACACAGTAAAATTGATATACAGTCTTAGGCTAGCATGTGCTCTTGCCTTGATACGAAAAATGTATTACTAAGAGCAAACACGACACTTATTTTCTAAAAAGCTTATCGTATGACCAGTTAACATAAGTTTATGTACATAAGGGTTTCGTGTCTTAGTGTAGTGATTATCAAGTGCCAAAATCATGTGCCCCCTACCTTTGTGGCTAATGTATGGCAGGTGTATGCAGCAGCTTTAATGTACTGGCCCCTGAATTTGGCGGAGATTATGAAAATGGGAGGGATGAAAAATAGAAATAGCACGTCTCACGATGGAGATGTCCATCTTATGTTGCGATGGTGTCGTAGACTTTTGTATGTTTCGCTTAGCTCAATTCATGTAATGTGTGTGCATTAAAATGTCGTGAGAGTTTGAGAAAAACTTTAGTTGCGAAGCATGGTGAGTTGCGGGAAGCTTGACCTGTAGGACTGAAATATCTTAGAAGACAGCATAAGCATAAGTTGTTGAAATGTAGGGGACAGCTTCCCTGTCAACGAATCAAGGAGAAAATCATACTGTTCTCCCTTTTCTTCACTACCCACACAGAAACCTTCACTATTTGACATTAATAGGTTATCTAACCTAAATAATCGTTCGAAAGCATTTGTTGTGGCTGTAAGTCATGCGCTTTGCTGTGCTACCCTTTTCTTTAACATTTGCAGTTGCACGAACTTGTGATACAGTTAAAGTAGAAAGGATCGTTTATAGAAAGTAGACTTTCTAAAGGAAAATGGTTTTCTCGTATTGTAGACTGAAGAGCTTGTAATTGGGTCATGAGATCTATGTAACACTTTCTAAGATCAAATGTAAGTATAAGTGTTATCTTGCACAAAAACGTATGCTAGGCTGCAGTGATAACATTAAGCATCTGAATATTCATTATTTTGTACATCAAACCGTCATAGACACTAGTGCAAAGTGTATTGCAGCTGATTTGACATGTCCAGGTAGCAAATAATGTACATAATTTGCCTTTTTTATGAGGAATTTTTAGTTTATCGTTCGGAGAGAGCAGCATCGAATTGTACATTTTAGGCAGGTTAAATAGTACTTTGGGATTACTCCAAAACTACTTAAGCTCAACTCCCCCGAAATTTAGATTGCCTCTTCAAGTGATCGACCTTGCTTGCATTGTTTTGGTCATTTGTTTATTTTAATTTCGAAATGAAATCTGAACATAGATAGGCGTTATTAAGAAATCAGCCGCCGAATGTTATCGTGAGTAGTCATCAAAATAAAAGTCATTTAGTAACAGGGCTCTCCTAAGGTATGGTTCAATTGGTCTCCGCTCCTCCCAGGGGAAAAGAAATCATGATGAGTTCGGGATATTCTTGAATACACACACCGTATTGGTAGTATTATCTTCCAGCAAGTACGATATTGGTTTTTTCTGTGACATGGTCATTTAGATTTTAGTACAATATTTGATTTTCCATAAACATGCTGTAAACATGTGTAGCAATGCTTTTGATAACCCACTGTTATTTCTGATGCTAACAGCCCTCAGATGGGTACAGAGGCTAGTGGAAGTGACGGTCAGAGAAGAAAAAAAAAACATCCGAAGTTTAAAAAAAAAAAAATTATTATTATTATTATTATTATTATTATTAATATTATTATTATTATTATTATTATTGAATTATTGAAGTTTCAACTTTGGCTTTTTTTACAAAGGATCCATTCGATTTCATAAAATTTGTGAAAAAATTAGCCAAAGACGCAAACAGGCTTATGACGAAGTGTTCGAAAGTAGCCATCAGAACATATGACTATATCTTTAATAGGTGCAACAAAGACTGGACTTCCCGGAGCTAATATTTTTTCATGTAATTAAATTTGTCTTCCCTTTCCAATTTTTTTACTTCGGTTATTTCTTGTTGTTGTGTTGATAAATATACTAATTAAACACTCCTATATATCAAATCCTGCTGTTCCATGTACCATGCCAGGAGAAAACAGCAGGAAATGTTATTGTATCATGAAGATTACCAATAAAGGCATTGAGTTCAATTTTTTTTGTTTTAGGTTTTTTACTTTTGTTTGTTTTTTCTATTTTTGTAAGCGCAATACTGAATGGTCATATCCAGAACTTTTAGCTTGGTAAGCTTAACCAACTACCCTGTTATCAGTTAAGCGTTATTTATGTATGTGTTTCTGTAATGTAGCTTTTACCATAAAAGTCAGATATGCCTATGTAGTGAGTGTCTGCCTCTGTTTTGTACAAGGTGAAATTAAGAAATAAATGTTGAAGTTTAAAAAGTACTATTATTATTATCATTACAATTAACAATAAAATCAGAAATGATGGCACTGTCGTAATCAAAGACCCTTGGTGAGCTGTGAGCCTGCTATTTAAATTAAACAAACGATAACACCGCCAAACAGAGAAGATAAAAATTCGTCGGAAGGTTTTCCAAATTGCTGGAGATGATTACTTACGCTGTTATAAGCCACCTTAATATTTCCAGGGTCCAGAGTTACAGATCTTTGGTCAGCTAGTATAATTCCACTGAATTCTTCAAACGATGTATTTACCTCGAAATTAAACGTTTTATCCTACGAAGCGAAATAACATTTCAAAGTCATTATCATTTGATATCCACTTGTTACAAAGCTGTATGTTTTCCAATAGCGATTCTCAAACTTTTACTGCCACTTCCCCCTTGGCCCCCCTAACAGATCCTTGTCAGTCTCTCAATCAAGACCCCTGATGAGCAGTGGGCCTGATTTTGAAACTACCCGTAATGAACAGAAAAACCACCAAATTGGATAACTAATAAATAGTTTGTTAGCGGTACAAAACGTATTATAGGAAAGGCCAGGTCAGCATTTCATTTAGCTGTTCTGGAGTCAGTCCACATAAAAGCAAGAAAATCTTTGCTATGCAGACAAAAAGAATTCGTTTTCTCGCTAGGCCTATTCAATTCATCCTGTTGTAATTGACGCTGATTGGTCCAAAAACACAAGCCATTCAGGCAGTCCAATTTCTACAAAAAATTGGCTCTTTCAAAATACAGTTGGGTATACTCTTTCACACATTCCATTTCGGTCATTCTGACGTTAGTACTCTGAGGAGTGTCAGACGAAAAAAGCTTTTCAGTGCAATATGTTTACGCTATTTCGTGCAATAAACTAATAAAAAAAGAGAAATTGGGGTGTGCAATTGCAACAGTCCTCAATTTAGGCAACGGGGCAGCGAAGCAAGCAATGAGGCAGGCCTAACTGCCCAGTAGGACTGCCTTTCACGGATCATGGAAAGAATCTGCCATAAGTGAGAACACATACTATACCCATTCCTTGCCAAAAGCACCCCCCCCCCCCCCCAATTCAAGACAATTGCAATGCTGCTTGGTATACACAGCGAAAATAGTAAGCGATAAAATACTGTAACCAACAATTTATCATTCACAAACAAACATTCCAATGTGAAATAAACAAAAACACCTTATCTGTAATCTTTATCTAGACACTTACTACCCTGTATCTCACGCCGCCCCCTTGATCATTTCCAGCACCCCCAAGGGTGCGGTACCGGCCAATTTAGGTACCAATGGTTTATAACAATAGGAGTGGTGAACCTTTGCATCGTTACTTAAGTTTACCTACACATGCAACGCTATGAATATGATGAGCGTGATGATGATAATGTGGGTGATAATGATGACAACGATCAAGATGATGATGATGATAACGACTTATTCTGATTACCATGATGGTGATGATGGTGATGATCATGATGATCATGATGACGATGATGATGATAATGATGTTGATGATGGCGATGATCATGATGATCATGATGACGATGATGATAACGATCGTGATGATGATAGTGATGATGACGATGATGATGATACTGATGATGATGATGATGATGATGATGATGATGATCATGATGATCATGATGATCATGATGACGATGATGATGATAATGATGTTGATGATGGCGATGATCATGATGATCATGATGACGATGATGATAACGATCGTGATGATGATAGTGATGATGACGATGATGATGATACTGATGATGATGATGATGATGATGATGATGATGATGATGATGATGATGATGACGACGACGACTTTGACTTTTTAAACTAGAAACGCCTTTTTCACATATGTAAATGATATTGTGGTCACAGTTTTATCCCCCCAAAATGCCGACCATGGTATCGAGTTCACTAGCCACATTCCATGCCTACCTCACAAAAAACAGCAGGATAGCATTCGTCCGGATACCATCCAAAGGCAAACGATCAAGAGGACCCCATAAAACAACGTGGTGCTCCACGGTTAAAAAAGATCTGAGGCAAAGAATACAATAAGTGGAGACGAGTTGAAGCCCGTTGCGGTTTTGTTGCTGTGGGAACAAGTAGACAAGGTGACGTTGCAATTACTTAACTCGCACAGATTTTAAATTACAATTCAACGTGCAAACATTACCTACCTTTAAAATTTCTTTGATTATTTTTCGTTCATCGTTATACCTGGCCTTTAAATCTTCAACGTAGAACTTGAATAAATCTAATGGCGTGGAACCTACGATCCAAAAAAGTGACCGAGTTAACAAGATTTAGTGGAAAGTTTACAATTTTCTGTTTAGTGGCACACATGATTTCTCACGTGTAGAGGGCGAGGGAAGGTAAACTGTCTACGTGGGAACGAGGCCTAATTTCCAGATCTCCCACAGGAGTATGCCATGTTGTCAAGGCAAGTATCGGAAAGACGACCAACCTGGGCAAAACCGCAAGTATGTTATAAAAACGATTTACGTGACCTTTTCCTGTAAATAATTCGAAAATGAGACCATATGGAAAAATGAAGATGATCAAGACAATACGACTGATGGAAACTAAACTTTAAGTAAATAACAAATCTCAAAAATTGCAAACTTTTTAAGTGGCATGAACATTACTATACCAGGCTGCAACAAAAACTTGTGAACATAAGTGATTAAAACACATATCTATAGCGTTAATTTCCAAAGAGCACCTGAAAACTATGGTCCGTGTAATTGCTTTATGTACCAGTAACTATTTGAAACACTACTGCCTACTTTTCCCTGTTGGCAATTTTAAAATCTGTACTACACCCAAAAATTTTGCACGATCAATCGTTCTCTCTTCAAACAACGAATTCATTAACGAATGTAAGGCTGAAACAGCACACGAAGAAGTAGGTTAAGTGCTGTACAACCAACGAAAGTCCCATCAGGGTCACCCAAAAGATCTGACATAAGAGGACATAAAGATAAAATCGTCGCCTTCACAGGATCAACCACAAATAGTAGTTTTGCCGACACGATTTTAATTGGCATGTCCGATTCTGTGCTTTAAGACTAAATTTTAGCAAAATTATCACGAAACTGGGTAAACAACAGCCCAAAATAATGATGAAAGAATTTCCTCAGTGATTCCCATACCATTTCTTGTGGGATTTATGAAAACTGTTAAGTGATATTCTTCTTCATAGCTAATCTTCGAAGTTGCGTTATCAAGTAGTCTCGACATTCTAAACTATTCTATATAAAGTTCTCTTTTTAAAGATAACGTAATATTTATCGAGTTTCATCATTCTTTAAACTTGGGAAATTTGGGGGCAAATGGAATTCAGTGTAACGCAAATACAGGGGAAAGGGCAAATTGGTAAGTAAAGTGCGGGTGTCAGAAAGGGGCTTTGGGGCTTCAGCCCTTAAATTTTTCTCTGGTCAAATTGACTGGATTTGGGGGCAGTGATCCTCATACGTATCTCAGTTTCTTGATAGTTTAGCAACTCCAAACGAATGTGTTTTGTATTAACATCCCACAATTCAGCATCTGGCTCAAATATACTTACTTACCAATAATGTTTATTACCCAATAATAATTAAGTAATGCAATGTGGCACATCTAAGGGGTTGGACCTGTTTTGGAATCAGTAAAAACATCCTGTTTATCAGTGTATCTGAATGGGGTTCCACTGACCCCTGAGGGCTTTTTGAGATTTTAAGGGGGGTAAATGTCAGGCAAGGGGTAGTTGAGGGGTCAAAATATACTATATGGCTAAGTCAAACTTTCTAAATGCTTCTTTTGTTGACAAATTCCTGGCTCATACAACATTTTAGTGGTTTTGCATCAAAGCTAAAGTGGTGACTAGAGAAATAGAGATGGTGACATCGTCGGTCACTTATATCAGTTGGTAGAGCACACGTCGAGAAAGCGTGAGTCACGGGTTCGATCCCCAGTGGTGACATTTTTTCTATTTCTTTAGCATCTCTTCAAAAGTATTGGGAATCATAAAACAACTTTCAAACAAATTGTAAGCAACCAGGGTACTGAAAGTCACGAGAGTACTAAGCAAACGCGCGGTAGAAATCGAAATAAAGTTCCTAACACAAACAAAACAGATTGTTTCCATATAATTAGTTAACTAGAGTACCTAACCTACCTACTACCAGTACCTACCTACTACTACCTACTTACTACCACCTACCTACACATTTGTTTTTTTTATAAGGAACTCAGTTTCTTAGGTGTGAGGCCTCGGTTTGGTCCAAAATCTAAGCAACACGCTAAGCACCTCGATGCTTCAAATTCAGGAGGGGCAATTTTTAAAACGCCTGAAAAACAAAACGTTTCTCATTAACAATTTATTGCAAACTGTTGATATATAACAAATATCACACTGTTGATAATGTGTCAAGCAAATAGATCAAACCATCATTTGGTATTTCATCACTTACAACACAACGAAATTCGACGATAATCTGTGGTGATATTGAAGTAACTACTTAAACAACTCCAGGTCTGATTTTGGAAAATTGCTAAGCAACTCGAGGCCTGACCCCGAAAATGAAGTTGCTTATTAAAAAACCGTGTACCTACTACTACCTACCAACTACTACCTATCTACTACTACCTACCAACTACTACCTACCAACTACTACCTATCTACTACTACCTACCTACTACTACTACCTACTCTACAGCACACGTGTAATTTATTACTGAATGTGATCATATCATACTATAATTTCAGTTCTTACCAGGTTGACCAAGCATGTTTAGGAAATGAACATTGGTACTAAGCTTTGGATAAAGATCCATCCATCTTGACATTGAGTTGAGGTAACCATCTTTGTGTAACTCATCCAATAGATTCTAGGATTACAAATATCATAACAGTTTACTACTGGGTCTTCAAATAAATTGCAGGAAAGAGGCCTCGAAATAAATAACAGAAAAACGGGCCTTTAAACAAATTACTGGAGGCAGGTCTTGGAACAAATTGCAAGAGACGGGCCTTTCAAGAACTTATATGGGCCTTTCAAGAAATTACATGGGCCTTTCAAGAAATTACACGGGTCTTTCAAGAAATTACACGGGTCTTTCAAGAAATTACATGGGTCTTTCAAGAAATTACACGGGCCTTTCAAGAAATTACATGGGCCTTTCAACCAGTAACAGGAAATAAAGATAGATTAATAAAGATTGATAAACTGCGGATAAGGAAATAGTAGAGTAAAAAACTGAAAGACCTTAGAGATTATGAGAACAGAATCTCTCAAAGAAACAACGACCTATAAAGGAGGGTATCTTTGCAAAATGGTACAAAACTTATCATTGCTTAAATTATAGACATTAAAAAACATCGATATCTATTTACTTGAAAAGATAGATAACGGAATCACACTTTATACCTGAAATCCTTCACGGTTTTTCCTTTGCTGTCTCTTGACTCTGTTCTTTTCATGAATTTTCTCTTCTTCATATTCCTGGAAAATGACAACAAACAAGGGGGCTATTTTAGGAAAGGCCATGGAACGATTGTGAAGGCATTCTCTCCTTAAACGTATTGGGCGCAGCTAGGATGAATGTTTTCTTGCTACACTGTCAAATTTTATCTGTAAAACACCATTATCATATTTTAGAGTATAGGCAATTGTAAGAACGTGTTCATCGCAATACGGTACTGGAATTAAGCACTGTATCGCACAATTTACGTCTTGCCTACATACATTAAGTATACCCTGGAATATATTTTAGGATGGCTGAATGTACGGTGGTATTCTCTATAGCCGCTCAAATCGGAAAGAAAAGATAAAGGAATGAGTGACTTACGTCGGTTTTCGATATGTATCTTCACTCAAAAGCCACTTCAGCATGGTGTAATATGCCGTTATTGCGCATGATCTTAAGACTGTCTATTACATATACATTGTAGCCTAGAACATAGACGTTTGGCTTGAAAGAAGGAAACTTCTTGAAATAGCATTTCTCTGAGCACAAGTCTAATTTATAGGTCTGAGAAATACAGGCGATGAATTGAACTCGACTTACACCAAGGTCACCCAATGCTATTGTGGAATTCTTCATGCAAATACCATGTTTGCCTCACGTTAACATTGTGTTTCGGATGACTTTTCACGGTCATCCAAGTTCAGACTCTTTGCTGCGTCTATTCTCAATTAAAACAACGTTTGATATGTCGCGAAAACTTTGGTTGTTCAACTATAAATAAACGACAACAGTTCTTGAAATTTGGACAGGGTATACTATATTTTTATATCAATTTCATCAACAAAATATCGAGCGTTTGCAACAAATAAGCGCTGATCTCCTGGGTCCACTTACAAGCCGGGTATTCACAAGCCTGGCTAATTTTTCAACTGAAAACCAAAGTCGACTATTTACGCATGGGAACACAATCACCAAGGACCGCTCTCTCTCCAACCACGGTTTGAGAGCCCAAACAATGCGAAGAAGTTGTCTATCGAAAACTATCTGAGAACAATTCAGTACGGGCGCATAAGCAAAATAATAGTCTTACCTTCTCCAATTCCCGAACTCGATCTCCGAAAGCTACCAATGCGTCTTCTTTATATTCTGATAGTATTTCTAGGAGATAATGCATGATATGTACCAGTGATCACACTGCAGTTTCTTAAAGTATCTTATTAAAATAATTACGAGTTATGAAGAGAACTTAATTAAGCATAACCGGGAAAGAAGAAGAAGAAGAAGAAGAAGAAAAAGAAAAGGAAGAAGAAGAAGAAGAAGATGATGAAGAAGAAGAAGAAGAAAAAGAAAAGGAAGAAGAAGAAGAAGAAGATGACGATGAAGAAGAAGAAGAAGAAGAAGAAGAAGAAGAAGAAAAAGAAGAAGGAGAAGAAAAAGACGAAGACGACGAATTAGAAGAAGAAGTAGAAGTAAAAGAAGAAGAAGAAGAAGAAGAAGAAGAAGAAGAAGAAGAAGAAGAAGAAGAAGAAGAAGAAGACAAAGAAGAAGACGAAGAACAAGAAAAAAATAACTACAACTATTTTTTTAAAATTCAGGTGAAAAAGATTTAAGATCTCCTCTGAGAAAAAAGAATCCGTAATTTTTAGGTTGTTATAAAGAGAGCCAAGTTGTGAACAATTGATTGAAAATAGGTTATAGATTTCCACTAGAGTTTCATTTCCATAGGAATTAATTCGGCGAATACAAACTGAAATACCAGTAAAAATATGGGTTATGCAACACTATCCAATGCAATCTAATACCAGAGAACCATGTGATGGCCATCAGGACCACACCTATCAGAACCGCCCCTACCAGGACTCCGCTTATCAGGACTGCCCCTATCAGGACCGCACCTATCAGGACCAGCCGTCAGCAGCAGTGGCCTATCGGATAATGAACCAATCACCAAGAAGCACCTGATCTAAATACAGAATTTCAAACTAGTCAACAGGGAGGAAATATTTGCCGTAGTTTGAAATTCTGTATGCGCAACTTAAACATAAACCTTTCTCTGCAGATTTAAGTGGTAAGTGTAATACAAGACATCAAGGATATAAGACATACCTTGAATTCTGCTACTTTCTTGGTATTGAGGTGTGTCCGTGACGACATCTTGCACCTGTGACATAAATCACAAAAAGATGATAATCAAGGATTATCAAAAAGGAAGATACTCCTAACACTAAGTGTGCAACAGCACCGAGAATCACTGGAAGAAAAAGTGGCAAGCATTATAAAGGGAAGAAAATGGGAGGGAACGGAGGCAAGACGAAGAGAAAAGATAACAAAGGAAGAAATAGAAGATGAGAATGAGAAGGGGTTAGAGGATAAGGTAAAAATAAATTTAAAAAGGAGATCAGGGGACGAAGGTGATGATGAGGTGGGTAGAAGATGAAGAATGGGCAGAAGAAGAAGAATGGGTAGAAGATGAAGAATGGGTAGAAGATGAAGAATGGGTAGAAGATGAAGAATGGGTAGAAGATGAAGAATGGGTAGAGGATAAAGAATGGGTAAAAGTTGAAGAATGGGTAGAAGATGAAGAATGGGTAGAAGTTGAAGAATAGGCAGAAGATGAAGAATACGTAGAAGATGAAGAATGTGTAGATGATGCGGAATGGGTATATGATGAAGAATGTGTAGATGACGAAGACGAACAATGGGTAGATGATGAAGATAAAGAACGGGTAGATTATGAAGATGAAGAATGGGTAAAAGATAAAGAATATGAAGAAGATAAAGAATATGACTATGATGGTGATGAATGTTTCTTCCACCTTCAACAGGTAAGGAACGTACATAGGATAAAAGTTACTGGCAGCTATTTAATGGCTTGCATCTGCTCCTTTCCATAGTTGGACTTAACATCGCACAACCGCTTTTTCCACTGTAGTCCACATTAGTCCATAAACACATTCCCTCAGCAGATGTTGTGCAAAAACATTATTATTCATCAAATCAAATGAAGTTAAGGCCAGCTTTCCAGTTGTCATAGAAAAGCCATTTGTTTACAATGTATGAGCTAAAAACAATTATCGCGGTAACATTGTTTGTACATGTTTGATTAATAACTTTAAATCGCAAAGAACGGTATTAGAATGAAGAAAACCTTGATACAGTGAAGAGGCTATGATTCGGGTTGAAACGTTGATACTTTGTACTTCGTTGCTATTGGATACACCATAGAAAAACAATATTGGGGCGGACATTCAGCAAATCCTTTTCAGGCCATCAGGCCATCAGTTATTATTATTATTGACAATTCTTCTTATATCAAAGAGAAGTAAGCCATGAGGCAGGTTCAAACGCCTAGTAAGACCGCTTTCACGGATCGTAGAAAGAATCTGTCATCAGTGAGAACACACACTACACCCATTCCTTGCCAAAAGGCTGATAGCGCCAATAGAACATGCTGTGAGAATCTGATACTCGTTCTCAGACCTCTAAGTAAACTTACAATGATTATGCAACACTACACATTGTTAATTGTCTTTACCTCTTGTTAGTTATCTATATCATCAGCTCTCTTTGCTTCTAGTCCCTTTTCAACTTTGAATAATAAGCGATTTGCAACTTTGTCATCAGAAATTTACTTTTTTTTGTCAGGGATCTTACTTTCATTACCAGAAGAAGGTGGTAAAGTGCAAAATGAGATCTCAGTTCTGTGTGAAACTTGGTGAGAATTTTGTGAACTTTGTTATTGCTATTTTACATTCAACGTCTGTCTTTCATATATACTATTTACCAAAATCTGTAGTTCTTTTACCAAAATTTTGACATATAAACTCACATCTATATGAAAATTATTCCACTAAGGAACAAATGACCACGAAGAAGATATATTTTAATAGATTCAAAAGATAAATATTTACTATAATTTACGGCTGTATTTATCTAGTAGTGTGCCATTTGTTAAGATACTAGCATACTGATTGGTCATGTTTGCTAGAAGAACGTGATGGCCACCTGCAATTCAAAGAAGTGAAAATGCACCCCTCCACCCTTTGTTAGCTTTTACTACCATAATGATAGGGATGGGGCCACTCCTATCACAAGTCAATTTTAGACCACTTTGTTCTCTAATTAATGTAAATTGAAACATTTGATTTCTGGTTATGGTATTATGACAAGCTAAATACTACTTATCATGGTTGAGCTTCACTTCTTAGTATTCAATGAGTCCATGTCTTTATGAATGTCAGTGTTCTGGCCTTTGCTTTTTTAACATTTTTATGATGTAATATAGGTTATAAACTCCATCATTTGCAACCTTTTCCCTGCCTCATTTCCTAATAAGTACTGTTCTTTTTTAATTTACAACAGTAATTTACACAAAAAGTGTCATAAGATAGCTTAAAATTTGGGGCTTTGCTACCTCACTGAGACTCATCATACCCCTGCTTGAGCACTTGATGCTACTCAATTCTCACACATTTGTTACTTGTAAAGATTTTAAAGACCAGCTGTGCAGATTTTCAATGCTACTTCAGCACTGTATATGCTAAAATTATATATTGTGATGCTAAGGTATAAAGTTTTTGCAAGTATCTTCAAATTTGAGACTCCTTCCATTTTAGGTACTATCTGGGCCATGAAGGAAAAGAGGATCTCATAACAAATACACTTCCTTTCCTACTTGCAAAAACACACACAACCGGAGTTGTGGTTAGTTGGATGGACTTTAGTTGCGTTTGCTTATCTGGATTAAAATCAATTCCTTGTGCATTTGGTGGAGTTTGGGTTCAATCATCAGTTTGTATTGTAATTCATTATCTTGTCAGTAGCTGAATACTTGATGCTTTGCTAGGGCTACCAAGGGTGTTTTTATTGTGACACCATCACTAGGTAGGTTGTCACCACAGCTTAAGAGAGGCCCATTCACCCTCATTGAGAGAAGGATATCCCGCACCAGTTTCCCAACCTGGTATGTGGGGGTGTTTTAAGGTTACCACCAACCAGTGTTTTGATTGAGATGCCAGCTTTAGGAAGGCTGCCACCCAAGGCTAAAGAGGCCCACCTACCCACGAGGCAAACTTAATGGATGCCAACCAAGAACTTCAAGGTTTTGGTTCAATAGGAAACCCTTTTTGATCCATTTGTATAATCTATTGACTTCAAATCATGTTGAATCGCTTAAATTTATTTATTCTCTGTTGTTTTGTGTTACAATCTAATGACAGTAACAGATTATTACTTTTATATTTACTTACTATAGAACTTTCTGTAAGTTTACAGAATATCATGAAAAATTTTAAAAACTTACACGAATGTACTAGATTGATCTATTATCAAATAGGGTCACTCTTCTAGAAGGTTCTAGGATATTGTAGAATGTTCTGGATCAATCTGGAAGTACTAATTTAGAATTATCTGATGATATAACAACATTTATATAAGGGTGATAGTCAACAATAATTAGGCTTCACATAGTATCTCATAGATTAACTCTCTTCAACTCATGGTGAAATAAGATAATTCCAGTTAAATTTAATCTTAACTATGGTTATCCTGTGAAGTATATTGCTAACTACATTTGATCACTGCTCTATCTAATGTTTGATATTTAAACAAGTAATGGTTTAACATTTTGCAAGGTGCACTAATACATTTGAGGGGCGGTGGTAAACATTGCCTACTTACTGGATAAACTCTCCAATTATGCTGAAAGTATGCTGTATCTACAACTTTCTTCACTGTGGATATGTCATTCTTAGCCCAAAGAATTCTTCATGAAGCAAAAGAAACGTCTGGACTTTTATCATGAAAATAGTCAGCTTGCTCTATTCTTCCATTTTATTTTATGCTCTTTACGTGTAATCCATGCCAGACAAATATTTTTATTGAGCATTTCCGAATGTCAATAATCCAGCATTACTCTTTGAAACTCTGAAGTGTGATGTACCCATGATTGAGTGCCCACTGTGTGTCAACAGAACATCAACAGGTTCAGGTATGAGTGCTTGTGCTCGTATTGAAGTGATAATCTAGTTCACTGTAACATTTGGTAACTTGTGACATGCTTGGGTAAACCGTAAGGCGTTGAAAAACTTAATTGTTTCTGTGATCAGAAACTAGCAATCTTCGTTTCTGACTAATTGTTTTAGGTCATTCCAAGAAACAATGTCAATAAATGATCTTTGATGTTTCTAGGTAAATTTTGCAATGTACTAACATACTATTTTGGTTTAGGATAACGACTTGAAGAGAATATGGAAGATAAGAGAAGCTTTCCTGTTACTGGAATATGAAGATAGCAGTGCTGACTCATTAAAGAATCTCATTTTGCAGTGTTTTCTTCATCCAGCCTATTACAAAACAGATGAGGTATATAGTTTAGTATGGTTTAAATTAATGGGCTTTAATTGATTGCATTTTTATGCAAAATAAAGGGAATCAAGAAGTGGATTGAGTAGAATTTATGAAGCATGACCAACGCACGGATTTATGGGGTTCAGATATCTAGTGCAATGCATTAAATTATACCATGGATGTCATCAGTTGTTTCATTTCAATAAGATTCAGAGTTTACTAAGAAACTACAAAAGGAACAGATAGAATTAATTAATTATAGGATAATCATACTCGGATACAGACTGCAACCCTCTCCCCCTGGTAAGGGAAGGTACACAAGAGAGGCTGTGTGACTTATTCGTTACACAGGGTGTATGTTTAATGATAGTGAATTGATATGTGTTATAAATGGCTTTGATAGTTCAGTCTTATTTCAATTGATTCTGAGACTCAGTTATAAAGCATACAGTTACTTTTTAACAATATCACCTTTTCTTTCCTGTAGTGTGCTTAGTTAAATTCCTAATGGCTTAATATTGGCATACTTGTGTAGTACCGTACGGAAGCATGAATTCACTGAACATGAAAGCTGAAGTGCCACAAAATCGCTCCAAACATTAAAACAAAGGAAAATATGCATTTTTGTAATCTGGGTTTGAAATGCTTGAATACATGATTGATACGAAATTTAAAGATAACTTTTGGTAGCGAATTCATAGGTTAACCGAAGACGCATTTCGTGTACTCTCCTCAATTTGGTACGTGCAGAGAGGATTTACAGTTGCTCTGAGACTATATGTCAAAACTAAATCAAAACGAAGTTATTTGCACATGACTATGCCGTCACTGAATGGGCAGCGACAATACAAATAACTGCAACAGGTCAGAATAATGTGAGCGAAGACACGGATTCCTTTTGTCTGCATAGCTAGGTGTTTCGTATATTTTTATGAAGACCGCCTCTAGAACCCTCAATTGAAATGATGACGTGTGGTTTTTATCAAACAAACATATTTGATGTTGAGATTCGTCTTATTGTGAAATTACAGCTTGTGAATATATTGTTTATTTTTGTACATTCCCTTTACGATTCTTTATTCATTCTCTTCATCATTCAGGGAAAGAAGCTGCTTAGTTTTTTCTTTGGGATTGATTATCACTTCAGCACTGAAATCCACAAATTGGTAAAAAACCAGCTACCAAAATCACCTCAGTAAGTATTGCAATTGTTTGAGGAGAGTCTTCTACGAAATTATTACAAGATATTAATAATGGGACATTAGCAGTGCTCGATTACCTTAGTACTGTAGAATTAACAGAGCAGGCCAGTAAGTCGTGTGTCTTTACAATATGAATATTCAAGCATGGCGGAACCGCTCACCGTAAAGATATACACGGGTGTGTGAACGTGAGATTATTAGTTAGTTAAGTTGGAGAAACTTTCATTCTTCACAGTGATATCTCAGAATGGTTTTCCCTAGGACTCTTCTTCTTTAACGCTAGCCGCATTTTATCTGGTACGATTTATGATATCCCATTTCCATTCGCAGACAAAATTTCTTCCTGAGTTACTTAAGTACGTGCCTCTTAGAAGTAAATCTCAGCGTCTTAAAGGTACTCGTGATATTTGCTCACTGTAAGTTTTAGTGTTTAGGGTAATCCGATGATTTTCTAATGGAGGAAAGCCAGCTTCTTATATATGTATCATTGAGAAGAGAGGATTTAAGATGACAGTAACTGACATTTCAAATCCTCTCTTCTCGATGATGCTTTCTAACTTTCAATGATCTTCGGACAGTATGACGGGCCGGAGCGCAGTTCTTCCTTGCTCAAGTCACACGGCGCAGAGAGGCTGGTCCTCAATTGCGTTTAGCTGGATGTCGATGTCTACCCGTGGATGATTGGGAGCTAATGTGGCAACTAAAAAGTAGAGTATGTAAACATCGGAGGTCACCTAGCTCAGTTGGTAGAGCACACGCCGCGAAAGCGTAGGTTACAGGTTCGATCCCCGGTGGTGACATATTTTCTATTTCTGTAGTGTTCGTTTCAGTCTTATATTTGTCGATGTCAAGTAAACATGCCCTTGTTTGGTGCACAAAGATGCAATCAAAATCATTAAGTATTTTACGTAACCTGTTCCAATCGTATTTTTAACAGCAGTACGGAGGGAAGCATTTAAGCTTAATTAAAATGTTTTAAATCCAGGCAACTAGTATGTGTGCGTGTTTGCTTTGCGTCACCAAGAGAGCTTTTATCCACGACAGACGTTTTTCTTAAATTGCCTTGCGAAATCTTGTACCAAATTTCTATGTAAAGGAAACATAGCGCTCATACAAGAAAGTAAAACTCAAAAATATATCTAGTTTCAAACAGCTCGATGGGAAGGTTGGTGAAACGTGAGTTAAAACTGCTTAGTACAAGAAATCCTCTGTTAAGACTGTTCTCTCGGTTTCGGTACCAATTTTATTGAACTTCTGCTTTAATTGAAAAAAAAAATGTTTTAGTGACAATGTTCTTCGACTTCTTCGACCAATCCGTTTGATTTTTAGTGAACGAGTGACTATAAACACTTGTCCGTTCAATTCGATTCATTCGATACATTCAATCCGAAATGTTACGAGCAAATCCTTTCTCCAAATTAGTCATCGATTGTACTGTGACACTGAGCCTGAACTCCTGATTTCTGAAGGTTTTCTGAGAAAATCATGTTGAGTGTAGCAGTTATGCATTCCTTCATACATGCTGAAAATAGTTAGATTTAAACATGAATTGCTCTAATCCGACTGTGCTTGACACACGGTAGGAAAGTTGAACAATTTTACATAAGATTTCTTTCATGTGGCAATGTGATTGGTTACATATTATTGATTGATTGAAAGATCGTATCCTGGTATTCTGCAACATGCAAATGAGATTATCGTTAGTATACAGACTCTACTAAAATGAAATTTAGTTTCTTACTGAATTAAAGCTAGTGTAGTTCAACTGTTTGTTAGGTAGTAAGTAAAATCTTCTTTACGATACGTCAGAGGAGATTGAGACTAATGCCCATTCTGTTTTTCAGCTATTCCGTGGTCAAGAATTCCCTCTCAGCTCTGATTACCAGTACAGTCTTAAGGCAATATCTGAAAACTTCTCGAAACCTATCAGAAGACTTTTTGCGTTGCCACGTTGAAAGTGTCCGTATGTCTATGTTGTGAAAATTTTGTTTTTCTTTGTGCAGGCTGTATCTCGAAGCCATTGGAGAACTTTATTTTAA
>JAAAKM020006971.1:14689367-14713939 GCA_010016025.2 Alatinidae sp. Z8VKAUB7J3 | reverse complement strand
ATTCAGAGATTCAGAGATTCAGAGATTCAGAGATTCAGAGATTCAGAGATTCAGAGATTCAGAGATTCAGAGATTCAGAGATTCAGAGATTCAGAGATTCAGAGATTCAGAGATTCAGAAATTCAGAGATTCAGAGATTCAGAGATTCAGAGATTCAGAGATTCAGAGATTCAGAGATTCAGAGATTCAGAGATTCAGAGATTAAGAAGTTCGAGTCTCGGCCTTTATTCAATATATCTTTGAGTGAGGTAGGAACTCTGTTTTGCTTTACCATATTTTGGTGTAAATTAGAAGGTGGAAATGATGGACAAAATTACAAAAGTGACTTATATTGTTACTATTTTTCTACGCTACCCAGGGAATAAAACACTAAAACGCAAATAAAAGCAATTGCCTTTTTTTGCTTGATAGGATTAGGGTAAAATGTTTTAAAATTAATGACAGTTATGGTTTAGTATGCTTTTGTGACCATATTGATATCTCCATGAATAGCTGATCATTTAAAATGGTGGAAACGCACCAGAGAATTCATGAGACCCTTTCTCTGTGTCTGTGTCACTCTGTCTTTGGGAAGACGTCCTATTGCAAAGAAGAGATTTCATACTAGTACTCTTTCCTACTCTACCCTTAGAATGTCCGTGTAAAATCGTGTAAAGCCTTTCAGAGTTAGCAGAACTTTTACTCTATGCCAACTCAAAAAAGTTACTCCCTTTTTTTCTCTTTGTCAGCACCACACTTCTTAACAATCAACTAAAGTCAAAACAACTACATTTTCTAAATAAGAGACTAATATCATTATCACGGTCAGGACAAAGTGTGGATAAACTAGAAAAGTAAGTAAAATCTGTAAGTAAAGTAGGCCTATGTAATGTACGAGAAACGTTGGTTATAATTTTTAAGACAGGGGTAATTAAAGCTCTGTAAATCATTTAACTTTTTTTAATCTGTGGCTTGGCAAATGTACATGTATTATCTTTGACATATTCTATACAAAAGCTAGAAATATGTAGTTTTGTTTAACCCTACCTCACAAGGGCTTGTTGGCTCTTCTCATACATGGGGGGGGGGGGCGCTAGTACGCCGGTGGCACTTTAACACACTATAACTTGATATCGGCTAGCGCTAAAACAAAGATATTTGGCACGCTTATAGTTTAACTCTTTTACAACAATTGACAAAAAAAATTTTAATTTGGTGTGAATGACGTTATCTATGGCTATGAATTGTTGCGCAATATTCAAAAATTTTGTAAAAAGGCCTTAAAACATACTTTTTGAATTACATTTTGATTTTTTAAGAGCTTTTAGTATCTCGTGCGCTGAATAATATGCTGAATATTGTCATGGGTGAGCTTTATTTAAATCGGGCCGAAAGCTACTGGAAGAGATGCGTCATTGTCCCTTCGTTTTTGTTTTTTTATCTAAACAACACTGTCTCCAAGAGCAGATATTTGTAAATATATGTGCTCCCTGAGGCTTGCCCATTAGAAAAAGCACTACACTGCTTATGTTACAAGCTTAGGTTTGAACTGGCAATGTTAGCTAAAAAAAATTAAAAGTCAATCACTTCTATTTGTAACTGTGGCGGAATACTCTCGGGTGGAGTCAAATAAAAAATTTCATTTCCTGCAAGTTGCCAATCCTTCTTAGCTTTGCATTTTTTAAATTTTCATGTTACCTTCCTAGAAAAGTACCCATGAAGGTCAAACGGCAACTAAATTTTTCCTTGTGGAGGTTTCTTGTCCCGTTTGAAGAGTACATTCATCCGCTGGTCAGGCATATACAATATATAAAAAAAGACCCGACGGTTATAGTATTGTTTTTGGGCAACGTTTCCTAGCACTTACAATAGTGAACTGAAAGATAGAAGTTCTAATAATTTTAGTAAGTAAGACATCAAGAGTGTTTATGGCATTGGGCGACAACAAGAACAATTCCTTCTGAAGGTCAATGTTGTATAGTGCTAACTATGCTGCATTGATAGACAAGACGATAGTCGCTTCAGCACCTGCTACAAAACCTTAAACCGATCTTGAGCAAGTCCAATCATTAAATAATAAGTCAGTAGAGCTAAAGAGCAATGCAATTAAATTGCTGTAGCAGACTTCATTAAATTAAATACAGAATTCGGAATTATCTGATTTCGGAGCTCCTTCGCGTAACTATCATTTTGTCGTTTACGGTACATTCGTCTTTATAAATAAGAAAACCGCCTCGGTGAAAGGTTTCTTTAATCGAATTTCTATCATCTAAAGTAGTCTCGACTACATTTCATTTTCTTGAGAATGTTACCGCCGGGTCAACAAAATGTTTTCAACTGCTGTACAGATTGCTTGCAATGGCAAACATTGTGTTCATCCACTGCGTTATAAAGTGTTCATCACAAAGATATTTTCTGACAAAGCAAGCATCTAAACAATGTTGTTAACTTGAAAGACTTCCCCTTGCAAATCATAATTTGCTTTCAAAATCAAGCTTCGTATCCTGCCATATGTTAATAATTGCACAGTTATTGTGGTGTCCTTGATGTTGAGCAGGTTAGCCAGCTCGTTATAATGCTTTTGGAGGGAGGATACATCTGGTCATGTGTTAAGTTGATATTCGAGTATTATGAATCGCACACTGCAATAATTCTGACAAGATTTCAAAAATTTTTTTTCTTTTTCGCAAAGTTGCGAAATGTGTGATTTTCTTGCATTAAGAACAAGAAAGAAAACCTTTAATTAACTATTCCTAGATTAAATGATACCTGGTTACAAATCGCAATGAACAATTCACCATACTTACATCAGTCAAGGCATTTCTTAGTACAAATACTGTTTTGTTAAGGGTTAAATAATTGTAAACTAGCAAATTAAGGGTGGTTTGATCTAAAACAATAGCTTTGCTATAGCGGACCCTGTACTAAGGCGGCCATTATCGTAGACTAGAAATAGTGCGTAGAAATACATAGCATATGAGATGTTAATATTATCTACAATTATTCCACTCTGACGATGCTCGCCACTCTGGCAGCAAATCCTCACTGAAACACTTTAAGCTTACAAGATTCCTTATCTCTACTAAGGTAACAATCCCCACACTGATGATACTTTAAACACCTTCCCGAAGCAAAACGCAAGGGACATTTGCGAACCATTAAAATTATCTTAAGGTCACGAGTTTCTATATTGATTCCAGAGAGTGAGAAAAATTCGATAAAGGGAGCAAGTGAAAAAGCAGTCTCAAAAAAATATTGATGGCTATTCCCCTTTCCCCAAGTCAGACTAAATGTTAAATAGTACATTCCTCTCGTTATGATGTATTTCGATATCTCAATCAATGCAGTCATAAATAGATTACTCCAATTGATTTTGCTGAAGCTTTTATCGTTTAATACCCCTCAGAAAACAAATTGTCAGCTCGAGAGAACCAATCGGAACTCACAACACCTGATTGATACTATTTTTGAACAATTGAGTTTCCTTTGCAGTTGCATGAAACATTAAAGACCAGATTGTTACAGAATGGACACGGTTGATTACTCCCGTATCACAGGTCGGGCAGAGAGCGTTTCATTTTGATGCTCCAGAGTCCGTCCACCTACAGGTAAGAAATCATTTTCTTCGCAAACTAAAAGAACTAGGTATCAAAAAGACACTAGAGAAATAGAAAATATTTTAGTACCGGGACTCAAACCCGTGCTCCATGCTATCTCGGAGTATACTCTACCAACTAAACTCGGTGACCCTGGATGTAAACATATTGTCTAGTATCCACATTAGCTCCCAGTCATACAACGGTGGACATCGACATCCAGCTCAACGAAATTGGACAACAGCCTCTCTGCGCCAAGTGACTTGATCAATAAAGGGCTGTCATCCAGTCCATCTATCTGTCCAAAGCCCATCAAAAATTAGACAGTATCATCGCCAAAGGAAGTATGCGACTGATCAAAAAAGAACTAATGGCTGTGGGTCAGATACTCTGGAGTGATCAGTCATTAGAATTGGCGAGTTGTCTAATACGTTGTGCTACAGCAAAGACACTGAAATGGACAGACAATAATTACATAAAGATATGAATTAGCATATAAACAAAACCATTTTGAAACTAGGCCTGGCTTGTAAGCAATGTTAACCTGTAAGCAGTAACATTAATCGTATAGTACATGTGTCAACCTATGCTATTACTTCACCAGGATTAAACAACTTGCGTAAAATGCATAGGAATTTGAATTATTATAACTAATGAATAACCTTTACAAACGAGTACATTACAGTAAATTATAATGGATGAGTTATGAGAAAATGTGTACAAATTCAAAATTAAAATGCTTAAATGGGGTGCAAGTGTAAAATAATGGTTAATAAAGTCATTAAAACAACCTTGATTATAAAAAGTCAAATTAAAACTGCCAAACTGATTGAGAAGATCTGTGAAAGTTAGTCAAAGATACGATTGGTACTCAAAGAACCACGAGGACAAGTGATTAGTAACAAAACAAAAAGGCAATGTTCCGTTCCTATCTTCTTCATAGGTAAAATTAATTTGTAGGGCGTTGAATGTAATTAAATCATAATAAGATTGTACAGCTGAAAGAGATTTCAAGTTGAAAACCAATGATAAATAAAGCATTTGCAGCTAGAGGCCAATACGAGCAAGGAAAGGTATGATGGTGTGACAACTTAAGTACGCCACGCCATGTCCGTAACAAGATACCAGGGGCATCACCTGCAAATTGCCTTATCTGATGAAGATTTCAGACTTCCTAAAAACTCATATTTATAGAACTCAATCTAATAATTTATTTTAGATGATCTTCTATCAATAAAGAGTTGTTAATGGAAAGACAAGTCAATAATAACAATGTATTTTCCCGACTTTTGGGTGTCATCTTGACGTCATTTTCAAGGTGGATATTGAACAATTGTGTAACGATGATTTTTAATTCTTCTACAAACTAAAGGAAATCTTTATAATCTGTATATCATCAAATTAACTGCTTAGCCATCGCAGCACATTTAATGACCTTGCATAAGCCCTTCCCTGTTCACATGATGCAAGAAACCAAACATTCCTTATTTCTGAATAAAAGCAGTCAGGTGGTACAAACAAGTGCAAATTTGTACTTAGGGCATTCTTTACTATGCCAAGATCATTTTCAGCTTTTTCGGGAAGAGTGCTTATTAGAACGAAAAGGTAATGTACTAATATTTATATAATTTTATGTTACTTATTTGTTCAAGTTTTCGACTTGTTATTGCTTTTCTGTTTGATTAAGCATACCTAATAACCCTACATATTATTTGGAATAGAAATTATGCCAATAGGATAGTCATGTACTCCTCTAACCATCAGAAGTGAATACCATGTAGGCTAGAATTACATAATTAACAAGCAAGGGTAGTAATTAAAAAGGGGGAAGGACTAACTAGTGACGTCGTCAACTAGATAATCAAACGAATGCTTCAATTTTGGGACTAATTGGCTCAATTTGGTTAACCTAACTTTAGCAAATCAAAACTATTGAGAAACATTCAGGTAGATAAAACAGAAATTGCTCTGTGACACATTATCAATTTTTCCAGCTAGTTTATACCAAACCTTTTAAAGAATTTAGCTGAAGTGCAAACCTCTATACTCAAGCAGGCCTAAACTAAGCCAAATCCCCCTTGTATTATTGCCAGACACACTTACGTAACTAATACACAGACGTCTTGAAACATGGTGACGTACTTTTGCAATATGAATCCAAGTCAGACTGCAAACGTTACCTTTCCTTAGATGACAACATTAGTCACGTAATATCTCGATGTCAGAGTAGATTATCTGAGAATTTTTAATTAGTTTATATTTTAGTTCATTAATCTTGACTCTGACAAGTGCAAATGACTATTTTTGAATTCATTTGCTTGTAACTTACAAAACTTACAGAAATGTACGTGTATGAAACTTAGTCGGTAATTGACGTCAGACATTCATTCCTTTAAATGGCATAGACTCATTATTTTGTCTTTTGCACAAAATAGTGATTGATTAGCATAAAGTAGCTTTTATATTGCTCTAACTTTTGAAAATTGCAAGCTTCTGCACGCAAGAAGAAAACAATATACATAAAACGACAAAATTGAATGATTAGAAGAATTAAAAGATAACTTTAGAAAGGATCTTGTAATCTCCCTCTGCAAATGGTGAAGTAGGAGAGATCTCACAGAAGAATCTACAGTTGCTGACTCTGATTAGTTAGCTATCAACGTATGTGACACATTGCTACTGCATTAAATGGTAGACACTGTGGTGGAACAGTTTGCAAGGAATGGAACCTTTATTTGTTAATATCGAAATTATGGCGATACGGAAAATTTATGATGACGACATTTTCGATGATGGGAAGATTAAAGCCCCAACCAGAAATCAATGCTAAAGAATTCGTTAACAATATTGACTATATCACAAGAATTGAGTGACAGAATAAATTTGCAACTAGCAACTTGTAATACGTAGAGAGTTATTTTGGTCACAGTATCAGCTAAAATTACTTTAGTTGTTATACACTTAATGACTTGTATGTGACTGTTAGATTCTATTGTTCGTAATGATAGTTTTTTAAACATTGTGGCAAATAAGTCAAGTCCTAATGATGCTTGTTTTCATCAATGTCTTACAAAAAGATTTAACAATACAATTTTATTACTCAACACAAATTTAAAATTTTGTACTGCACACCAAATTTCAAAAATCACTTATACGAAACAAGCCACAAGCCTACCATTGCGCTAGCCTACCATAATGACAATTAAGCGATTCAATTAATCAGCGCATATCCTTTAACGTAATTCCAGCCTACTATAGAATTTCTGAATTAGATCTAAGGCAATCTCACAGAGAACGATTGCATCAGTCTTCTATTTCTGACTGCTAAACTCACTGTTGAGAGCAAATTGAATCAAAACGGCCTCTACATTAATATTAGGGATGTACTGCGTATGTTATCTCGCTGGTGGTGGACTGAGGGGGCAAGGGGTGCAATTGTTTCATTAACACTTCGCCAAGCAAATTCTTAAAACTATGAAAAACAGAATCACAAATGTGATCGTATTGTCGAAAATAACAAAATTGGTTTTATGGTAAGTTTAATTCAATGAGATCTGACGTTGCTCCCGATTTTCGTCAATTCTCTACAAAATATACAAGTAATGGTTATTAGGAATAGTAAAACGTGTGTTCGTTGCAAAGTCTTAGAGCACCAGAGTTTGTGATCAGTGACGTACTAGTCAATACTAACTGTCCGTTGCGACTGCACAATTTTTAGATTGTGAAACGGAGGTACGTCAATTTACACATCGTGTATTTTATAAACAAAGCCATTCTTCTTCGTTTACTACTATTAAGGTAATTACTCCTGGTGCCCAATAGAAAACCCTCGATTGTGAAATATAAAAAGTGATACTATTACTCCAAACATACTCCTAGTTGCTTTAAGCCACCTTAATGCTCAAATGTTTACTTTGGGGTTTTACATACGATTCCGTTTAAACAAGAATAACAAGAGAACGCACTACTGCTTGGTAGTCTAATGTCTTCACAAGGGAAACAATTTCTTCTGAAAACAGAGATAGAGTGTGATTTGTCGCCATACCTTATCCCAATCTGTTATCTACACCGTCATAAGCAAACATTTCAAAACGTTGTCTACACTTGTATGACAGTTCATCAGTAACCTGACCTAAAACGGAGTTTTCGTGTTGAATAAGGATTACGAAGACATTGTGATTGGCGCTGTTTTGCCAATTCTCTGATCGGACTCTCTTTACAACTGAGTTAAACAATATTCTAATATCTTTCGACTGATAAGATCCAATTGGTCAATTCCTCCCCCCTGTGGAACTATTACTGAGTGTAATATAATCTCTTTCTTTTATACTCCACATCGTGATAAAGCAACCTGGCATTGAAACAAAGGTCCGCATATACACCCAGAAAATAGCCAATAGGATCAGCTGACAAAGCCAAGATCGCTTTTCTGGCAAACGTTAGAAAAGCAACCTTAAGCACAAATGACACGAAAGATAAAATCAATATCATTGAAGAAAAAATTTCATCATAAATATTATCCAAAATAAATTCTAGCCTCCTTTAATAACAGCAGCTCTTAATTGCTACTAATCTATACTCCCACCCACCATCTCCTTGATTCTGCAAATATATACTAATTACTTCATTTTAGACTCAAAATCCCGCCCGATCATTAGAATAAAAAAAACAAAACCGTGCACAAGAAATAGGTTTGTGCTCTGGTTGTGATGGTACGACAATACAATGCATGTCAAAAATAACACTGTTATTGCCTGCAACAGTAATATGTTCCTGTCATACTTTATCCTTCTAAGAGATCTGCTTAACCTCGATGTACTGAATATACAGTTTACATTTCCTAACTATACAACCTCCCAAAACTTACGACGGTTAACTCATAGGGTACGCGCATCATAGTTTGATAACTCCTGCTTTATAATGGCTTCTTCCAGAAACCTGACTCCTAAATACCAGAAAATTACAGAAAGGTTTAACTCTCACCTTGTGATCATGTCATCTTCCAAACTCACAATGTTCACCAAAAATCACTGATAATAAAAATTGACTTAAGCTCTCCTTTCACAACTCTGACATCTGAAACACAATGAAACTTATTCGCAAGAGTTACTATTTGATGTCCAGTTACATTTAAACATTTGCCTTCTTCACAATACTAACTTCAACATACTAATTCCCAAAATTTGACCGACAAGGAAACACCGTGTTCTATATCATTTATTTCTCACGGTCGTAGGGTTAAAAATGATTTGCAAGGAAAAATCATGCGTCACACTGATTTAGGAATCTGCCTGTCACCGATTGGTGATTACGAAACAATTATTCGCAACAGTTCGTAATTTCTTTGAAAGACGTCTTTTCCCTCAAGTTCTTACTTTAGTCCCTTTCTTCTTGACTCGCGGTCAAGTAACATCAAACGATTTTAAATTTTAATTACAATAACATTAAATATATAAAATTGAAAAACTGTTTATCTGCAATAATTCTTGAGAAGTTGGCCATCGTGCTCGCTCAAGAAATGCTATTTCATAGGTCTTAGACAAGGGAAAGATTATATTAGGGTACATTCGAAACCATGGAATCTAAACAAGGAAGTATTTTTTGCTACTCTGTCTCGGTGACTTCAAAATTATCAAAACAAGACCCTCTTTCAGCTATTTGTTGCTTAAATTTAAAAACTTTTGTTTCGAAAGTTGTTCAGCAGCTGCTATGACATCCAGACGAGTATAAGGTATGGGTACCTTAGCGAACTCTCGATAATAACTAACGTAATAAATGACCTGGCAAACTAATCAATGAATCAAAGAACTAACTAACCAGCGGAAATAACTTGCTATCGTCATTGACTGGCTCATTAGTGTTTGAACTAGGTAGGGATTCCTACTTTAGGGACAAGATCATGCCTTGTCGAGTGTTATAAGTGGTTTTGAGAACGTGGTATCTTGACTGCATCCTGTTTTGCAGAGCGAGGAGAAATCGTCTACGGAAACTTTCTACACCTTCACCCTTTACCATATTGTTATAACTAGAATTTCTAAGCAAATTCTATTGCTTCGACCCTTATCTCGGACAATTTTTGTCGAGTGCGGTATGCCCCTCGAGTGAGGCCAAGTGTCATCTTTGCAGTTTGTCACCGTCATGCTCCGCTTTGGTCATCTGTGATTGGTGGGCTTTTGATTAAAAGTGCATTACAAAATAAAATCAACGAACTACTATCTACCGCTAACCAACGCAGACAATCCCTACAGTACAGGCTTGTTGTATACATTGAAATGTTCCTAACGCAAGTAACAGACGGCTGTCTATGCCTTTCCTGGATATTTCGCGGATGACGAATTCATTGCGTCAAGTTGTCCTTCTGAACTCCGACGTTGGTTTATGTAGTTCTCTAAACCCTAGTAGGATATCTAACAGATGTTGGGACTTATAAAACAGATATTAAAAGTCGCTCTTAATTCCGCAGTTACTATAGAGAACATTGATAACCTCTTGAATCTGTTTTCCACGCAGTCACATACTGGAGTCACCGTCACAAAAAACGTAGTCAATTGATTTGTTTGCCGTTCGAACTGTTGGAACGTAGATAATATTCTTCTATAAAGTCCTCCTCCAATCACAAAGTCCTCTTTTATTGTTTAACAATTCAAAAGCTATTTAGAGGAATCCAAAAATGAAACCTCTTCACTGAGCTTCTTAAACCTCATGGCAGGCATTCTGACTGAATCCAAGGTTAGGCTACAATCTACACAGAAAGGCGATATGGTCAGGTTAAAGACCACAAAAGGTTTCAGACATTATCTTTAAAGAGAATCAAACATTCGGTCACAACTTGTATTGGATGTTTTCAAAATTATGTAACAGAGTATTACTCATTGCAACGGAGTGTAAAGAACGAAATACACGACCATTCAAAATGTACGAACGCTCTGGGGCTGGGGGAAAAGAGGGAGGCAAATTTATGCGAACAACCCTTGATTTCATGAAATCTTTCTCTTATGGGAAAAAACACCAGGAAGCCGGTAAAAGCATCAAAAAAGAGCGTTCATACTATTTAAATGGTCCTTAACTGATTAAGTTAATGCCAAACCTAAAACATCTAGGGATAGAAGATCCCACTGCAGATCTGGTTGCGTGGGGCCATTTGTGAGAAAAAAGGAGTGCAGTCATGAGAACCCTGCCTTGTGGGGAGAGTGATAGGGCCATCAAAGTACTACCGTTTATGCGGAAGACCGACGCGACAAGGGTCACCCAGCAGTCAGCACCCCCCCCCCCCCCCCCCCCCCCCCCCCCCTCCTCCCAAGACGAAACATACGCCCCCCCTCCTCCTTCTTCCCACTCTTTGACGCAACCGCCTTTCTCCCGATCCATGAAACGAGAACAGGAGTGTCTGATGAGAAAAGCTTTTGTCGTGCATAAGAAATGTTAGAATAGGCCTAAATCTGAGATTTAACTCAAAGATATTGAGCAATAGACCTACATTGGTAGCATTTTGATTAATGCCATATTTGCTTTGAAACATAATAATTTGCTTGCGGTTATCCCGTTTCACAAAGATTTTGATACTAGCAACTGAGACAATGATTATGATTTAAAACCGGAGGGAAGCAACGAGCGTAATATTTTATATATCAATTATAATGTGTAACATGTTCTACTCTACCGGTCTGCTATTTGTGCTAAATCCTGTAGCCTACTGGGCCGTTGAGAATGCCTGATAGCTTTCTTCTCTACCCGGTAGTCTAAATTGAGGGGCGTTGCCCTTGGACTCACAAGCTGCCCTTTATTTATTAGTTAGCCTGTTTGTTGTTTTCTGTTTATTTAGGGTAGTTTTAATGTCGGACCCATTGCTCATAAGGGGTCCTTGAATGAGAGACTGTCACTGGATGGGAAGCCACTGACATGAAAGGAAGTAGGGGGGTTGGCTTGGCTTTGGAACTCCCTTTATGTATAGATCTTTTGGCCCTAAAAAGTCATCAGTTATATAAGCAACAAGACAAACAATGTACAGCACTACGAATAATGAAAAAAAGATCCACTAGAAAATAGCCGCAAATTTAAATTTGAATCTAACCCAATAAACACGTTCCTTATCATGTATTCGTGTTTCTTTTGCTATGTTTTGTAAAAATTTTATTTAATTCTGGACGCAAGTGTCTGTTTTACGAAGCGACCGTTCTCTGCTTCATGATGGTCTTTTATTAAGATTTGAATGACGAAAGCTATACCTTCCGCTACAGGCTGCCAAGTTTGGAGATATTCGCTTTATAGAGATTATGATATGCAGCATTTGTATAGGTTATGGGCCCAATTTCTATACCCCAAGTGTTGACCTCGTTTTCCAGGGTTACTCGTACACTTTATTGACCTTGTAAGAATGAGAGGCTGAGTAACTTTTCACCGCTCATTGTTAAGCCGAATGCAGGTGCACCGCTGGACATTTTTCGTTGCGTAGGCAACGTAATATGAGCCTAGAAAGCGCAAACGGTATCTGTGCGTGATGACACAATAGCTTTGCGAAACAAAATCTTGTAAGTGGCGTTGATGTATTCGTTATATGTGCCCGAAGAATTTATTGTTAGCGGGTTGCCATTTCTTGACGTATAAAAGACTAGTGACATTTTCTTTGCAATAGTTCTCCTTCGTGTTTGTACGCTGATCTTTTTATTTGAAGTCTTAAGTACATAAGTCGCAGCTGACGACTCCAAGTAGGACTCCGGACAGGAGATATGCAATTTAAACATACGTATAAAGCACAATTAACACAGTTTTGACACAGGTCACTTCTAACCCTTTCTACAACAAGAAGAAAGACATTGCCTTTTTATTGATAAACGGTTTGAAAAATTAGGACAGTTGTAAATACATGCTCGGAGGGAAATAAGGATACATGTACACGTCGGAAAACTTCTGGAATGACTATAATAAAACGGCAACCGAATCCAGTAAATTCAGTCAGTCAGCTTCACAGCCATATTGAAATTTGATGTTTAGCATTCTAGAGACCTAGAATCTTCGTATGGCATGTTAAAATTTCGATATTTAGCGTCTTATGCAGTCACGAAGTTCAGAGCAGCTGATGTCTTGTCGATGTATATTGTCTTGTACATCAGGCTAATTAACGATGATAAACGTATATATCACTGAATACTTTATAAGGGTATGCAAGTCATGTCTCCCTGCTACTCAAGCCTTGGTCAAACCCAATATAATCCCTAGATATCCAGGACCAGGTCTATGTCCAGGTCCAGGTCCAGGTCCAGATACAGATACACATATAGATACAGATCCAGGTCAAGGTCCAAGATCAGGTCCAGGTTTATGTCCAGGTGCAAGTGCAGGTCCAGATCCAGGTCCAGCTCCAGTCCAGGCGGAAGGGCTGGGTATCTTTAGGTGTTCTTTGTCATGTAGTCATTTGGCAAGTTTTTAGTTGCACGTTTACCAGTAATTTGGATAATACGTATCATAATACGATTAATTATTGACACAAGGCGTGCCACGGAAAGTTTGTTGTTGTTGCGTTTCATTGTCACTTTACTCATTAGAAGAGGCATGTTCCAAAAGCATAGAGACCAGTTGTTGGAATTTTTTTGGTATCAGGTTGTGTATCATATCAATATGGGTATAGCGGGCGACAATTCTTATGCCAGAAACATAGAAGAGAATTCACAAGGCTCTTGTAGAATGATATCTAGCCAGTACTTGGCAGCGGTCATTGGATGTGAAGCTCTATTCCTTTCTCTCGCCTGCTCTTACGTTTGCATCCTCTTAGTCGTCTTAATTCTTGCTCTTTCTAAATTACAAAGACTAACGTCGGGCACAATGGCTACCATGCGGGTGGTTCAAGAGTTTGATATGAATTATCCTCAAACTTTAATTTCTTTTTGCAAATATTTTCCCACTCGTATGATATTTATCGCAAAGTCTTGATTTACCTATATCAGCATGCCGCCATATGGCATGCAGGTTCTGCTCATCAAAACTTGATGCGACTGATCCGCACAAGATCTTGAAACGGAGGTAATTGTTAGATGAAGTTAAGTTCAAATGGAGTTCTGTTTTTCTTTCAAATTTGACACCACAACCGCGTGACCTGTCTCTTTGTGTAAGAATTGATGCACATCTTAATAAGGAAATGTAGCAATCAGTATTCGTTGGTGCCCCGATCAGGTATCTTGAACAAGTATCGTATCCAAAACTGTAAGTATGGCGCGAAAACTGTAGGTTGGCTTCGTGAAAATTCTGGTTCAAGAAAGGTGTAAAAGTATTTCTGCGGAAAAGATATAAAATACGTTTTTGAAACTATTTGAATATTTGGATATCTTTCTTTGAAATCATTGCTCATATATTGTAACAAGCACGTGTTGGAATAATGAACTCATTAGAACGAGGAATTCTTCCTGCTGACACTGCGTTAATGTATCGATGTATCAATGTATCAATTGGCAAAGAAGAACCACGAAGATTTCGGTTTGTATGAAGTAGCCAGTTGGGGTGACCAGTCTTTTCTCTTTCTTTTCAGCGTTTGTATGATGTCGATAACTACACAACATTCGTGAAAGATGCCTTCCATAGATATCTAATTGATGGAGAGAAGGACGCCATACAGCCTAAACAGAGAGGAACTAAAGTTGCAGGGCATTACGCATTGACTTTAAAATCAGGTGAAAGCTACTGCATCAGAGTTAGGTTGGTTAGCGAAAAAGATAAACCATCAGGACCAATTTTTATGGGGTTCGACGAGGCTTTCAATAAAAGGTTGGAAGAAGCTAATGACTTCTATCATAAATTACTTCCAGGTTAGTACAAGTATTTTGACAGAACCTCTTCAAGTGAAATCGCCCTTTATCTCGTTTTTGATTTCCTTATAGTCTCATGTAACAATGGAAACAACTTTAAAGCTCACCTACTGATGGTTTTCTTAGTCGATAAGCAAAGATAGTTATCGGCACTTGATTAACTCAATCGTTGAGGAATTGAGCTAGCCAACACATACGAAGTAGTATGTCTGTGTATTTGTGTGTGTACGTGTACATGTGTATGTGTGTGTGTATGTTTGTGTGGTGTGTATTTGTATGTGATTATGTGTGTGTGTGTATTTGTGTGTGTGTTTATGTGTGTTTGTATTGCTTTTGATTTTACTGCCAATAGATACTTCCATATATAGAATAATAGTAGCAATTCACCTTTTTATCATGCCGTCCTGGAACGAACGTTCATCAAAACAAAGAAGTCATTGCTATGCCTACAAATATATTTTGTTTCCACTTTATGCGTCTTTCAAATGACTTAAGACATGTCACATGTATACGTGATATTTGATCGGCGCGCCACTATGCTTTTCAATCCTATAAATTCTTCACAAAAAGTTGTCTCCTTTCACTCTAGACGATTGCTATGGCCAGTATTTGGTGAAAACATGTAGCAATCATGAGCTATTACTCAACCTAATCTTGAAGTTGTGTACAACAGACTTTTCAACCATTTCTTAGAGTTTTGCATATAATAATCCTCTATACAAATACGCCTATTATTTCTATGATCATTTTCCTGCTGGCCATATGTACACTTTCTACTTAAAATGAAAACAATGCACTGATGCATCCAATCTTACGTAAGTCCATAGCGGTAGTTTGACTTACTACATATTAGAAGTTTGTTTTATGGATTGTAAGGTTTGGAATGTATATTTTACACCGGAAGAAATGAAACTGTTGCGGTCGTGTCTTTGCGCTTGATTCATCTGTCATTAAGATGGTAGACTTATACCAGGATAGACCAGCCCTTTATTACTGGTTGTTTTGGTATCAAAGGAATTCTTCATCGCAGTATATTTGACGCTTTCAGAAAAAGGCTGTCAATTAAAACAAGTATTCAAGATGGAAGGTATTGAAATACCTTTTGCCAACGGAAATTTACCAGTTATGTTTTGTGATAGTAAGCAAGCACGTACTGTCTGGATCCCTGAAAGAAATATTGTACTGCTCTTGCGCAGATCGCAAGAGGTTGAAGTGGAAAGTCTTTTGAACCTATCAAACCTTCTACTGACATGAATTCGATCAACCTTAGCCTCAGAATTTATACCAATAGGTATACGTTGATAAGCAACACAGGCCTAAGGGGCGCAGACTCTTTTCCAAAAAGGAAGTTAAGTCTGGCCGTCTATCTCAGCCAGCGCACGGATTTGGTATATTTTTTTATTTCGCTTTTTATTAGCTGCGGCAACTAAAGAAGAGAAGCTGGTAATGAGACAGGCGTATGCCGGTTTGCTATGGTCTAAACAGTTTTATCACTATGTGGTACATGATTGGCTGGAAGGAGACCCGGATCAGATAGCGCCACCCGAATCAAGGCTGTCAGGTAGAAACATTGACTGGAAACATCTCTTCAGCAGGGATGTTTTGTCAATGCCTGACAAATGGGAATACCCTTGGGTAAGCTGAAGAAAACATTAGTGAAATTTAAGTACTTACTGTATGACAGATTTGTCTGTCACAGAAATAGTAACTTTTGTCGAGTTAATAGAATATTGTTCTTACAAGCGTAAAAAGATCAAACGTAGGAGTGCCGCCGCTGCAGGCATATGTCAACATTATACTCTTCTTGTTGTGCATTATCGATCGATATGAATCCCAAAGGTTTTTACATTCACCTTGTCTGATGCACCACTCAACGGGCGATGAAGAATGATGCTTTATGAACACAGGTTTCAGTTAGCCTGCGTGCAGAAAGAAACTTTTGACGTAGTACCCACTTTAGCCGTGATAGTCTGCGCGCTGGCTAAGGTTTCAGTCTGAGCAAAAAATTTCTGCTAAATGCGATAAAACAGGTTTTACTTTTTATTTACTTGGCAATTTCGATGGAATATGATAGCTACTTTTAATTGCCGCTAAAATTTTACGAGCAAATAATATTATGGTGAAACTTTTCGCTCGTTGGCGCAATTTTTTCCACCGATATCCACTTGCAGGATTGGGTGCACTATTCCACCATCATCTCCGTACCTGCTTCGCTCGCCAGGAACTTTTTGAAATTTCTAAACTGTAATTGGTATGAGCACTGTAAAATCAGATATTCTAAATTAGTAAATGCCGAATTACTACTTTGACTGTTGTTGCGATTCATTGGGTCAAGCAGATCCAACTTATGATAATAACAACCTTGTATGAAATCAAAACGAATAAAAACTTTGCAAGCTTGAAAGGTCCTGGTACTGTTACTTAGTAACATCTGAATACCCGTATATGTCATAATAATGAGGTTAGGTTTTGCCTTATCAAGGGAATCGTTACATTTTTTTTCACTTTGTCAATTAATGTTTCCATTTGTTATATAGTTTGCATCGTGGGATCTTGCCTTCCACATGATTCCATTCTCTCGAATCGACCCTGATTTTGCGAAACAGCAACTTATGCTTCTCCTACGTGAGTGGTACATGTCGCCTAACGGGCAAATGCCGGCTTATGAATTCAATTTCAGTGACGTGAACCCTCCAGTTCATGCCATGGCTGCCTTCATCGTGTACAAAATGACTGGAAAGAAAGGAGAGCGGGATAACGTTTTTCTATCACGATGTTTCCAGAAACTAATTATGAATTTTACATGGTAAGTTTGCTTGTTATATTTTGGAGGCTACCCGACCCATAACGCTAACTCACCCGACTTGCCATGTCCCAATGCTGCAGTTTAATATTCTTTGTTTATGTAAATCGACTAACAATATTTCTAGAGGACATAGTCGACATACGTGAATACCCTTCGACAGATCGTAACTGGAAATTTATTAAAAACAGCTACGGTATGAAGAGAGAACTCGAAAAACAGTAACAGAAGATCAGGCCACATCATACTAATGCTCCCCTATCAAGGAAAATTAACGAGTTATCAGTAGAAGTGTACAATTTTTTCGAAGTTTTTGAGTATCTCCATAACTAAGCGCACAACTTCCTCGAGCTGATGTTTGTATAAAGTTCGTGAACCAGAAGACTGCTCCCTCCCTCCTTATCAATAAGCAAAAGTCTTTGCTTACCCTCGTAATATTAATAAAAGCCATATTTCTGCAACGTACCTAACTTCCCACGTACCACAACAACATTTCAAGATGCAACTCTACTTATCTTTCAGAGTTTTGTTATAATTCTTCGATTTGTCAAAATTATTTTCATTTGTATTTTGCAGTTGCCTTGATTTATTTACTTCCTGCGTTCTTTCCTATCACTTGGGAAAAGAGTCTCATATTTAACCTTCAAACAGTCTCAATATTTTGTTGTCGGCAGTTATTTAATACCCCGTTCATACAAAGAGGAAAGCAGCAGTCTTGAACTGAATCAAGACTATAAGATTTACAGAACCAACATGAAGTCGTGCTCTACCACAAGATGCCTATCACAATGTTTACTGGTGGGTTTTTTTTTTCATTTTAGGTGGGTGAACAGAAAGGACCCGGATGGCCACAACATTTTCAGTGGTGGTTTCTTAGGCCTTGATAACATTGGTGTGTTCGACAGGTCAAAACCTTTGCCAGTTGGTGGATCTCTTGAACAGGTTAGAAATAACCATTACCTTTATTTTATGAATAGTAGCTCTGACATACCCAGAATGATTGCAGAAGGTACAGGGATGTTAAAGTTGTTATTTGCCAACGCGTATATCTTACGGCAGATCGACAAAGTATGGGCTAGAAAGTAAAAGTATAAATGAAATTATAGGCTTTTAGTAAGGGATGAGGTGGGGCGGTAACCTTGCTAACGCTGCTAATGTAAGGCGTGATTGCCGTGTAAAGCCAGGGAAAATGCTGTAGCGAAAATGTTACATGTTTTTGCCAAGTGTCAGACGAATATACCAAATGACGGACTATTGTAGGAATGGCGACTTCATCCTCTCTTCCTGCAAGGTACTTCCTAGTTAGGTATTCGATGGCAGTATTTAGTCTTCTATTAAAGTCAGTCACTGTAAAATCTCGTACTTAAGATAAAGTAAATTACAATTACTAATTCACCGGCCACTTTCAATTATTAAGCTTATGGTGAAGGGATGTCATTACTATTTCTTTTCATTAGATTCAGATTACAAGATGAATTTATGGCTGATATTAAAGGTAGAGAATTCATTGCTTTCCGCTAACAGCATTCCGTCAACGGCAGCTTTTGTAATGGTAGCTGAAGATCTTGGTGAAGGTGTACGTTACTCTTTACACCAATTTAGCTACCATATCTTATGTGTTAAATATATAATGGTCATTATCAACTTGGTTAATGTTTTACAGGATAGTGCTAAGAAAATGTCACCTAAATACGCGCTTTTAAAAGATGCTTGAGTAGTTATATGTCTCTTTCTATATATATTTTAGGCTGATGGAACAGCTTGGATGGCATTCTTTAGCATTATAATGCTTGGTATAGCATTGGACCTGGCTGTCTGTGACCCCACCTACGAGGATATGGCTTCCAAGTTCTTTGAACATTTTGTCACGATAGCAGATGCAACAAATAACTTCGGTGGAACTGGATTATGGGACGAAGAAGATGGCTTTTACTATGATCATTTGAATGTTAATGGAGACTCCCAACCACTACGTGTGAGGTCGCTAGTGGGTTTAATGCCACTGATATCATGCCTCGTTCTAGAAGATGAAAGCGTAACAAAGTTACCAGGATTTAGAAAGAGGCTAGACTGGTTTCTCAAACACAGAGCAGACATGGCGTCACAGGTTTAGTAAACTACAAGCTTCATTGTTATTAATTATTTTCTTGTTGTTAAAATTGCTTTGGCTTTTGTGGCATGACACCATTCAAATGAAAATTATAACATTATATATAACATTTAATCACTTTTAAATTTTTGTTTCTTATGCAATGACATAGGTTATATAATGACACTCAAGAAAGTTCACATCTGCTAAAGAAGTCAAAATGTTAAAAGTACGGAGTGCGTGTTATAATTCCTTCTTGCTCCCTTAAAACCATGTTGTATAGAAATCGGCCTGAAGGTTGAAACAGTATGCGATGACAATAGTGCTTATTTGAAAAAGAGGCAGATTCAAATCTCGCTCTGGCTAAACTTTTGTATGAAAGCTGAGGCTATTTCTGTATTTCGATATCTGCTGAGGTGATAATGGACCATAAATAAAGGTTTATTGAGTTTACATCGATATTCTAATATTTGTCCTGCTTGATATATTACACCGCTTGCAAGTACGAATTAATACCTCTCTCTGTAAATGTCCAACAAAAAGCCACTGTTTTTGTTCAGAAAAACAACATTGTGGATTTAGAGGCTCTTGGAAAATTGGACTAATCAGATCTAAATGATCCATTGCTTCAAAGCTATGTAATCTTCCCCTTGAGATATTTTCATTATGTTTGACTGAGATTGATATATAATCTTCGCCTTGGTATCGCCAGTTCGTTCACTCATTCTCCAAGATAATACCGACTTCGTTTTTTGAGAAGGTTTGGTTGTTTGTTAATTAAGATCGAATGCCACGTGTTGATGTTTATCCATTAGGACGTACGAAGGATTTGTAAGAAATAATGGTCAGATTATGCAGAGAGGTTTTAGCTCCTAAGGCAATGATATGTTTTCTATAATATACCTAAATGGGGATAAGAATTTAAAGGATGTGAGACAAGCAGAATGGGTATTCAGTTAGTTTTCAGTATTATTGCATTGTGAACTCCCCTTGCAAGTCTTATTAAGATTTCCGCTTTGCAAAGAAGTAAACCCTTATCGCACCTTGAAATAGACACTGATAAGTTGATTTAGGTTCCTGTCATAAGTTGTTTACTCATGGTATTTTCTTTCCACGGTTCCCAGTTTAAGGTTAAAAGCAAGATTAATGTTTGACGTGAAAAGAATTAGCGTATTAACAAGGCTTATTAAAGACTCAAAAGAACCCATCAAGCCGGAAACTCGGATGAATTATGTAGAACGTATTATCGTTCTTAGAAGGCGTAGGTTCTGGAAAAATATCAATTACTTTGGATAAAATGCCCAATGCAAGTGTTGAAGAGCGATTTAGGACTGAGAGATGAGAAGATACGTGATAATAACCCTAGTGTTCACTCAGAGTAGTGTCAGAAGTGTAGAACATTTCTTCACCCACTATATACACACAAACGCACACACATATATACATATATATATATATATATATATATATATACACACACTTTTGAGTATTTCGTATATATTTCGTGTCATTGGTGAGCACTTCGGGGCATTTTCTGTGGAGAGACAAAATTAATTTTAACTTTCAAATAAAGAAATACATTTCTCTCTAGCCTTCAAGTTTCCACATTAAATCTCTAAAGCTTTAGAAAGTAAGTGGTATCATTGCAGATGATTAAATCAACCTTAAATATACTATTACATAAAGCGTTCTATCTAATCTATAAACGTAGATGTTCCGTATCGGAAAATTACACATTTGAATAACGGGTCTCTTTATTTTACTTTGACGGACGACCTCCTCCTTTTTTTTTACAAGCAACTCAACTTTAAATGGGGTAAATTTAAGGAGCAGCGAAGCTGAGGTTTTTGTACAGTAAGCAAATTCAAAAATTTAATATTGCATATTTGCAAGTAAAATGAGCTGCAACTAAATTTGCAACTATAGTTGATGTCCGTAAACAGCAAAATCTGAATTGTTTCACATTCTATTAACATCACAGCCATTTTTATTTTGTGTTTAAAGCCAGTACGCCTCCACAATTAATACGTTGCTTGTACATAACTCGAGCTTTTTTTTTCAAATGATTAAATAATGCGAAGTAGTACCACAAAATATTTTTACAGGTGAAAATCGTTTATTGCGAGAGCAAAATCAGTCTTATATATCAGTATTGCATTCCCAGAAAGTACTCTGAGTGTTTGTGCATGGAACCAAAGAATGCTCATTAGATTGACTTCCGAAGCAGTTTTGTTAGAGATCTGAAAACCTGGACCTATACCTAGCCCCAGACCTTAAACTACATTTGAACTTAGACTTAGACCTAGAACTAGATCTCGAATTAGTCATAGACCTAGAACTAGATCTGGACTTAGTCATAGACCTAGAACTAGATCTCGAATTAGTCATAGACGTAGAACTAGATCTGGACTTAGTCATAGGCCTAGAACTAGATCTAGACTTAGTCATTGACCTAGAACTAGATCTGGACCTAGACTTAGACCTAGAACTAGATCTTGACTTAGTCATAGACCTAGAACTAGATCTGGACTTAGTGTTAGACCTAGGACTGAAACTAAACTTAGACCTAGACCTATTTATTGATGTACACCTAGTCCTGAACTCTAGGTTTAGACCTACATCGTAAATCCTTCTATATCTGTTACATATGAGAGTAGCATCAACATAGCAAAGTCAACAAAATATATATGAAAACGTTAGAGACAGCGATGGATTAGAAAAAGCATTTAGATTTGGTATCAACAATTGGTGATATGTTTTTCCACCAATCGGCATTAGTTGAGTGCTGTGAATAGACTAAAAGGTCAAGGGGAAAGAGACACTCCCTGCAAACTAATAATTGGTTTGTTTATTATGATGTGGGCTGATTACAGAAGCAGAAAATCAAGCAACGGACCTCCGTGGCCTATAATAGAAGCCGTGATATGTGTAAATAATTTCAAGCATTCTAGATGGCCAAGCAATTATGGTCTAATGGAACATTCAGTTTGCCTGGTAGAGTCATTTGAAACCCGAGCTGGGCTTGTCTGTTAGAAAAATGAGAATCGGAAATCTAGATAGAACATGATGAGTGGCAGCCATGTAGCCACGGGACCGTGGAGAGGCATAGCCTCCTATATTTACCGTCATCATCCAGAGGTCCCTTGTAAAGATTCAACGCGTATAAGCTTTCCTCAAGTAATTCCAATTACCCCCACCCTCAAAGCTTAGAAAATCTAACCAAACTTCTTATCCTGGCTACAGTGCTGTGTAGTGCTTCTGTCACATAATCTTAAAGAAGTGCACTGAAACAGCCCATGTGTTGAAAAAGTGCAATGAAGCAGCCCATGTGTTGAAAGAAGTGCACTTTCTTTGAGTTAGCTGACAGTGCTTTCTTGACGGGTATAAACAGTGGGTGAGAACTCTCCAGAGAACACGTTAAAAGGATTTTCTTTTGACTTGTCCTAGTTGAGCAAAAGCACACTTTGGGATGTTATTCATATGATGAAACGTAACTTTAATTGTTTAATCAAATTGAGTTTGTTAAAAAATGAGCAATAAGCAAAGACAAGTAATCTAAACGAAACCTTGGGTCAGAAAGCCGAACGTAAAAATACATGACCCAAACGAAACAAATATTTCAGTAAGGAGAGGGTAGGTGGCACCGATCAGAGGAGAGCATCAAAGTTGCATTCTCAATCAATCCAAAGTTAAGGTATATTTAATCTTGAAAAGAACACTAGAGAAATAGAAAGTATGTCATTACGGGGGATGGAACCCGTGACCCACGCTTTCACGGCATGCGCTCTACCAACCGAGCTAGGTAACCTACAATGTTATATTTACATACTTTAATTTCTCTAGTCGCCACATTAGCTTCCAAATTATTCAGCGGTGGACATCGACCTCCAGCTCAACGTATTTGGGGACCCGTCTCTCTGCGCCATGTGACTTGACCAAGGAAGAATTGCCATCCTGCCCGTCATCAATCCAAAACCCATTAAGTTAGAAAGTATCATCGAGAAGAGAGGATTTGAAATTTGTTTGCTCTTTTCAAAACTAATATTTCAAATCCTCTCTTCTTAGTGGTAAATTTAATCTTATCCTTAATCTGCTTCTGTATCATATCTCTGTTTCTCATAGTATATAATATCAAAACATTTTTTACTGTCATTTTAGTTACTATTACCGATATTCCTGCTGGTTGTTCCTTTCTGCAACGCCATATTGGAATGGTGGAGGCACCATCTACCGAAGACGGAAATGAGAAAGTGGCGAGTATCTCGCGTCATATCGTATCAAGTTATCAATGAGTTTCCAGATGCAAGAAGCAGAGCTCTGCGTAATCTTCTAACCTATACACAAAGGTACATAACTCAGCGTAGATTCAGTGACGTAAACCAACTCGAAAGGTATGCTTTGAACAAGACGGAGTTCAACTGCATACGGGTTGCTGGAACATCTGCGAATCCGGATTGCGAAAATGTCTTTTATTTGCAGTTTCATTTTATAATCCTGATTCTGCAAGACCTAGACAAAGTTGGAAAGGACACTAGTAATGATGTGAAGTTGACAAGGCTCTTATTAAGGGCCTGGGCTCTACACCCGGCTTTAAGAGTAGATGAAGATTTTTACAAAGACCAAAAAGTCCCCTTTGTTGACACGGAAGATCTTCCCAGATTGGCATCCATGCTGGTGTCTATAAACGACGATGGTTTTGATTTTAAAGCAAGTGTAAGCTTTAAAGACGAACTGTTCACCTTAAACGAAGTACTTAACTTCTTTCGAAGTTTCAATGGCTACAATTTATATCACTACGCCCAATATGCATGCCAGTCAAAATCACAACAGGAGAAAACTTTGCTCTGCCATGCTAACGACCTTATAAATGCCTTGAGTAAGCTTGGTGAGTTGAAGCAGGAAAATGCTAATGCGGCGCGTTTGCAAGAGAGAAAAAATGCAGCCGGAATAGGCGTCATTACATTTCTGATGACAGATCCCACGGTTTATACAGAAGAGATAGCAAGAATTCAAAGGCAGGAGCTGGGATTAATCAAAATCGTAAGAAGTGTGGTCGAGACAATTTGGGATTTGTATCAAAGCAAGGATTTTACCAATTTAAATGATTACATGACTTATTTGCCTCACGTGTACGGATTTATTGGATGTGATTCACAAACGAATGGAGGCGTGTATCTCAGACACGAAAAAAGAGTCTGTATTGTAAGGGAAGTTTTGGATCAATATCGATTGTACAAGAGGTATTTAAGTCGATGGAGTAGTCTAAGAAGGACCAGGATTATAGATAAAACATACGATTATCAGATTCT
>JAAAKM020006971.1:14620415-14675592 GCA_010016025.2 Alatinidae sp. Z8VKAUB7J3 | reverse complement strand
AGGTTGGAGGGGTCTACGTTAGCTAGGGTAAAATCTTGTGTTTAAGGCGACCTGAAGGTATTCTCTAACCACTACTTAGCTGAGCCTTTAAGTTGTCGATGTGGTGTCATAGCTTACCATGTTAAGAACGTTGCAACCACTACCATCCGCAGGGGTTGGGTTATGTTGTTTGCATTGGTTTCGTTTTTAGGGGCGGGGAAGGGTTAGGTTGATGAGATAGGGTATAGTATGCAATATAGTCGCGTTTAAAACTCTATGCATACATATTCGATAATGCACAATTACACGTCACCGCACGTCATAGGTCGCATGTGTCAGGAAATAAGATCAAAGATTTATGTTAGAATGTTTTGAGGTCCAGAAAAACCATTTCACTTCAACATAAGAAGGGCAACAGTTCATCAATTCAAGTATAGATTTATTGATTGTTGGAAGTTACTTGATTTACAAACTGCTGTAATTACATCAAATGGGAGAGGTCAAAGGTCGTGTAGGGAAGCACAGAAGGTCAAAAGTTAATGTATCACGTACACAGTTTCAATATGCAAGTATATAGCACGCTTATGATACACAGTGGGACGGGCCATAGGTCATAGGCCACAGGTCATTGGCCACAGGTCATAGGTCATAGGTCAATAAAGTTAACAACTGAGATAAAATTGCTTGGAGTAGTGTACTGAGATGATAGATGTGTAATTGAGACGATTCGCATTTTCCATTGTTGCTATCAAGGTGAAATCACAATATTGTTATTTTAACTAATGTTAATTTATGATTTTACTTATTATATAAGTTTTAGATAGCCCTATGCTTGTATACTTTTGAGGTAACCCTTATTGCGGTTGAAACATCAACCTGTGATCCGATCAGCATTGCATAGTTCAAAGCTTAGAGGACAAAAAACTCATATTCAAGAAACACGTTGTAAATACTGTATGATACGAATCAGAGAAACCCTTGAATTTCTAAATTATTAAAAAGGAACGTTTGTATTATTCAACTTTTTATTGCAACCCGCGTTACCGTAGCATCTCTTAGTTTTCCATAGAACTGTGCCTAATTTGATGTGACTTGAGAATGATGTCAAGTTTCTGTGAGTTACAAAAAGCAAAAACGAGAGTCCAAGATCTTGTCTAGTTTTGTCGTTGTCACCATAATTCTGAAGCCAGGAATGGGTGAAGAGCGTGCAAGAAGACGACACATGAAGTACGAAGTCTTTGGCATATTGCATATTTGGAAATTACTTTGTAAATTGTTTCAAAGAGTAGGGCAAACGGCCGGATAACTTTCACGCTTTCATAGTTTCAATAATTTTCTTTGAGACGGCGTTGAGCATTTTAGGATATTTGCAAAAGTCGGATACAAACATTTCTGGGAAGTAGAATATTCCAACGAACAACCGTTGGAAAATGAACATTTTGGAAAGATTTCGTGCTTAATGTTCTCCCTTTTCATTTCTGAGAAATGTGTAGTGAATCCCCTCGAACTTTCTATGAATAATCCATAGCAACAAGATATTTGATCAAAGTTCCTATATAATCGATTACATCCTAATTAACATTTTCTTAAGTTCATTGCGAAGTCACATTGATACTCTCTTTACAAAATGATTATACCAGCACTTTTCCCCTACAATTTTACGGTACTCTCAGGTATTCGTGAGCATCGATTGTTTAATATCATTTTTTTTCAGAAGTTTCAAATTACTGGGCTTACGGTGCCTAGTGTTTGCTGTTACTCGAAAGTTCCAACGATTTCAAAATGGCGGCTGGTAACTGTCGACCGCTTAATCAAAACAAACAATTCTCAGAACTAATTATGGTTTTGAATTACAATAAGTCATCAAGATTTCTCTTATCAGTGATTGCTCACTTCAGTTTTAACGGAGAAAGACTCCGGAGTATGTCTACCAATAAAAACCAGACTTCGTGTTTGATGCATGTCATTGTTACTCGTTTTATATCATTCACGATGAGAGTCCCTTTTTCATTAGCTAAAGTTGAATTTGGATAAACAATTTGCATTTGTAGCCTACACGTTCAGCTTATATTTACAAAGAGTATCCGATTTCTGTTTATGATCTTATTCTTTTCCCTGTTGCTGTAGGATTTGCAAGCGATGCATTGGTAAACTTCCAAAGGACAACAACAAGTCTGTTCGATGTAGCGTGGACAACGAGGTCGTGAAAAACAGCTTCGAGGACAATTCTGCTACACGAGAGATCCTCTCTTTCTCTTCGACCTGCCCGTTCAAACACCTTGGCTGCAAATGGGTTGGACTTGTAAGGGAATTGTTAACGCACAGGAAGGATTGCAGCTTTGCAGTCTTTCCATGTTGTAATGCATGTCGTGGATGTATGGAAATGTTAAGCAGGGAAGATTTAGAAGCACACAAAGATAAATGCAATTTCAGATTAGTTAAGTGTCCTGATTGTGGTGAGTCTGATATTCCTTTACGTAAATTCGAACAGCATCAAACGAAAAAGTGCCCCAGTAATATCAAAAGATGTCCATATCATGTCGTAAATTGCTCATATTATGGAAACGCAAAACATATTCGAGAACATTCAGCATCGGAATATCCTGCTCACTTGCACCTCTTGGGATTGCAATTAGCTGAGAGTGTTAAAAGTTTTAAAGTTGTCACATCTTACGACTTGTCAATACAGAGTACCATTGAAAAGATTGGTGCCCTCCAAAGCAATCTCGCTGGCGAAATAAGTAGGTTGAGTCTTGATACAGAAAAGCATAAAAGTGACAATGCCCTACTCACTTCTTTATTTGAAAGCACACAGAAGCAATGGCAGGAAATCGTGGAATCTATGGCATTACAAAGGGAATTTGCACCAGACCAGGCATTTCATTCAAGGTTGCAAAAGGTGGAGAGGCGGTTTGCCAGCGTTATGAAGCAGCAAGCTGAACTTGTAGAGAAGAGGAAGATTCCGGTGTGTGCGAAGACGAGAGACACGAAATGGCAGTTATCTGATCAAGAGGCGGTAAACTTAGGGCGGCTAGAGAGAGAGGTTTCTACTCTTGTTAATAACATAGATGAAGTGAAACTACATGTCCGCACGGCTCAAGCTGCTTGGATCGGTAAAGTGGCTTTATGGAAAATAGACAAAGTCGAACAAAGGTTGAAAGATGCTATCACTGGCAAAGCAACAGCGTTATACTCGCCTCCTCTGAGTACGGAAAGGTTTGGACACAAACTATACTTCTCGCTGTACCCAAATGGAAACTCGGCAATTGGGAGCAATAACAGGGGATACGTCTCTTTCTACGTTCATCTGATGGAATCAGGATATGATGACCTTCTCGCATATCCTTTTAACCGCGAAATTAAAATTACCTTTTTAAACCAGAACATGGAGAATTCAAGGGGTATCACAAATACGATTTATCCAGAAGGGAATCTAGAAGGTTATAAGAAACCTACGGGTAAAGCAAATCCTGCGGTCGGTTTCTCCAGATTTTGCCACTTCAGAGATTTGTACACGGATAATATAATCAAAGAGGATACGCTTTTTATCAAAGTAGAAGTGGAGAATTAATTAAACAAGTCCTTAATTGACAAACTTAGTCCAAAGTGGAATGAAGTGAATGATTATACGAAGTTGTTTTGAATAATATGGTTTAATGGCCCATTTTAAAAAATGAAACCGTTTGGTGTATCAATTTAGTACTCTTCGCTTACATTTTTCTTCATACTTACTTTAATTCATTACTAGCCAACACTAAGATATTGATACCATGGCCAGAGTTCCCGTTGCAACAAAGTAGAGCCTGATATACAAATTTATTATCCTTTTCCCCTTACCGATCCTCCTGGTGCCTGCTGGCATAAAGGGCCATTACCTCCGTTACCTCATGTTTAACATTCGGCGACGAGGAGGACACAAGTCCGACGAACGTTGCCGGACGTGAAACTAATGACAACTTAAGATATTCTTCCATTACCACTACTTATTTATATCTATTTATTAAATTTATCAAATAATTCGAATCTTTATACAGGATAGCCACGTCGACAAATAAACATGTTTTCCACGGGAGTCCTGACTAAAGCAAGTGTTGGCAAAACCATTAGAATCTTAAAACTATGAAAGCATTAAATTATATCTAGTTTAAAAGTGTCCTTCAAAAAAAACCCTAAGTATTACAAGACGCAAGTCAGTGGTAATATTTCATAACCTTCTCCTTTTAAAATAACACAATTTATGCGATGACTTGCATACTTGCTTTACTTGTTTACTCTATCACTTACTTGCTAACACATATAATTGTTAACTCAAATCACCTATAGTACTAGATTACAACTTTTCCGATGTTTCATACCAGATTACACCTTTTGCTGCTTACTTTATTGCAACCCAATTTGTTAGTAACATACTAGAACCTCTTAACTTACCAGCATGGTCACTTTGGTAGTCATTCACTTTCACTACAGCCGAGATATTTGGTTGTAAAACCATTTCATTGGTCGCAACCTACGATCGTTGGACCTGTGCTTCCTCATGGGATTCTTGTATTTCAAATGGGTACTTAAGGTAATGTTCAAGGCTGCGTTCCCTTAGCAATACAGTCACCGGTTGTCTCTATCATAAGAGGGGGCTGAAACATTCACCACCAGTGAAACGCGACCGTGATGTTGGCCAATGAAAGCACGTAGAAGGTAATTATTCATCTCCAAAGTAATCTCAAAGTCATATTTTTGTAAAACGTCAATCTTATCACTGTTTAAGTTTATGTTACTGTAGTCTTAAGTACCTTCGTATGATGGGGAGGGGAGTAGATGACTACAAAGCAAACGGAAACCTGAATTAGGCTAGGTTGTACAGGCCAAGCCGAACATATGCTTTGAAAGGTTATAAAACATTGGCAATGTCAAAATTTAGTTATTCGAGGGTGGTTTTAATAAAGAGTAAGTGACAAGAAGGCATCTCCTGAAAGCATGAAAATAAGAACATCATGGTAGCATTTCTAAACATGTTCCCCTTCATTCCATCTCCATCTGTCAGAGAATGGCAAGGGGGGAAAAGAACATTGAACCACAGAGCGTTTTCTGATGTATTTCGTACAGTATACGAAATGTTAATCACTTGTTCAATCCATCTTGGTTTTAAGTTAGGTTTTAATTTAAGTTATACAGGAGAAAGAGCGTTGCTACAAATTTATTGTACAACAAGCAAAAAGTATCATTGAAAACAGACGAGATTCTAAAGAGGATGTTAAATTACAGGAATCTGGGGGGTGTATATTGAATCAACATTTAACGGCGTATGTTTCAACCACGAGGCCTATGCATACACAAACATAATAAGCTCACCAATACATAATGAGCAAGTGGATTAACATAAGAGCTTTTTCTAAATTTTACCACCATACGTCACAAAGGGTTCGATCCCCGTTGGTGACATATTTTCCATTTCTCTAGTGTTCTTTTCTAAATTTTAATACCTACAGCTGGTGCAACTCCAAACATGATGTAAGCAATCCAAGGTTTATTCTTGACATCAGGGCATACGTTTTCTGTCAAGAAACAACTTAAAGTTTATCGTAAACAAAGTGGCTGCAAAGGGAGATGTTTTCTTGTTTCTCTGATTCGGTTAATGGACCGAAGGCAACTTAAAAGGTTTCTCCTCTTAATTTAGTGTATAAATGTTTAAAAAAATCCATACCTACGGTGCTCTATTGACCTACACTGACCGCACTGCATCTCACATTCTACAAAACTTTTGAATTCTATTCCAATGCACGCCTTAAAGCCTAAAACCGCACATGGTAGCATATATGATACCACAAGTTGACTCAAATTTACTACACGCATTTTATAAAGAAAACGAAACAAAAATTCCAAACATTAGGAAAACTGCCCAAAATAAATATGGAAAGTAATTGCCTCTCCAGGACTACTCCTTGTACAGTATAAAATTTTTGAGGCTGTCCTTCATATCTTCAGCACTATAGGTTTAAATAGAGATTAGACAAACCAAAGTACACAAATTCTTATACTGTTATTTAAAAGGCTTCGCACGAAGGTGTTACAAATTCGAGAAACATGGGAGAACTGAAAGCATAGGCAATCCTTGACAATGAAACTCTCTGCGGCTCTTCGGAAAATCTGATTTCTACATTCATCTTGCAAGTTCTAAATGTGAGCTTCGTCGTTTCTGTTTTATGGGGCTTCCTTTCCTATTCTTCTTTATACAGTTCTTTACATTCTACAGTAACATATTTATATTTTCCTGAGCACTTATATAGTGGATAAGAATGAATATGCTAATAAGACCCTTTACTCCCAAACTTTAAACACGTGTCAAAACAAGATCGCAGACAAGAGACAACACGCAGTTAATGGTATAAGATTAACAAAATATTGTTATTGGTACAATCCCTCGTATCAAGTTTTATAAAAATATAATCGGTACCGTGTTCATGAATACAAATGATAACAAAGCCAACTGTTTAACGAGTAACATTATTGATTTATGGGTTTGAATGCATCTTAATAACACGTACCACCTGTCACTGCATGTAAGACACGCTCAGGCCTGGACGGCAGATAAATCTTCAAAATTCAACTACTAGACCTAAAATATGTCCTACATATGTCGGTACGCGGCAACGACGGGCGTTGGCAAAAGCGATGCACGACCTTTCTCTCATAAACAACGGGATACGAGTCAGTTTTCGACTGCAATCAGGGTTGATTTCCAGTAGCTTAGCTTACACTCAAATAAAGAGTAAAAAGTGCACAATTAAAATTTTCAAGTTGTTTAAGTTGCACAAAGCAAGGTTCTGGAGTTGCTTAAAATTTCTCAACGGCGCAATACCAAGATGCTCCAAACACCCTGAAGTATCTCGTCAAAACAACATCTGACCACTAATCCACTTTTCAGTCGTATTCTATGTACCTACAAGGGTTTAACGCTCAATGCGTTTTATGCTTTCGAAAACTCGGTGTCGTATTTCTATATAAAATGCGTGCTCAGAAGACTACTCTTGGGCGCCTAATAAACGTCCCACCGCTAATTAATTTTTCGAAAATTTTCCACCCAGGACATTCTTATTGCAAGGACTTCCACACTTCGCCAAGGCCGCCCGTCTGTTACATTTTTGGTCATTTTCCAACCCCCCGTCTATTAATTTTATGGGATTTTTCCAACCCTCCCGTTTGATCCACCCCCCCTTCTATTAGGCACCCAAGAGTATCTGCAAACTTCACAGTCCTTGAGAATGTAAGCATCACTACAAAATGATCCTCTCCTTATAGGTGGTTACATGTTATTGGTAGTTCTCTACAGATTAAGACTCAATACGTCACCTCTTTCAATTGCAATTTTATCGGGTCATTTTTGGTATAGTGCAACCAAGAGGTCAACGGTTCAACAAGGTCTCCAGGATTAACTCAATGCGTTTAGGTCGCTACTACACTATCACATCCTGCTTTTTCCTTCATTCACTTTAAAATTCGCCTATCACATTTAAACACATCCGTGGGCTAAAAACGTTATCGGTTACGACAACGATGGCGGTGACGACGACGACGGTGATGATGTTGATTATGATAATAACGATCACGATAATGATGGTAATGACAATGCTGATGGTAATGCTGATGGTAATGCTGATGGTAATGCTGATGGTAATGCTGATGGTAATGCTGATGGTAATGGTGATAGTAATGCTGCTGCTGCAGATGGTGATAATGATGATGATAGTGATAATGATGGTGGTGGTGGTGGTGGTGGTGGTAATGATGATGTAGATGATGATCATGATCATGATGCAGACGATGATGATGACAGCGATGATAATGATGATGATAATGATGAAAATGATGATGGTAATGATGACGATGATGGTAATGCTGCTGCTCCTGGTGTTTGTGAAACTGCTGCGGCTTATGATGATGGTAATGAAGATGGATTTGATGGTGGTGGTAGCTATGATGATTATGATAATAACAATACTAATGCTGAGGTTAATGATGGAACCGATGAACAACTCAACAAGTTGCAGTGGATGATGCAAAGCGCAATTAGGGTAACAAGAGCAGGCGAAAAGCTTGCCAGTGCAAAGCTTGCATCCTCGCTACTACTTTATCGTCATATCTGCTCTCATATCCTATACTACCCGCACCAACGAAACATGTACCCCACTATATACCCTAATTGCCTCCGTTTGCGGTATCACAATGTTTACGTCTATCTATTAAGGTTAGGTTAATTGTTGGTAATAACTAGATTCTGTTGAGTGGATATGATGAAGAGTATGCCAGCAAATCATTCAGAGCGAGATTTCAAACATGTCTGAGAAAAAATTTGATTCGTTATCTCCCCCTCCGAACACCAAATATCGGTTTTCTTCGTTATGGTCGTTGTCACTGCGAATGTAGCACAAAGAATGGCCGGCCCTACCGATTCCTATCGGAATATCATCGCCAATGCTAGTCCAACTCGACAAGGCTGCAAAAGAGAAGACATTATCGATAATAACTTTGTAAAGTCATCCATCTATAGTATTCCGCAGTATAGTTTAGTATAGTATTTATCTAAGTCATTTGATATCTTAGCACTAACAGAGATATTAGAGGATGATATTTCGTAGGATACGAATCTGTTCCCTGCAAATCGTTCTGAGAATGAGAAGGCAATTCCTAAACTTTGTCATATGCTATCAGAAATTACTACAAGAAGAAAGACAAAGACCAATTCTTGTAAAAAACTAGCATCTGACGAAAATTCCTAAGTGTGTCGTCTGAAATTATTAGGTAGTAATCGAGGATAAGCATTATGCGCTCACTGAGGACCATTGTGAAACTGACGAGAAGTCCACTTCTTTGACACAGCCTAGATGGGGATGCTGAGATTCTATTTAGGGAATACACTTCACGGTAACCATTGCCACAAGAATTTCGAAGAATAGCGACTAGTATTATTCACCTAAAAACTTCCGAAGGAAGTCTACAACAAATTAGTATTTTCCACTGCAAGGTCATCCGTCAAAGGGAGTCCTATTTATTTAACATCAGGAGAGAGAAACATGTAAATCAAGAGGCATCAAGATGTGGAACAGGAAGTCCTGACAGGTAGGGAATCATATAGCGACAGCGTATATAACACGGTGAGATCTTGTTGAAAGTCAGGAATTCCCGATCGCATAAATGTAGGAGACGGGGAGGAGAGAAACAAATTCTTGTCATACGACTTCAGTTCGTCTTACAGATCTTTGATATTTTGGGGTACACTGTTCAGGATTTTATTAATGTTAAACCTTCTCTGGGCGATCTCCTTGGGATTTGAGAGCCGGGTAGCAGCAGTAAGAAATTTCCCCAATGCACATTGTTGTTAAGCCCTACCGGTGCGAAGCCCTTGCATTTTGATGCTACTTTCGTGCAAAATTGCACCAACGTTTAAGAACAGAATTTTTATCATTATGATGGTAAACCTGAATGAAATTACCCGTTTAAACTAAGTTAAACTCACATCTACAAAGATCCTCTAAATTTCATTAGGCTACAACAAAATTAACCGTTCCGGAAAATGAGTGTCGCCGTTTGATTGTCGGATAGCGGCCCAAAAATCATAGCGAAGCAGCATCCATACAGAAACGCACGAAGAGGAAACACCCTCTCTTAAGCTTTTAACCTTTCAGCCTTATTGGGTTTTGATTTCCAATAGCTATTAAAAATATGATAAATCTTACAGTCATTATGTAAAAAGAACACAAAACATACCGATATCGAATGTGAAGAGGTCTCCCAAAGCATTATCGCCATTATAGCCACCATATATCACAATCTTTGTGTTGTCGGTTGTTACAACGGCAGTATGCCAGGTACGAGGTGATGGAGGATTCCCAATTGTCGATGGTTTTCTAAAATCCATAAAACCTGCGAGAGATATATCCAGATCTGGTTTGATAAATTGACATATTTGAGAATACAAAATTTAAAACACAATTTATGACATACATTGACAAACGCAACCATAATGAACGGGCCTATATAGCATCTGCTAAAAATGACATCTTTCTGGGAATGTGCTTAGTAACTTTACATTGATTGACTCTATCTCTCCCAAAATAGGCGCAGTACGTGACAAATTTCAATGCAATCAACTTTGTAAATCTATTTTTCACAATTCCAAATTTTGAAGTGTTCTAGTTGAGCACTTACATAATTGTTAAAATCCTAAAGATATATGAGAGTAACAGCTTAGTTTTTCTGATTGCACATATTTTTCTTAAAAATTATCACTTAAATTAGGTAACGGATAATACTTAGTCCCGACAACCCAAACTATCAGGCTGAGGAGTCAGTATCGATCTAGGGACAAGAGACTGTTAAGGAAGGCTTCAATAAGCTTCCCAAGTAAAGATGACCAAGATTTTATGGAAATAACAAAGCTATTGGCAAAAGAACGTTCTGTAGATCTAGTTCCAGTCTCCCATGTTGGCTTTAGACCTCGCTTAAAACTCGTGCATAGAGTATCCCTTCATCGGGTTTGTATTCTTATTAACTTTACAATTAAATGGGTATTAGAGTTTACATGGTGAAGAGTTGGCATATTTTACAGCTTTAATTTTATCTTAGGTAAGAAGGTAAAGAAGGCATGTCATACATTTTGAGGGCTTGCATAATGTAATAATCGTTTCAGAACTGCAATAACATACATGTAAACGTATGCCTTGCTCTTCTGATACACAGTGGTATGTTCAAGGACATTAAATTAAGAGTCGAAAACATGAACATGAATAGATTTTACTAAATCACCTTTGCCTTCATTCTTAAGAATAATATAACCGCTTAAATCAAAACACGAAGTTACTAACCTAAATCCAAAATATACATTTCGTTGTTACAAACTGGTGCATCCCAGCCTCCAAAAATATAAAGCTGATTTTCTACAATGCAGGCAGTATGTCTAAAATAAAAGGAGTAGATATTAACAAACTCATATATTCCATTCGCAACTTAAAGTGTACCTCCAGTGCTCAGAAATTTTTTGATATTTTGTTTATTACACTTAACTGATCTGCCTCCGTCCATTCTTTCTGTCGTATGTTGTCCGTTTGCGATTACCCAAGACCATAAACTACTCTTTTTAGCAAAAATGAGCACTTCCGGTACAGAAAAAATGGTAGCTAAAATTAAAAAACTTAAGTCATTTTCGGAATCAGCACCATCAAATTAGCTAAAAAACATGTTTGGTTTCTTGACACCAAAAATCGTGTTGACCAGTGTAATCTGGAAGGTTGCCATTTAACCACACCTTCAGCCACTGGCTTGAGCACTGGAAGAATTGTAATGATGTAGGGCACCAACACGCCCTTTTTGTCGAATGTAGTGGTAGGGATTCAAAAAAAATGCGATGGAAAAATTTGGAACCCTGCGGAAAAGCTTGCTTGTCTACGTTCTGTTGCTTATGGTACTCCTTGTAACGTTAAAATGGAATTTCTTTCAAAGACGTTACTAGCACGGCACCAAATAATGGTGTCCCATCTATCATACCAAGCCCGTTACTAAAGTGGGGCGCAGTTTCGTAGTTAGCAGTCTTAGTAGAACGTTCTAGCGTGATGATCAAACGGAGTAATATGGTGGAATTACCACATTTTTGTGGTTTTGAATTGGACATTATGTAATGTTAGTAGTATGAAAATGAGGTAGTAGTAGTAATAGTAGCAGGAGTAGTAGTAGTAGTAGTAGTAGTAGTAGTAGTAGTAGTAGTAGTAGTAGTAGTAGTAGTAGTAGTAGTAGTAGTAGCAGAGTATTGCTGTAGACGGCTCCTGATATATCTTGTATTCACGAATCACAATACTATGATGTTATTTACGATAGAGCCACCGTGGCACAATGGTTAGGGCGTTGGTCCCATGACCCGATGATTGTGGGTTCGAATCCCGGTTTAATTCCACGGTTAAGAATCCTTAAGAAAGGAGCTTCATTCCACACATTCTGTGGAAGGCGCATCTGACAACTGCAGAGTTGAAATTTTCACCGTATAAATGCATTAAAACATTACGAAAGTAACAGATGATTTCAGTCGACCAGGCCACGTTGGTTTTTTTATTAGAAACTTAAGCAACGTCTTGAGCCTCGAATTTCTTAAAATGTTCCAAATTTCAGCCTTAAAAGTTTCTTATTCATACAGTTTAGCTTTCAAAGTTTCTTAAGAAGCACTTTCTTAAAAATCATGTAACACTGTTATATGCACTCACAAAATACCATTTTAACTTGTAATAAGTAACATGTGGGTATGTGCGATCAAGTGCAAAGGTGTGTGTAGTGTGTAGAGTAATAATAGATCGTTCAATAGGTACTGCCTCGGTCACAAATTTAGTGATCTACACGTGTTTTATCCTGCTTATCTGAGCATTTAAGTATAAAATATTAAAACCAAATAATATGGTAACATCAACGTCGCGAGAATACTGTATAATGACAATCGTCCATGGCCAAACTTGTTACTAGATATGTAATTTGAATCAATTCATTGCGTGGTAGCTCACCCACAATTACTGTAAATTTACGACGTCTAATCGGAATAATAATAATAACATCTACATCGTCAGTCTATAGATATTTCGATATTTTGGATTAGTTGAGCCTGCCTTAGTTTCTTAAGAGTTTCATAATGTTCCAAAATCTGAGCCTAAGGTATCTTATACACTGGTTTCTTAAAAAAAAATACGTGTAGTTCAGAACGGAATACGATATAGAAATTTCCATTTATCACTACTAATGTTTCTACTTTAGAAATATAACCATCGTCGAGACTTTCAAATTTCTATCTACCTGCACTATTTTCATCCACCAAAGCAACTTCATTGTCCATATTTCTGGCCACCACTGCTTGCGAGGATTCTTTCACTACGAAACAAGTACGAAGAACATGGGAGTATTTGTAAAGGACCGGTGGCTACTACCCACGCCTTGTTGCGAACAAAACTAGGGGTAACCTTTATCTGTTACAATTTCTTTGGTTTCGGGATATTGTTCTCGCGTTTCTGACCCCGCGAAGACGTTTGATGTATTCAGGCAAGTCTTTATTGCAAGTTTTGGCGGAAGTGTTACCCACTCGGTTTACATCCCAAGGTCCCCATGCCTCACCAAAAGTTTGAATCGGAACCAAGCTTATGCCGATCCTGAACGACGGAAGGAGGACCCTTAATTGTCTTAGAATGTAAATAGAACTGACATCCCAAATGTCTCAATGGTATGGGACGATGTGGATAGCACATCGGAGTTGCAACAATAAAGGACATTTCTAAAATACTTCTAAACTTGTGCCTGATTTGAGCCTCATGTTTCTTACATTAATGTTTCGCCTATGAAAAAAACGTCTACTTTAAGCGTTTACTTTCTTTATAACGTTTCGCTAGCATTTCTCATTGGTCAACCAATCTCCAGTTGAACATGCAACTAGTAACGACGGGTGACAGAAAGACGTTCAACAAGTACAACTCCAATAGACAAAGTAACAACGTCTTCTGTGTGCTCTCATTAAATGTTACAAGTACATGGTTAGGTCCTGCCTAGGATATATGAACCTTACCTTTCAAGCTATAGTATACAATCCACGTTTGAAGCATAGCACAATAATATGATGTAACACGTAACAGCTATCTCAGCTAACGTCATAGCATTTTGATGTCAATCAAAATGGCAGCTCGAAAGTCAAGCAAGTGGTACTAGCAACGCATGTGGTGAAAAGACATAGGGAGCTGTGAACTCATAACATGTATTTTGTAGTATAATGCAATTCAGCTCGTAGAAGCTTGTACTGTGACAAATTGATTGTAAAAATAAATGAAAGGAAAATATGAAATGTCGCTGGGGCCACACTAAGCACTTTATTTCTGCATGTGTTGTATACACCGCTAAAGTAGATTAAGTCCTACATGCATTAAGAACATTTACCTTCAGTTTCTCGTGGTTGGCTCAGCAGTTGACCAGTCAGCAGCGAAAACTCGGGCTCTTCGTCTTCTTCCTACATTTAAATAGAGCATTCGCAATCAAAACGATGAAGCCCTCCAAATACACTACACAACTCGACTATCAAGAGTACTTTTCGAGGGAACTATGCCAAGAAAATGCGCATGCTCTTGGCAGTCTCTCAATCAGCGTCCCCTCGTAAACTGCGGGCTCTATATTGAAACTACCCTTACTTATCAGTCAAATCACGTTCTAAGCTTATAAATAAATAAGGAGTTATTGCCGAATTTAAAATAATAATAATTTTCATTAAAACTTCAATTTATTCATGTCTTTATCAGGATAAAATCCCAGTAATCACTTACAATAAGCCATACTGGAATGGGTATGGAATACACCTCATACGTGCTGCACAAGAGCAATTGCCCAGGACAAATTATGTGAAGTATGACATTGATAATACGGCTGAAAGCCCTCTTTGTCGATTGTGTGAGCAGAAAGGTGAGCATGTACAATACATCATCAGCAGGTGTGGGAAGTTAGCTCAAAAAGAGTAAAAGAGGCAACATGACAATGTTGTGAAAAAGGTCCATTGGGATATATGTAAGGAAAGAGGGTTGAAATGCAGTGAAATGTGGCATAAGCATGCTCCAGAAGAAGTGATGGAGAGTGATACTGTGAAGTTATTGTGGGGTATGAATATCCAATGTGGCAACTTGATTGATAGAAAAGAAGGAACACAGGGCAATAATCATTGACATAGCAGTGCCAGCTGATGTACATGAGGAGGGAAAAGAGCAAAGAAGAAGGTCGGAAAGTACCAAGACTTGAAAAGGGAGATAGGAGCCCTGCGGAGTATGACAAGGGGATTTGACAAGTGGGTTGAGAAAATTACAATCTATTGCAATGTCGGACCAGAATTTTGCGAAAAGAGCTGGAAGTCTGAGAAAGGAAAGATGCTGATGGCCCATGGTCATTCGTATATCTCGCCTATCGGTATAGAGATCGGCAATAACAACAACTAGACACAAAACCTGACAACTGAAATAACAATAATAATGAGAATAATTTTTTAAACTTCAAAATTTATTTCGTAATTTCACCTTGTACAAAAGTACTAAGTCAGACCCTCATTGCATACGCATATCTGAATTTTATGGTAAAAGCTACATGATAGAAACACATACGAAAATAATAATAACAACAACAACAAAAACAATAATAATAATAATTATTATAATTCTCACTTACATTGCCCCAGGTTTCATAAAATTTATAATAAAAGCTCCTACATTTGCTTTAGCAAGCAGTGGTCATCCAACCATTCGACACTCTCAAAACACCCAGTAGGACCGCTGCTTGGATTACATAATGCCAGAAATGATACGAGACCTAGGATGAAAACTTCGGCCCTCAAACCCTCAATGCCAAGAAATGGAAGGGCATTTTCTGGACGAACTCCAAATCATAGAATAGGATTAAGTACTGCAAAGGAGCGGGAAAAGGTTATTTCACACGGTTGTGTAACGTCTGCGATGGGCAAGCCAGGCGGAAAACGAATTCTTATTACAAAGATAAGTGCCGAGCACAAGGCGCGTAGGTGAAACATAATGACAAAACGTAATATGATGAGCTTTCGGTGTATTCTGCCACCATCCTCGAATCAATTAATTACAAGATAAGAAACACGTTCGGTTAAGACCGTAACATAAACAATAGAATACATTAACAACCAACAAGAGACATACTAGAAGAGGGAGAGGGGAATTTAGCTTTTCTTTACGTTAAGTGAATAAGCGTGTTTAGACAAAAGAAGGCTTTCTTTGAGAAGAAGCTCGAATTCTGGAGAAGCAGAAGTGAGAAAAGTGAAGTAAGAGGCGAGAACGGATGAGAACAGCTTTCAGCATGTAGACGAACACTAGAAAATGGAGGGCTAGAAAGGTGAAACTCCCAAATGATCCGACAACCGTCTATGAAATTGACGTATTATCTGACCTAAATACGCTTCTTCGCAGAAGCGACACTTAAAATGATATACTACGCCTGAGCGCAGTAACTTGGGGGTTCGGTCCTTAAACTGAAAAGAGTTAGATAGACGAAAGAAAGAGCGGAAAACAAAACGAAGGTTAACTTGAGGATGAGCAGAAGAAACGAGTTTTTTGAGTTGTGTACGAAGAATAAGTGAGTGGAGCCCTGTAAATTGTAAAATAAAAACAATGTTACACTTAGGAACCAAAGAGTACTTAGGTGTTACAGAGAAGAATTTAGAACACATTTTATTGAAACAAAAAATTAATAAAACTAACAGGGTAACCATTTTTCACAAGCGTGGTACGTAATTTACAAAGCTCTTCATTAAAGGACGAGTACGTTGAACAAATATCAAAAATACGATTAACGAGTGCAAAAATAAGACGCTTTTTATTCTATGGGAAGAAAACTGTCAAAGCGTGTAAACAGGCCTGTAAAAGAGGGTTTTTGATACACAGCAGTATGAAAATACCCCTGTGAACGCGAAAAAAATCTAGGAACGGTAATTGTTTATTACGTTCAACCTCAAGTGTAAATTGGATACTCTGGTGCTGAGAGTTAAGGTAATCTAAGAAGGGTTGTACGTGTGATGGAGATGAGAATAATAAGAAACAATCGTCGACGTATCATCTGTATAAATGGGGGAGAAAAGCAACCGGACAATTCTCCACCCACTTATTTTCAAGATGGGCCAAGAACATATTGGCAAATAAAGGGCCGATCGGTGACCCCATCGCAACACCATCTACCTGCTCGTAAAGAATATTATTAAAGAAAAAGTTATTCTATTTAGTAACTATGTCGAGTAGGCGTGAAAACTGCTGACGCGAAAAACCTTGGAAAAGTCGACGAGAAGAAAAAGCCTTATCTATGATTAAACTAAGTGTTTCATTAAGAGGTACATTAGTAAAAAGTGACTTAATATCAAAACTACCCATAACAACTTGTTCAGAATTCAAAGTATAAGTATATATATAGGTTATTCGCAAACCACCTCATTGAGATCGCTTTGTGGGCATGATCACATTTACGGAAGATTTTAAGATTACGAGTACTAACGTAGTTTGTTTAGACTGAGCTATGACAACCTGCTGGTAACTAACCACACACATGCATTTCTCTAGTCAACATATCATCTCCCAGTTATCGCAAATAGCTCCACGCATATTTAAAGTTCACGATCTTTGCATCGTAGGGCTTGACAATAGAAGGGCAGCGAAGCCGAATTCATAAACCCCAAATCCATTTTAACGTTTTATGATTTAAATACGAGGACATAGATAAAACTTTTGAGGCATTCTGCACTTTTTCAGTATTGCTATGCTACCTTTGTCAACATCATTTTACGGTCTGAAAAAACTGAAGTCACGGTATCATTTAAACTTGTTTCTTTCCAGGATAGCTATAAACTCGTTGATGTACCTTTGTATCAAGGATAACCGAATTTGTGTATATATCTTTGCATTGTATCAACTCCTTGAAACATCCATTATAATTTCTTGTCATCTCAGGTGAAAGCTGTGACCCCTTAGTATTACCCCTTTTATGGGCTGGAGGGGGAGGGGTAAAATTTGCTTTAACTATTTATTTAAACACTACTTCATATAAGGCTACTTAAGCTATTATTGCATTCATAGCTTACAATACAATGAAAGTTAAAATTCATAAGCAAAAAGCTCAGTGATATTCCTCTGAGTAGTTTTCTTCGGTGCACAGAAAAGTCCTCGCAAGACAGATTACAGTGTCGACAGAATCCGAGCTTTCATAGAATCGAGATAGTGAGCTCACCATCGCAAGACAGTCTTGAGCGTGTATTGATGGCAGAGTTATTGCATCATCAGACTCTTCTGAGTTGTCTTCATCTTACTATCATCGTCCCTCTTCTTCTTTACCAACTTGTTCAATGATTTCCTTATTGATTACTCTGTCCACTGTTTCTTTACAACAAGTAATGCTACTCCGGATATCAAAATGTTCACGATCAGCTTTCTAAATTCTTTCACGTGCTGATGTTCACGTAACAAATGAAGAACAATGACTTGGGGGACTCAAAATTCAGCCCGCTATACCCGAACTTCACTATAACTGAGTTCGAAATAAGCGAAACAACTTTATTTAAAAACTCTTCATTCTAGCTTGGACTAGAGCATTTACTCGTAAAAAGCGAGGTCCCCTTGTGACCGCGCCTGTTACAAGTGAAGTGTAACGTATTGCGTAAAATGTACGCCAGTTCATAAAAACGTAGTTACTGTTACCGTATTTATTCGTTTACTCTGAAGTGCCGAATAAACGGGGGGTCTGAATAAACGGTGGGGTCATCATTACGGTTTAAAGTTAATAAACGGGGGTCTGAACTTCAGTCTCAATTTCGTGAAAGTTTTAAATAAGGATGACACACGAGGACAAAAATCGTACTAATTGACTAATTAGCAACTGTTTCCGGGTCAAATGATGCACGGGAACTTATTCAAGTGGTTTCAGATATCATTTAAAATTTGAGAACTGGAAAAATTCCTTGAAATTAATAAACAGGGGGTCTTAATAAGGAGCGGGGAGGTTTATAAATTTCAAAAAATTAATAAGCGGGGGGGGGAGGATTATTTGGCACTCGAGAGTACGTTGCAGTCTCTTTAAGTGAGCTCACGATTCCTCTGGAAATCAGCGTTCTTCTTTCATTTATCTGGGGTTTTTTTCGGCACTTGATGTATATCCGCTCTTTTGTCTTACTCAGTTGCAATCATATTGAGAGGTCCGCTTCAATTTTTACCTGTTTTATAAAATTTACTGGTGTACCGCACATACTGAAACTCTACTTAAAATGCGCTCAACATTCAACAAATTCTGCTGCGATCTTCAGCTTGTGACTGTTCCTCCTCTGCGTAGTTTTTTGGAAACAAAAGTCTTGACGTTCTTGTAAAATAAATTCAATTTTTACCCATATTCCATGAGTTAAATATCTCCCTAACTAACCGACTAATTAGCTAAGTAAGTAACTAAGTAATTTAATTACTTAATCACTCATTCACCAGCTACCTACCTAGCTACTTACCTAACTATCTATCAATTTCACGAGCCAAACACCTAACTGGCTAACTATTTACCTAACTAATCAACAAATTAGCCAACTAACTACCTACCTATCTAACTAACTAACTACCTAACTAACCATCTAACTAACTATCTAACTATCTAATTATCTAACTACCTAACTAACTAGCTAACTAAGTAACTAACTAAGTCGCCATTTAAGTAACTAACTAACCATCTAACTAGCTAACTAGCTAATTATCTAACTATTTAACTACCTAACTTACTAAATATCTAACCAAGTGACCATCTAAAGAACAAATAACTAACAAACCAATAATAACTAAAATACCAATTAATCACACAGCTTGGTAGTTAACTAAGAAACTTAATAACCAACTAAGTAACTTCTAACTAGCTAACTAACTATGTAGCCTGCTATATAACTAGCTAGATAGCTAACTGACGAACCAACCACCTAACTAACAAACTTACCAACCAACCAATTAACTAACTAACTAACTAACCAACTAACTAACTATAAAGCTAACTAACTATTTAATTAAGCAATAAACTAAGTAACCAGCTACTACTAAGTAAGTAACTTCCTAACAACTGACTAAGCGACTTCTTGACGGATTAACCAACTATCCAATTTCCATACTAACACAAGGACTGAGATCCAGGCAATATGATGCTGAACTAGTCAACAATAACTTACCAATTGAGCATATATCCCCTGGAAGCAGTTCGTCACTTGAAATGTATCTCCACTTGCGATAGCGGTAAACCTACGTAAATGCAAGAAAAGAACACCTGAATGTGCACCTTGCAGTACCCACACAGCAAAATGAGGGCTGAGTCTCACTTTTTCAAAAGGACATGACTATATTTGACCACCTGCACTTAAGATAAAATCAGACTCATTCATCATCCTGATGAGTAGGAAAAGTCGAGAATGACTCACATATCCATAGTCCAGGTTGTACAATCCAAACCATCTTTGCTCAATATATTCAGGATGCAATCTTAGCCATTAAAGGAGACCCAGACCTGAATAAGGTTACGTACAATCCTGAATTAAGCATCCCAAACAAATCCTGGTCAGACAAGTAAATACAGGGTGCTTATAAATACCATAGGGCAACAATTGGATTGGTTGAATTATTGTATCTTATAGTTCCTTGTAGAAAACATACAACATTAATTGAAGCTTTCTGTCAGGTACTGTCCCCTAAGCATTGTCTGGTATATGTAAGCACAAACAAATTTAAACAAGGAGACACAAATGAATAGAGCAATAAGATGCAATTATGTAACAACACTTCCTGACATAACAGTTATTGTAAAATTAGTGTATATGACATTGGATTATTTTTGTTAACATGAGGTTCATGTCTTCCGTAATCCTGTTATCATATATACTCAGACTCCTATATCTAGCATAGTTCACATCCCACACCCATATCCCCATGCAGAGGGGGGGGGGGGCAAGCATTTTCAAAAAAAATTGTCTAGGTGGGGGTTGCCTCAAATCCCTTTTACAGGGTGGGGTTGGCCTCTAAGGTGGTGGTTGATATTATTTGCAGCTGGGGGTTGTAAACCAGTCTAAACTAAATTTTCTACACGGTGGTATCCACTTCAAATTAAAAGTTGTATTAGCGATTCTGGTTCACCTAACTTAAGAAAAGTTTTTCTCTTGTGTCAGGGATTACTAGGTAATCATTTTCATGTATCAAGGAAAGCCACAGCACAAGGCCGCATTAATTGCTACAAACGTGTGTTAGGCAAAATTATCAATAAGGCCGCAGATAGACAGTGATAAGGCCGCATGCGGCCTTAAGGCCGCAGGTTGCGCACCCCTGCTCTAGACAATATGTTGTATAACAAGCCAATGGGAACTGTCACATTCACGAACAATTTAGTTTCTCCTGAAACTCCTCACTACACGTGAATATGATGACATAACACTTTACATATCTTGCTATCTCCTTGCATAGCAATGGCGCTAAGAAATCCGTACCTGTGTGCGGAAATGGTCACTACGCTTGGTGTACTATGGTGCAGAATCATTAGCTCCAAATGGCTTAATATTGAGTACTCTGTATACACATCACCTTGCACTTGCGTATTACCTTAATACACAAAATTAATGTTGAACATTTATTAACGTTTTTGGTATTAAAAAACGTTCATTAAATCCACGTTAATTAGATGCAGGTGTTAATTTTTGAAACGTTAATTTTAACGCAGCGCTAATTTATGAAACGTTGATTTTAATGTAGCGCTAATTTTTGAAACGTTGATTTGTGCCAAAATTGTATACAAGTAAGAGCCCCTGTAAAATGGCAATATATTGAAATCTCAAAAGGAAACATTTGGTCATTTTGCAGTGTCTATATTTTGCAGAATTTGTTCATAAATTTGAGACTCTTTGTTTGACAAGTATACCACAATACCACGGCATTGTGTGACTCGCTATTGACAGGGCTGGAAGTATATGAAATTTGGAGGGAAATGACAACTAGGGATGTATGTCGAACTGCGCGAGGTTAAACCATTTACTTTTAAATTCGAAGTCAATATCGGGGGAGAAAGTACAGTGAAAATGTGCACCTGATAAACCGCAGTGCTTTAACTAAGATCTCCAACATGGTGGTTTTATTTTGGTGCTCATCTTTTAAACTTTTCTAACTGAATTTTCAGTAATGTTTTTCTTTAAGCCACTTTTATGTAAGCATTACGTAAATTTCAGGAAAAGAGAAAACACTCCAGCGAAAAAAAAAATTTATGGTACTTGATTTTTGTCATTTATTAACACACGTATTAATTAACAATGGCACTAATTAACGTTTGATCGTTTAAAAACGTTGATTAATGTCGTTCAAACATTAAATTGCTGATAAAACGTTAATTAATGTCCATCAAAATGCATTTGTAGTTTCAAAAAACGTTATTTAGATCAACGTTAATAAAACCCGCGTTAATTCGTGTACACGTAAATTTTGTGTATTAAGGTACCTTTTTCAACATTGTCCTAAACTTAGGTAACCACCACCCTTCTGTGATCTCGCTCACTGTACTAGCAACGCTTGTTTTTCTGGTACACAAACCTGATCAATTGCTCTGAAAACAACCCTTCTGGGAGATAAATTGTATAATACCCTTGTATCCTTCCCTAACACCTCAATATTCCTGACTCATCTCTCAACAGTGACCATCCTGGACTGCCCTTGTCCTCATCCACCTGCTGCTGCGCTCTCTTGATAAATTCAGCCTTTGCTAACAAGATTTCTGTTGTTATTTGTAGTCCAGACACCCTCTTCTGCTTTATTGTTCTAGCTCTGCAATTGCATATAAACCTCTTAACCGATGCTTTTATTCCTAGTGCCTCCAAATATGGCTTTCTCTCCTAGAAACTGTCTAATCGATCATTTTCACATTCTGCTACAAATGACACTCATTCGCTGACAGCCCTTTGCTTAATCTTAAATTATAAAGTCTACACTAATCCCTGAAACTCACTATTTCCTTTTGTTTCTGACAACCCCCTTTATTTAATGCTTGTTGTTAGATTCATTATATACATATGTAGATTATGTCTTACAGAAAAATTCATGCCATGTCAAAGCTTTATACACACTCAGTGGTGGATTCAAGGGAGGGAGGCAAAGCTACGCCCACTATGAAAAACCATCACTGAATTTATGATTGTGTTATTGTGACGACAGATAGCCTGATATGGTCGTTTCATTGGTTTATGAATATTCATTAATGACAAGAGCAGTGTTAGTGTGGGCAACTGAGAGAGTTTGTCTCAAGAAAAGCCATTCAGTCTACCCTGTTAAGAATTTTAGTCGGCTCCTTCGATGGCTCGCATGGATACCCACTGTCTCCTAACAGCACACCATTCTGTTCACTCCTTTCAAATGACTGCCCTTTGTCACCTTCACAAAGTATTCGAGAGTCATGAGTACTGCCAGACCATCTTGCCACGATGTTTGTAAATTTCCGTCTGGCATTCCTTATCTGAATGTTGATAGAGTGAAAGTTCTTCCTTTTCACGTAGTCCGCTTTACTTGACGTGTTGCAATAATCTTTACATCAACTGTTGTTATAACGTTTAGGAAATTTGCTATTTCAAAATATGCCGCTTTAACAGTGTGCACACTTTCATTCGTTGGAAAAATAATGAACTTGTTCAGCCTCCTAATTATAAAGTTGGTTACACGATGAACAGTTCGACTGATTGTGCTTTGAAGAATATTTTTAAGTGTCAGCAAGAACACGCATAGTCGCGAAGAGTAACAAAAACTTGAAGCAACGGAGGAATCACGTGGTTCCTTTTTGTACGAAGCTGAATTTCGTTAGCCACAAGGTCGGTAATGAAGAGTATCCCATCTCTATCGAAGCGAAATCTCTCATAAATTTCTTGGCCATTGTAGCCATCCATTGGGTTTTCACGGTCAGGAAAGATTCTAGGTTGCCTCAAAGGGATTTGTACTCCATCTCCCTCGACAAAACAAGGTATTAGAGCCCTTCCCTCGTGTTATACTTCGCTGACTAACTGAAAGGGGCTTCAGTGACTACTCCCATTCTCGCCTATCCAAACTATGGCGGTCAGTTTATTCTTGACGTGGATGCACTCCCACGGTGCTCTTGGTGCTGTGTTAAATCAAGTACAAGATGATTGGAGAAGAGTGGTAGCCTATGCCAAGCGGGAACTGCAAGGTGCTGAATGAAAGATGGAAAACTACTCATCCAGAGAGCTCGAACTCCTGGCCTTTAAGTAAGCAGTAGTGAACAAGTTCAGAAAGTACTTGATTGCCTCAAAGTTTATTGTCTACACAGACAACAATCCCCCTGACCTATATACAAACCCAAAGCCACAGAACAATTCTAGATTGCAGAATTGGAAAAATTCAACTTCGTGCAAAACATCAATGCCGATGCCCTAAGCAGAATTTCTCATCAGCGTATCACCCAGATCTGCTAACAACAATAATTGCATGTACAGCTTTACCGTTGGACGCTCAGACGAAAGCACTATGCCATGCCGTGCCATTAATGTCAGCTAGCAAAATCGTATGGATTCCTATGAAGACAGCCAGCATTTGATCGCCACAATGTTGCCATTCTGTGATGAAGCAAGCCTTGCCCACTACCAATAGCAAGATACAAATCTGGGCCCTGTGTTGCAGTCAAAGGTGGCGGGCACAAAGCCTTCTATGAAAGCAGTGAAAGGGTAACACAGAGCCACTCAAGTGCTTTTGCAGGTGTTGAAAAAGATCACTGTCTGAAATGGCCTTCTCTATCGCAAGTATGGTGGACAGGACACCATGCCAAAGCTTCTTTTTGTTGTACCAGAAATTGTAAAGAAAGAGATACTTAAGATAGTACATAACGAGAATGGACACCAAGGCACCATTAGAACGGAAGACCTGTTGCCGAGAAGATGTTGGTGGCCTCTCATGAAAGCTAATGTATCAATGTCGATTGTAAACTGTAAATGCTGTCTAGTAGCCAAAGGACTGTACTTGGCCATAAATTTTACTCTATTGGAACCATCATCGAGTGAAGAAGAGAATTTGCTTGTCGTAACAGAAATTCACCATTCAACAAAAGATCAACCAACAAAGGCCTTTGTCAAGTATTTAGTGATCAAGCGGTTTCTCTTGTATGGAATTTATGAAATAGCTTATTCACACAGATTAAGGTCCTTTGAAGCTGAAATTGTCTAGGGACAGCTTTTTGGAATTCAGAAGTGCTTACCATTCCATGGGGAATTATCCATTGTGAGAGGTACAATCGCACTCTTCATACCCTTTTTGGCACACTTTCTAAGGATCAGAGACAACGACTTCGTCACCTCCAAAAACTCTGTTATTTGTATAACTCAACTCCACATAAGGGCACTTGCTATGCACCATCGCTTCTCGGCCTTTTGGCAAGGAATGGATGTAGTATCTGTTCGCACTGATTTAAATTTTTCAAATCTGTAAAGATGTTGATTCAATAGGTGATTGAAATTCGGATAGATTAATGTCCCTCCGGGCAGTTCACACCCTCTGCTAACCAGGGGTGAGGTTTCAGAAATATCCCAGTATCTATTCCCATTGACGACAGATGCTTTCCATAATCCGCAAGAGGCGGTCCTACTGGGCAGTTGAGCCTGCTTCATGGCTTCCTTCTGCCTGGTATCACAAACTGAGGGACGTCGCCCATGGACGCCCCAGCTGCCCATTATTTATTAGTTAGCCTGTTTGGTGGTTTTTCTGTTTATTTAGGGTAGTTTCAATGTCGGGCCCACTGCTCCTCTGCTGTCTTTGATTGAGAGATTGCTATGCACCATTTTCCTTCCTGTTTGGCCATGAACCCTGCTTACCTATTGACATGTTACTTTGTAAGGCTCAACCTGGGCACCCCACTTCATGAGTTGAAGAACATCACAGTCGCTTGAAGAGTGCTTATCAACCGGACTAGACACCGCCTCAAAGTAGCTGCTGAGGAGAGGAGGCAACTTTACAACAAAGCATTGCCAAGCAACATTCCACCACTCTCAATTGGATCAAGAGGTATCTCCAAAATCACACAATAAGATGCTACAGCAAGATCCAAAACAAATGATCCGACCGGAACTTAAGGTCCTGGCCAGCTAAGGAGATAACATATATGTTGTTGCCCAGAGGGGTGGAAGCAAATAGCCCAAGGATGCCCACTGTTCAGAAATGTAGCTGAGCCCATTTCCTCCAGAGGGACCTAAAAAGTGCGAACGCTTTCCACAGATCCCAAAAGCCAGACAAGATACTACATCAAAGAGGAGCTTTGATGAAGAACCCGGCTTAATTGTCGGTGTAGCCTTTCCATGACAACAGACTCAAGCACCGTAACGTCGATCCACCAGAACTACTGCTGGTCAACACTGTAACGTGCCTAATTTATCACGATCTGTAATACGAATATAAACTGTTGATTTGGAGAACTATTTGAACTATGAACATTTCTCGCATTATGTTTACCTTACGTTTTGTAAACCTTTGCTTGAGGATAAAGCAAATTTCGAACTAGGGTCATATGTGGATGAGTCAACTAACTGTAATTCCCATAGGGACGTTTCCATGCTAGATTGCCCTTCTTCCCCCCTCACTATCAATTAAGTGTATATTGCTTAACTATTCATGATGGTAGTTACATAATTATGTTACTTGGTAATCGAGAAATAATACCATAGTTACAGTTCGTTAAACGCAGGCTGCAATGCAATCCAGTATTAGTTAACTACTTATGATGCTATTCTTTGTGATTGCAGTCGATCGACGAGACTATTTAATTGTCTTCATCGCACACTTTGACAAATGTGTCACGATGTAAACAACGCATTACGTATAACTTAGGCATGTACTTGACAGTGTAGAAAACCCTAACTGAATTAAGGTTTAGGAATTTGCTTACCCAATCTTTATAGACATTCTTCCCATATCTTCCATAAGTTCGGTTCTATAGCATTAGCTTGCATCCTTTTTTTAAGATGTTGTACTTTACTACTCCGGCAGTAGAGTTGCAGTCTCGTACTGAATGCTCCGCTGGTATATTGTACATTTTCATAAACTTGAACCTAGTAGATTATTCTCAAAGAGCAGCAAAGTTTGATAATCACCATTTAAGCAATTTGCCCGTTTCTTCACGTGTGGTAGTAAATACTGAGCATTGCGTCACTGGCCGATCAGAGTTATGTCCTTATTTCACGACAAATCACTTGGCCGGCCTCACTTAAAGTCGCACAAAAAAGTCTTTGCTGTTTATCGGCCTGGCTGGACACGATACTCCTCCCTTCCCCTTTTAGCTGTTTTGCTGTTCATTACAGAAATTTTATTACAACATAAATTTAGGCGAATAGTTTTGAAGAGACCAAGGCAATAATAACTCTAAAAGTATGTAACTCTTGTCTTACAAATCCTAAATGGTCTTGATCCTCAAAATTTGCTTTTCATCTCTAGCGGCCTCTGTTTTCTTAAAGGTTATAAATCTTTATTTGATAAATCGTTATGAAATACGTTAATAGTCTCCTTAGTGCTGAGTTGTGAGTAGAAGTGAACCAAACACAAGTATGTTATTATGCATAAAGACATAAAGAGAAGTGACGCTATTTACACCACAAGGTTTCTGAGCAAACGAATGGGAGCGCTAAGGACATTAATCCTGTAATTCAAAATACATTTTCACTCTTGCTCAACTATGTGAAGCCTATACACTTTTCTCTTGCCAGAATACAACTTACTAGCTTTTCAGGGTTGTTACATGATTTTTCTGCGTGCATTTGTAGTAGGCAGAGAGTTATTTCTTATACTTGCCTTTTAGGTATTGATTATTGGTGGAGGTGATGGAGGTGTTGCAAGGGAGGTTTCAAAGCATCCTAAAGTAGAACAGATTGTACAATGTGAAATAGATGAAGATGTAATTAACGTAGCAAAGACGTATTTACCTTCCATGGCAATTGGATATCAAAGCCCAAAACATAAATTGCATATTCGAAATGGATTTGATTTTATGAAGGAGTCCCTGAACGAGTTTGATGTCATTATAGCAGATACAAGTGACCCTGAAGGTACGCCTATTACTTGAGAATCACTATCAACGTCATAAACATTACCATCATCAGCCACATCATCAACATTATCGTAAATACCATCATCATCATCATCCTCATAATCATAATCCTCGTCATCTTCGTCATCATCATCACTGTGGCCTTCATCCGCATCCTCGTTGTCATCATCATCATCGTCGTCACCATCACCTAAGTCGCCTTTGTCATTGTCTTCATCATAATTGTCATCATCATCATCATCATCATCATCATCATTATCATCATCATCATCATCATCATCATCATCATTATCATCAGCGTCATGGGTATCATCAGGGTAATCGTCCTTATTGTCTTCATCATCATCATCATTATCATCATCATCACCATCAGCAGCAGCAGCAGCAGCAGCGTCATCGCCATCATCAGGGTAATCGTCTTCATTGTCTTATCATAATCATTATCATCATCGTCATCATCATCATCATCGTCATCATCATCATCATTATCAACATCATCATTGTCACCATCATCATCAACATCATCATTATCATGCTGCAAATTAGAGTTAAACAACCTTTACAGGATATAATATTTTCATTGTTTCACTTGGTAGTGAAATTTATAACAGCAGATAACAACAAGAACGACCAAAATGATGGCGATAATAACCAAAACATCAATTTGAAAACTGTTTAATAGGGTGAAGGTAATGTTTATTTAATTGTAGTTAACGTTATTGCTTTACGTTCTATAGCCCCAGAGATCTACGTAGTTATGCATTTTCCTATATCGTCAGGAACTCATCTCGCCGTCGTCTTCATTCGTACAACAACTAAAGACACATAATATTTAGCCTTTCAGCTGTGTGGCGATCGGGTTTTTCTAAACCTAGTGTGGCATGTAGCTCTTTAAGATAGTGACATTCACACGGGATGCGGTCAGCTGTTTGCAACGTACCACAAACACAATTGCCATCCTACTGTACACCAATTTCCTTCAAAAAGAGGTTGGTACGCCCAACTCCAGTCCGCAAGAGATAAGGCTGGTTCATGGTGATCTATCTTTCAAGTTATAACCAGTTGTTCTCTCTGATGGTAGTGTAAGGAATAAATGATCTTAGATTTTGGTTGCTTGTTCCCATCTTTATTTCTATCTGTTTTCAACTCAGTTGTTTTTGCTTGTAGTGTTGTTGGTGAGTGTTTTCGGGGCATTCACCGTAAGAGTATACATTAACAATTGTTTTCCATAACATAGTGCGTAGTATCGGACATTTCTGGAGCCGGGACAAGGGGAAAAGCGCATTAAGCTGAACACATGTTAATTATTGTTTTGGTTATTTCACTACGCTTTAGCATAGATAAACCAAATAGATGAGACGGACACGGTTCATTGTCCATGAAAGATTATCAATGGATCTGTCATTCATTGAAGAAGCTTTGATTCAAAATATGAATGACGACACTGTTCTCCAAAGAATAGTAAATTTCATCCAGGATTTGGCTCAATGGTTTCTTTGCAATAGTGTCAGAGACTTAATTTGCTTTTGTATTCATGATTAAAAATTCCACTGCTTTGCCTTCGATAATTTTGAGGATCGAAGATACGTAGTAGATTTTATGGAGACAGCTGCCTTACTTTAATTCGCGGGATGCATCTTTGTAGACAATGCCACATAATATCGTTATCTTGTTTCCAATTATACTCCATAAGGAATTTTTATCTATGAATCGTTGAAGTGATAATCATCATCATCATCATTGTTATCAGGTCAAGCTAGCTCGGCTAGCGATGACTCTTTTCTTCCAATTTTTTCTGTCCTCCATGGCTGCAGGTAGATTTTCTCTACTAATGCCAGTGTCGGGTACCAATTGGTCGACGTAGGTCTTCTGTGGTCTTCCACGTTATCTTCTTCCGTTGGTGGGATCCCACAGAAGTATCTCGGAAGCTATCTCATTTTTGCTGCGCCATGAGTGGCCAGCAAGATGCATCCTCTGTTGCCTGATTGTTGTTGTGATAGGAGGAATATTACCATATAGCTCTTTGTTTGAACCATGATTTGGATAGTGCAATTAGCATCCTGGTATATACCCCATCAATTCTACGATCCAAGGATTATGTCAAAGTCCAAGATGTTCCACCAGATACAAGGACTGTTTACACTGTGGTTCTGAAAAGATTTCGTTTCATTTGGTCGGATAGATCGGATCTCTAGATGTTGTTCATTCCATTTAGTGCAGTCCAGGCTTTTCAGAGTCGAACTTTCTTATCAGTCTCTGTTGATGCAATGTAACAACCAAGTGGCGTAGCTAAAAGGGGTGTCTGTTGTGACCAGCACGACCAAGAAACTCAAAAGACGGAGGATTTTTCTTGTCTAAATTCCCATGGCCTTTCCCTTTTTAAATAATTTGAATCTTTTTTCCTGCCTCGAAAACAATTCGCCTCTCTCTTGGCCTCGTTTACCTGTTTTGTGGACGACAGGTTTCCGCGGTTTTGTGCTCAACTTGGCGAACAGAGCGCAACAGCTCCCTGTATTTGGTCGTCTCGACTAAAAACAACCTGTTCATTTGTTCGTGCCCCACTGTATGGAACCTGTTTTCAATCATGCCTAAAGCCGGTTTTCACTTTCTCAATCACCCCTCGATTCGATCGCGCGCAACCGAGCTCGACCGCCAGCTCTAGTCGACTGACCGTTTCCACTTCCCTCGATTCGTCCTCAATTTCTTGACAGTTTCTTGAAAAATAAAAAAAACTTAATAAACGGGGGGGTTGGAAAATGACCAAAAATGAAATACACGGGCGACAAAAAGTGTAAAGAATGAAGTCAGGAATCAATGTTTAGAATCAACTGCAACTTCCTACTTTTGATTCGACAAAAGTCGTGTGAAGTCAAAGTCGTGTGAAGTCTAGTTGAAAGTCAAGCCCGTTTGTACAGGGCTTTCTGACTTTGCTACGCCAGTAGGCTAAGTACTACAAACTTTATGTCGACATTCTCTTTCAGTTAGCGGCTCAGGAGTCAAATCCGCAAACATTTTGGGCAGTCTCTTGAAGTGTTAAGACGAGTGGGAGTGTTAACTTGGAAGTAGGAGCCTTCAGTTTAAATTTAATCATTTCTCTTTTAAATGGCGTCATAAAGGCACCGAAAAGTTTTTGTTCGTATTTAACATCACAACATCAGTTTTATATCTTTTAAATTATTTACGTATAACTCACGAAATGAGAAATATAATAATAATTTTTAACATTAATGTAACGCAATAATTATTTTAAAATTATGTTATAAATAGTGTGAAAGTTGTAGAGACAAAATTAATAATATAATATCTATAATAGTCTTGACCCTGTACCCATTTCTTCTATTTCCCGACGTTCCTCCATTTTCGTCTAATAACTTGTACGAACTCTTTGTAGGCTCTGGCAACTTTACAAAGCCAAAACAATGATCTCCATCAGAAACTGCGCAGTGCCATCGAACAAGTTAGCGTGAACACAAATCCAGAGGATATACAAGCAAAGCTGCAGGCAGCAGAAGAGGAGAAGGCTCAAGTTGAAGAGGAATCAGAAGAACTACGGAAAGAAATAGACGCTTGGAGATCAGAGTACATGGAAACTCACGATGGTGAAGAACCTTCGGAAGAAGACAGGTATTGTTTTTTACATAGATATTAACCTTTTACTTCATTTTTACTCGCTATTTTCATTCTGTTGTGCAGGTCTCCTTTAACTCATTGTTGTACATGTTTTATCTTGCGAAGGTATGCCGAACTGAATTTGTAAAGCTTTGCCTTTTGTTGAGTTAGACGGCTAGAACATACCACTTCAAATCTGAAACACTACTTCATTATCGTCATCTTTGTCATCATCATCATAATCATCGTCATCATCATTGTCATCATAATCATAATCATCACCACCATCATCATTATCAGCAGCAGCAGCATCATCATCATCACCACAATCATCATAGTCATAATTGTTATCGTCATCTTCATCATCACCATTATCAGCAGAAGTATCATCGTTGTCTTTATCATCATCACTATCATCATCATAATCGTCATCGCCATAAACATCATCACCATCATCATCATCATTATCATCATCATCATCATCATCATCACTACAATCATCATCATCATCATCATCATCATCATCATCATCATCATAATCATTATCATCATATTCGTCATCACCATTATCAGTAGAAGTATCATTGCCGTCTTTATCATCATCACTATCATCATCATAATCGTCATCGTCATAAACATAATCACAATTATCAACTTCATCATCATCATCAGCAGCAGCAGCAGCAGCAGCAGTAGTACCATCACCATCACCACCACCACCATCATCATCATCATCATCATCATCATCATCACCATCATCAACAACAACACTGTCCGAGAAACATTGCTCTTCGCTGTGTTACTGTAAAGTTTACTATTTAAATCTTCAAGCGCAAACACAAGAAAGCAAGGAAAATAACAGAATTCTATTTCTTTAATAACCGCTCCACCCTTTGAACTGTCACCACACCACGCGTTTAAAAGCTGTCTGCTTATAAAAATTACAGCCAGGCTAAGTATATTTAACGAAAGAGACATATCGATATACTTTTCCTTTTATAAAAAACTAATTTTTATAAGCAGATTGCGTTTTCCGCCTGGCATTTCACTTGTTCGTTTAAAAACAATTAGCTTTTTGTCACAATTTTAACAACTTATCTAGGATGCCCAAATGTTCTTTTCAAATATGAAGTTAGATTTTCCATGTGCCCAGTGAAAAAAGTAGACATCTAAAGCTATGTCACGATAAGCAAGGCATTGTGTTGATTGTGCAGCTAGAGCTAAGAAGTGTTATACGCTCTATGAGCTAGACATATGAGTTCTGACTTTAGAGTTACAGAGTGGTATACTGGGCAATACCCCTGTCAGACCTCCCTTTGCTTCAGTATTGTACAATGTACGCCAAATGTGCTGTCTTTTAATGGTCGAAAATACAAGGAAAAGGCATCTTCGGGAATATAGATTTTCGAATATTCCAGGGGAGGTGCTATGACTCCTGACTTTAGGCGCGCCAACAGTACATATGCACGGGGTTTTGGAGCCAATAATAGACCCAAACTCCTCAGTAGGAATTTGTGGATCCTCCCGTGAACAATGGCACGGTTTAAAACCATGTTTAGTTATGAACAGAAACGCCCAGCAAAGAATGTGCTTATGAACCATATTGAACGTTTTTTGAACATAAAAGACGATGTATTAAATAACCCAGCTTCCTATGTATCATCACATCATCCTCAAGGTATAGGAAACTTGACAGTGTATATGGTATTTAAGGACCTAATGGCCTAACTTAACAATATACGTCATAATAAGAAAAAATAAAGGACACTCATAAGAGAAGTTAGAAAAGTGAGAGGGGTAACGAGCTCGTTGTTCCGTAAGGACAAGGCTTTTTTGATAAAAAGAGTGAACTCTGAAGAGGCAGAGGCTAAGGGTGAGAGTGTTGAAGAGAGCGATAGCGAATGTTACCAAACGGTGGGGTTGAGAGAAGATTCACAGTAACGACCGAGGTTCCCAAATGATCAGCGAGACGTCTTTGAAATTGGCGAGGCGTCTGACCCTGGTACTTACCTGGGCGCTGCTGTTCATAACTAAACTACGATTTCCGCCTAGTAAATCAATTACAGATAAACCATGTTATTTTAAACGTATCAGAGTTTACACACTAATGAAACGATAGGAAGTATACGAAGAGATGATATATTAAAACATTACGACACTCTCTGAATTGTTTTATCTCTTATCGCTTCGTTTTCATTTTGTATAAGTATACGAAGAGACGATAAATTAAAACATTACGACACTCTCTGAATTGTTTTATCTCTTATGGCTTCGTTTTCATGTCGTATAGAACGGAGGGGATACAAGGCGCCTATCAGCAGATTGAAGAGAATGAACAGCGTCTGACAATAATGAAAGCTGATATCGCATTCATGCGAATGATCCTGAGTGGAGAAGTAGAGGATTCCACTCCAGATGGTAAGTCTTGATAATTGATTACAATTTTAATGTAACAGCACACTTTTTCGGATCTTAATACGCCAGTAAACCACATACTAGAACGGCCTTGGTTACGCGGTGGCAACGAGATGCCCAGCACAGTATTTTCTAGGAGATGCTGAAATTATTTCAACAGATTTAGACTTATCACCTAAAAAGGACTCCTTGGACCAAATATACCTGTGAGCTCATTTGACTTATCAAAAATCTTTCACATATCGTGATACCTCCAATAGTATAGACATTTTTGCAGCGGCCATAAGAAAACACTGTATTGTAAACGCCGTTGCCACCACGTAACCAAGGTCGTTATAGCACAACGAGCGTTTCCTGTTTAGTCGCGTATTACATTTATATATTTTCTTGCATAATTTATATGTATCCCCTCTGAACATTTGCGTGTGCTTTTAATCGCAAGTTAAACTGTGGAGTATTGTCGTCTGGGGGTCGATTCTCTGGGCCACATCGAAGCAGGCTTGAACGACACGCTTCAATGGAGTCTTTTCTTTCCTCTTTCTCTTCCAATGAATCTTTTCCAAATCTTCGGAGATCTTCGATCAATAATCCATCCTCCGTTATACCAGTAGAAACCTGCCACCGTACAGGTATCAGTTATATCAGTACCTTAAAGAGTGGCCCTCAGACCTGCACCCAAATGTTAAGCGGTCTACAACGCTCAATGGTGTTAACGATAATATGGATGAAACTGTACATTGACAATATTATTGATCGTCTATTGGCGAAGATTAAAACATTGCACAATATATTGACGAAATCAAGATCCGTAGATATTTATTGACGATAGGTCAATGTATTTAGATTGTTCGCAGCACGTGATCGATATTGGTCCGGTATTTGAAGTCTAAGTTTGAATTCCCGATGATAAACGTGACAACGTATACACATTTAAGAGACTTAAACAAGTGAATTCCTTCACACTCAAAAATATGAAACAAAGGGTAAGGTTTTAGAGCCAAGAGGAAAGAAAAAAGGATTAAAGGAGAAAGTTAAATACCTTTCGAACTGTCTTTTGGAAGGGACTTGGAAGGGAAAGTTTGAAGATTCAGGCGCACCGTGTGCTTTAACTGACAAAGTATACATACCAGATGTGGAGTCCTTCGATGTTGTAACCTTTCTTGGCTCATTTAGTCCATCTTGTTTGTTATTAGACCGTGTTTTAGTTGCAGTTGCGAAAGGGAGGATAGCTGCTCCTTCTGTGACTAATGGCACTAGTAAATGAGCCAGTATTGTCAATGAAAGTGAATCATCCATGAGGGATGCCGTAGTGTGCACCCCCTACCATTAGGTGTGGGTTGAGAATTTTTCCAAACTGCCACCGCAGGTTTGGGTTGGGAAAACTCCAGAACTTGTATGGGGCTTGCTAATATAGGTGGGGGTAACTTTTTTGATGAGGAGAAATTTTCTAGCTGAGATATGACGGGATGTAGATTAAATAAATTCACTACTCAACAGTTTATCATACCTGAACTATCAAGATACCTTCATACTTAGATTTCTGTTAATAATTAATAATTTCAGCAACATGTATATTTGAACGTCAACAAGTGGTCATAAACACAATACAAACATTACGATGCATTTGAAGGCATCTTCGTAACAGTTAAAACATCCAAAGTTTCAATTAGATATTGTTTAACGTACAACAAAGGAGTTGATGCGGGGGTTGGGATCGACCCTTGTTTTGATGTGGGCTTGGGATAAAAGGTGAGGGTGTTGCTATCAAATTATGATGTGGTGTTGCAATCGTAGGTGTGGGTTGAATTCTTAATATGGGGGTTGATACCCCTCTTCACACTATGGATGCGAAATTTTGTCAATAAAAGTTCGTCCATATTATTGACAATATTATTAAGCGTCTGTGGGCCGCTTTAGGCCTAACCTTTTCGAGTGTTGCCTTCCAAGGAAATGTTTAGGTCGTTCGTGTAGTTATAAATAACAAAGAAATTTGGATAAACAGGTTTTTTATATTGCTTTTTCGTAGACAATGATCTTAAACAAAAATACGAACGCATTATAGAAGACCTCGAGCAAGAAAAGAAATCGTTAACGAGTGAAATCGAAGACCTGAAAGACGAGATAGATACGTTAAAGCGTAAGGTAGAGGAAGCAGAGTTGAGTCGTCCAATTGCTTCTCCTCTTATTCCCACAACCGAGTACTCATCCGAGGAAACGGAGGTATGTAGAAGATATAACATTTAACGCGTTGGGTTAGCTATGTAGAGGTTAGGGCTGGTGACATTTAATCCAGTATTGTAACAAATCTGAGGCCCAGTACCGTAACCCACAGGGAAACGGGTGTTGTTAGACAGCTTTCAATATGCCCGGGACGAGACGACGTTGTATATAGGTAGAACGCCAAGAAGGAAACTACAATTTTGAAAACGTTTCGTCTTTTCTTTAAAACTTCGTCAGGTACTTGTACACTGGAGGCTACAACGCTAATGCACTCTGGTACAAACATATACAAAATATCTTTCACTAATCGCGAGAAGCATTATAGGAAATAAAGACGATGGAATGCTACTTATAGTTTGTCGATGTAGTTGTCACCATAATATTTATAAGACGATGTATATATCAAGTACTTGATTTGGATGTTAATTGCACGGTTAATAAAGGGAAAGATAGAAAGAATTGCGGGGGTACCTTTAGAGTATGTCTAAATGTCTTAAAATTAAAACCACTGGCCTCCCAATATGACCACAATACTGTATTGTTCCGGCATATAGTTTTACCTTGCGTATAGTTGCAAGAAACTATAACTGGTTTTAGTTGCATGTAACTATAAGGGAGACGTTTTAAAAACTTTGTAACGGTGTATAGAAAATGACCAAATAAAGATATCAAACGAAGTAAAGCCAAAAGAAATTTTTGCCATAATTATTTTGCTTGAACACGGATGAACTCGAAATACATTAGCTAAAATACTGTATTTGTAACCTTGTATTTCTCAACGTTTGGTCATTTTTAGTTGCAACTTTCTTTATGGTTGTGTATTCGCCTTTCTTTAGGAACTGCATTATAGCTAAATCATCAATTTGATTGAAATTTTATCAAAAGTTGGTGAACGAATATTATAGTCTGTCTCAATTGAAACACTGAGAAAGACGTCTTTTGGGCTGGCAACTTTCATTCAACCTGTGAGCATTCTTTTGAAAGTCTTTGAAACACTTATGGTTGCATGCAACTATAACTGGGGCAAACCTAGATATTTTTAAATTCTTGAAAAGCGAGAAATCCGCTTATAGTTGCATGCAACTTTATGCGGGGTGATACGGTATCAAGATAGCTACCGTTTTGGATGTTTCTTGTCGATTTGACTTAAACATCATATGAGTTCAGTGAAGACCTGAAATCTAAATGCTCAGTTGGAGATGTGGGCTCCGAGCTTGACAAAAGTACAGGACGGAATACGAAGATTAAGAGCGCAGAAGCTCTAGTTCTTTGCACGCGTTGAATTCTTGTTGTTGATATAGACGTGTATATTTGAGAATGATATCTTGAGCAATCGTCAAGATATACCCTTTTAAAGTTTGAATCATGCCCATCAAAACTTTGTTATTTGAACCCAGTTCATAATTTTATGACCTGGACAAAATTAACAGTGTTTCATAACGGCCTTTCAAAATTCAAGCAGACTTTTCCCGCAGCTGATTTGAGATTTGAACCCAATATTTTGTATACGGACATTAGGTGGCACGGTTAACACTGTGATGTAGTTATAATTAGGATTCCTAGAAAAGAGTTTTTCTATGACGTCATCACTTTAGTACTCTATTGCCAGTGGCTGTTCTTGGATAGTTGATCTCAAGAAAACTGCCCCTGGGTAATTACCCCCCGGCAATGGCTCCCGAGGACAACTACCGCGTAAATGTACAGCCCCCACCCTTGTAGCATAATTACAAATTTTACAAGTTAAATCTCTGTCAAGTAGCTCGAGAATTTTAAAATTCGACATGGAGCAAAGAATTTAAAGGAGAGACAAAATGTACTGCGCGCGTATCCTTCTACTAGAAATTAGCGAAGATCAAGGCTGAAGATAACATGTATAATTATGCGCCCATCAACTTGAAAATCCACATTATGAGGAACAGTGTTAGAAAAACCTCTTTCCCCCAATCCTTAGGATTCTCTTATTGCATTCGTTGTATCGATAATTCTAGCGATTTAAAACCACAACATTGCGAATTATTTTCCCAAGATTCGCTGTAAATCACACCAGCAGATCTAGGCAAGGTAAATCATGTTTTCGTGTTCTAATCACTCTCAAAAACGAAGAAACAGTTCAGGCTATGTTGTTAATTGTTTGTTATTGGTTGAAAGACGACATCATGAAGTTAGAAATGCTAAGAACTGCTCAACCATCACTGAGATAAGTGCAATAAGTCAGAAACCAAGTACGATAACGGCTTAACATTTGCGCTGAAAGTGTGTCATAGACGAACATTTAATGTCATAAAATTTCAGGACCAGACTTAAATGTAACTCACGGATGTAATTTGCTGCGGGTGCCATTGTACGGATGCCTTCTTGTTAGCCTTGACAGATGCTCGTAAAATGCGTAAACATCGGTCTGCTTTTCTGTGGCGTCAGCGCACGAAACTGGATATTTGTTCCAAAATAAAACTGTTAGTTGTGGTCCGTTAGCGGGAAAATACAAGCCAGTTCTTGTAACGAGAAGCCGCGCATTGAAACAGAGGCAGTGGTGCCATAGGATAGTTTAGAAAAGGGTGATTATTATGAGTCATACGTAACTGATTTCAAAATGCCCGCGCTATCTACTCAGATTAGGGAGTAAAGATTAGTTCATGTTTTATAGACATCTGAATACCGCACCCTTACTTCAAACGATGTTGAGTCTAATTGTGGGGTTAAGATTTTATGCATTTGCTGGTAATTAATGTATAGAGTAGGTGAAAGTGAGAAGAAGGAGAACGGCGAGTAGGGACTTTCGTAAGAGGCTGCCAATGCAAGAGCGCTTGACGGTTGTTTGTAGCCGGACTTCTCTTGTGGTTAGTGAACGATAAGATACCGTCCGATCTCTTCAAGAAGATCTCATAAAAACTTATTTTTTCCTTTTGTTTATTTTAAAGGCCTTAAGGACCGAAATTGAGGAACTGAATCAGAAGTTAAGCTCTCTGAATGAAGAACACGAGCAAGAAATTACAAGAATCAAAGAGGAATTGGAGGAAAGCAAATCAGAGGTTGAGGTAAGTACATTCTCTATTGTAAAGGCACAGAGCCTTATCGACATCCTTCAGGCACTAGGCTTCTCTTGCCAATCCAAACTCTTTGTTCGCGACGCAGACAAAACCTAGAACGTATAGCGTAAGAGGAGGAGAACTCTTGCGTTTGGTGTATTAGTATTTCGTAGCTAAATCATCATGGGTTTGAAGTGTTGCATAATGTAAGAGTTGTTTTGGTAAATTTTACTGTGAGTTACGCAGTTTATGATTAAAATGCCAGGGCTTCATAATAAATGGTCACGTAATTTGAGCAATGAAGATTTTCTCGCAAAATTTCCACGTCCAAGGATTTGAAAGATATTGCCCCTTCCCTCACTCCTATCTCATACATGCATAGCTCATTTGCATTATTTTGTATTTCAGAGTGCACTCCTTGCGAAAGACACTGCGGAGAACAGAGTCAGCGAGTTAGAAAACACCATAAAATTAAATGACGAGAAATTTGAGAGTGAAAGGAAACAGTTACTGGAGGTAAGTGTCGTGAATAATTATAGAAAGAAGTATTATTCAACTGATCATCATATTCCTGTACCTTTTTACGAAGATGGGTAATGGCGGGTATTTCATCCGAATGTGGCTGTAGTTTGTTGTGATTGAGTTTCCTGCAATGAGAATATTTATGCTCGCCCGAAGGGTAGAATTCTCCCGCGTAGGTATCTTTCCGTTGCTGTAAACCTTGGCGTTGATTTTGGGTAGAAGCAGAGAAAGTACCATAGTTAAAAGTATCAGTTAAGGGCGTGATGCTACAATGCAATTGTGGCAATGCCTCGTCTTTAAGATATAAGTTAGACTTTATTTCCTCTTTAGAAACCTGTATGGTTGAAGAAGAGTTATTTAAGTCTTCTTTCGTTAGACATTTTCGGGTGTTAAAGAAACTATTCTGTTGTTAACGAAAATATTCTATTCATTCGTTAAGAAAAGTATTATTGTATTAAAGAAAGTATTCTTTCGGTACGGAAAGTATTTTTTCGTTATGGAAGTATAATTTTGTTAAGGAAAGTATTCTTACGTTATGGAAGTATTAAGCTGTTTTGAGCAATAGAATAATTTTCTATTCTAAATACCTGAGAAACACAAGTATTCGTGACAAATATCGGAACCAACAGTGAAGATGAGAAGTCTCAACGACCGCAGCTAAACGACTTTAAAGAAAAGATGTCGATTATGTGTCACGATATGCATTCTGTTGAACAGCAACATGTGTTTATACTTGTTTTAAATGCCGTTCCACCTTATTTATATAATTGGGATCGTTCTCTATGCTTTATAGATACAAATTTGTTAAAAAGTTAGGAGTGGAAATATGACGTCCTCTAAATCGATAATTACCCACTAATGAATGCTAATTAGCTTTTAATTGGTATTAAGAACTTAATTTCAGATCATTCTACAAAATATCTTTTAAATTCATGTCTCGAGTTATAGCCTTTTGAAGTTTTACACCATTTATGGTCAACTTTTTTAACAGGGTCACGTTACAAGACTACAGGCCGAAACGGCCAAATCTTTCTTACCAAACGTTTGCCAGATAAAAGTTAGGAAACGTCAGAAAGTTTCAGCAACTTAGAAGGAAACCATTCAAAAGTTATTAAACAATATACACAGCCGTGGGCTTACTAGTCCCCATTGTTTTGCTTCTTCTTCTTCTCCCTTTTCTTCTTCTGGCTGCATCGGATCGCTGAGGTAATCAATCATCTTTCCAGCTGGCTTTATCCATGACATCAGTTTATTGGCTTCCAGGTCAGGTTTCACACAGACTAGCTACTACAGTTTTGGTGCTCCCTTCCTTTGCTTTCTAGGATTCTTTGTATTCTTTGCTTGCTATAGACTTCTTGAACCTAAATATATCAGACTGATTATTTCATAAAAAAGTTCCCTAACCCTACCTCCATAACTTCTACTCGTCTACTTGTACTATGATGACAAAACTTTGTTAGATTAACGTCTAGGACAGTCTAAACGTTTCATCAAAAGTTTAACACTTATGCTTTGATTTTATTTTTATATCTACTAACTGATGAGCTAGTTATATGATCTTTTAAGAAAAGATAATTTTAAATCCGATTATTTCCTTTGAAGTTTCCAGATTTTTTTTGTGAGGAACTGGAAAGCTGCGGGCAAACCAAAACATCTTAGATCATAAAAATAATAACTGAAATAAATTTTTAAAATTTGGTATCACTGTTCACTTTCTTAAAAAAGTAGTTTTCATTGATACAACAAAACATTTGTATGGTAATGTTTAAAACAAACTTCAGCAAGCCCAAACATTTCTCTGAGTAAATTTTGCGCCTAAGTTTACCAGTTTTCTTGATTGCATTGCATAGTGCTGATTTCTGTTTAAAAGTAAAATGCCCCGAGACAAAGCCCACTTGTTGCGCACAACTTTTGATGGCAGGCCGCAGTCAGATCTTTATAGCATGATCCATGTGACAGCTTTTCCTGAGAGAGAAAACGATAGAGACATTCCAAAAGCATCCCCCTTCCCTACGAAATGAAGCTTGAGAACCAAGATAGTGCGCACTCTAAAATTCCCCTGCCAAAGTTATTCGGACGTTTCCTTGGTCAATAGACTAGTGAGAGTTTCTCGAAGAGTGCCTGTGACATAATGCAACAAAACTAACTGGATAACCATTACGCATGAGAATGCCACGTAAAACGTCTAACTCATGTCATTCCATTTTGAAGAACAGAGAAAATGCAGAGTTTACTTACGTCTTCCTGATTAGGAAAACTCTTTACCGTGCATCAATTATCACTTAGGAGGGACTTGGTTTGTTGTCCCTCCAGCAAACCTGTCTTACTGTTACAGCTTTTAGATCTTGGCTCACACATACACTAGCTCTTAAAGACCAAGTACCCACCCGGCAAACATGTAATGTTGTTGTGGATTTAAATGCGGGTGTGATGCGTGTTACGTGGGTCGAACGTCAACAATGAGAAGTGGAGTATTCTAACAATACGTTTAGGGCATTGTTTAAAACGAGGTCAGCATTACATCTTGAGGTTCTTGAGACAAAAAGGATCTGATGACGCAGTCGCTAATTACACAGACAAATTACAGTCGCAAATTACACAGATAAAAACAGGTTGTTCTGACAACCAGTCTATTTGTATTCGGTGCGTCCAATTGTTTTCATTCAATTTCATTCAAGTTTATCACGTTTCCTTTCAGAGTAATTAATAAAAATACACGGTCAGGCACTTTAAACATTTAATATTAATTTTACAATACTTAGGGGATTTAGGTCCTCTTGCATTGTAATTTTGGCGTAACATTCTTAAAATAGACTAACGGAAAGCTCCGGTCTTATATTTTTGTCTTACAATGTGTCCGCGTTTTTAATGCCGTTCTTATATTCTGGAAACAAACACAAATTCTATTCATGAGTATGAGGGGATTCCTTAACAGGCATCATTGAGATATTTGTTATTAATTGTACTATTGATAACGAACAGTCAAATGGAATTATCTAATCCAGAAATTTTCTTTGTCGCCATTCGAATTCTATCTAGGATTTATTTCTCATAACCCTTCGACTACTAAATGAAGCAGCGGCGAAATAAGAAATCTACTCTAGGTTATTATTACAGATTTATTACTCTGACGAATCTTTTTGAATAGTAAACAAATCGTGTCCTTGCTCGGAGATGATCCAAAATACCTTTCATCGAGCCTTTCCTTGTGTAATGGTAGCGCCTCTATTCAGGTATTACAATGCCTTCAAGATAATGCTTTATGAAGATGGTTTTCAAAGACAAAGAAGCCATTGAAGGGTATCTTCAATTTCAAAGCATAAGAGCCACTAGTGACCTTTGATTCTCTGCCTGTGAATACATTATTACGAGCCTATCACCGTCATCCAGGAGAGACACTAGCGTTGTTTCCTACTAGAGTCAAAACATTAGATGTTAGCGAAAAATTAAAAGCAATGCAAGATGACACAACTTTCGAGTAATGGATCTGATTCAAAGTCAAGTACATCAGTGAATCCTGTTAATGAAATCGTCGTAACATTTCTCTGTGTTTTTATAATCATCACAGGAATGATTGGTAATCTTACAGTTATTTATATATTTGGTTGGAAGAAGAGAAAAGTTCGATCGAGAAATGAGCTGTTGCTTTTATTACTTGCCATATGTGATCTACTGTCATCTGTGATCCTGCCATCAGTGATTATGAATAGGTACTCTCTACCGCACGCACCGAATCTGTCTTCACGATGCATGCTGGCGGAAATGTTTTCTTCCCTAACGATTACAACATCACAGGTTATCATAATCATCATCTGCATCGAGAGATACAGAAAAATCACTTCCCCGCTGTCTCATTCCCTCAAGCGAAGGACCGTTTTCTTGGGAATTGCAGGTGGGATAGTTGTGGCAGTCGCAATTACAGCACCTTTCCTTGCCATAGCAGGTGAACTATGCGAAAGTATTCAAACTCTAAAAGCTGGAAAATATACCGAAGGCATTGCAAAAGCTCCTGTAATCGTTTACTTGGTTTTGAGTATGACTCGAGACTTTGTTGCTCTGTCTATTATGACAGTATTGGTACATAAAATGCTGACTTCATTAAAAAATTTAAGAGGTCTGCCAGCCCATGATCCAAGTGGAACAAGAAAACACAATTTTATGTTAGCAAGGAAGATGATTCTCACGATGATAATTTGCTTCTCAGTTTGTACCATACCTCATGGCATATACTATCTAATAGTATTTTTAACTATATACAATGGAGTCAAATTCAAACCTAGTGTTATAGTGACTTTGCTTGGAGTAACAGCATATTTCAAGATATTACTAGCATTCAGTTGTGTTATTAACCCTGCAATTTACTCCTTCCTGCATCCACAACGAGTAGCAGGGAGGAGGAAGGTTCGTACTTTTATCTCAGGACTATTTACAAAAACAAAACCGTCGACTACTTTTGATTCAATGAACCTTGAAACAAGGAGAACAAATAATACTTATACTATGTGACACTGTCGAACGATGTGGTCTTCGTCTTCGTTCTATGTATTCTTTTATCAGTCTCAGTCATTTAACTGTATCATCATCGAGTTTTGCTATTCCTTGTGTGCCACTTGGCGGTTTACAATGTTGACATTCATTTTGAATGTTGTCAACTGTTTGCACCATAACACAAACATGGTGTGTTGTTTATTTTGCTTCAGGAATGTGTAATAGTAACATTTTTTGTTATGAATATGAATGGTATTATATAAAGAAATAGTGATGATCAGTTTGTATATAATGAAATTATATCATCTTTATAAATGAGAGGGAATAATGACTATATATCGTTATGGTAGTATTGGCGAAGTCTTGTTAAGGACAAACAAGCTGCTTTTATCCACTTATATCCATGAGTATAGTGAATCAATTATTATTTTATTTGCGTAGCAGTTACTTCATTTAAGGTTTTCTTCCTATTTGCCGAGGTGTTAACTCCTATTTTAGTTGGTAGATTTCATTCTCAGTCATGTAAATTTTCACCTCCCGTCCTTCCTCATGCAAGTTTGTATCGGCTATTATGTAGCTTTTTTATTTCTTGAAGTTACTCCACACAAGAGAAAACTCACCTAATTTTAGTGCTGAGCTAAATTCTGGTAAGAAATAAGGTAAAGCATCACATCCTATTAAGAGTTAGATTACAAAGTGGAGACTACTATGAGAACAATGGACTTTACATAATACCATGACGAAATTTTAAGAAATGCAATTGCTTATTATTTTCAAACGTTGTGGTGAAGGGATTTATTACTTTATCTAAGAATAATATCATCAGTTACAACTGTTGCAAAAGCAACCTAAGTCACATGACGACATAAGGTTATTTTGCAACTGCTACTACCAATTAACAAACATATAAGGGAGGTGCAGTCTTCGTTTGGATCACTTCTTGGTCATTTGGCTAGGATCATGTGTTGTATCTATTCTCACTGACGACACGTTGATGGCAGGTTCTTTCCATGGTCCGTGAGAGGCGGTCCTACTTGGCGGTTGTGTTTGCTTCATGCCTTGTTTCTCTGCCCGATTGGCTAAATCGAGGGTCGTCGCCCTTGGACGCCCCAGCCGCCTTTTATTTATTAGTTAGCCTGTTTGGTGGTTTTTCTGTTTATCAAGGGTAGTTTTAATGTCGGATCCACTGCTTACCGGGGTCTTGGATCGAGAGACTGTATCTGTCGTTCGGTCACGTGATTAATTTCTTGTTTAAAGACATGAATATCAATAGAAACCATCATATCATCTTTTAATAAATTGCTTTTGGTGACAGATTCATTTTTGTGGAAATACAAATATCCAGATGTGCAGTTTGAAAAACATTGGAGGCGCAGCCTCAAATATATTCGTAGTTAACTTACAAAATTCTCTAAGTAACTAACTGACTAACAGGTCCGACTGTTTCTATTACAGTGATGTAAGAACAAATGATGACATACAGCGCGTAGATTAAGATTATAGAATAGGAACCGGAGGTGCCGTTAAGTAAAATTTTTGTCAGTTTAGCAAATAGACTTGTTCAGTTGTGGCACCGGGGGATGGGGGGCTTCAGTCCCTCCACTTTTTTTACACAAGTTATTATATTCTCTGGCAACATAAACAAAGGAAATACTGGAATAATAAAGAAAAGAAGGGGCAAGAGCCCTTTGTCAAATCATAATGAAAAATATGTTAGCCGCAAGTGTGACAGTATTCATGATTCGTCAACATTTTAATGTTGACTTTAGAGTTTGGAGAAAACGGTTGTCTGGCATCACCTTTTAAGCTCATATTTTTTTCCTAGCTCATATTTTTTTTCTCAAAAATTGGGAGTGGGGGGTATAAATTGATAGACCATTAGAAAGCGTCTCCAAAATCAGGAATACTGCGGGCGCCTAGAGTTGATTCTCGAAAGTGTACTTAGAAAGATAAATTCCTTTACCAAAGGAAGACAAGATAAGTGTTAACCTCCTTTAAAGCAACAAAATCGAAGCTTTTAACAATTCAAGAGTTCTTTTTTAGTCTTTTCTTGCAGGAATTATCAGAAATGTGTAATACATGAGACATAATGACTGTCAGAAGAGTGACGTAACATTTTTACCCCACCTTGTATAACACAACGTCAAATTATATGTCCAAAATTCTGGGGCTTGAGCCCCCTCTTGTTGCGTCCGTCACTACGGTTCCGTTCCTTCGGCTGCTCATACTGGATAAGGATCACCGTTGTCTTAACGGATAGCCAACTCACTAAATAGCAGGAATTCAAAGTCGCATTACAGATGACTCTAAACCTGTGCCAATTAGAACTCAAGTACCGGCCTAGCTATAGTACTTGTCCCTATCAGTCTGTGCCCACGCTCATCTCCTCCTCTTCCAAAAAATTTGCGGCTAAACTTTGTTCCCTGCAGCAATTCACGCCATTAGGCCTATTTTCTGGCCTTCTGAGACATGATTAACAGTCTTGGATTACCACTGATTGCTAGGACACACTAATTTCTCACTATTTTCTCAAAATATTATAACTCCCATCCCCTACCTCCTACATCGGAAGGCATCTTAAGCATTGGTCTGTCTTTAGTCTGGATGTATGGCTTACTTTTGTAAAGGCAATCAAGAAATAGTAATCTTGTTTTATTGGATGCGAAGTGTTTCAAGCCCCTTCTACAAAACTAACAAATAAGTCATTGGTCAAGTCACATGGCGCAGAGAAGCTGGTCTCCAATTGCGTTGAGCTGGATGTCGATGTCCGCCGGTGGATGACTGGGAACTAATGTGGCGACTAGAGAAATAAAAGTATGTTAACATCGGAGGTCACCTAGCTCAGTTGGTAGAGTGCGCGCCGCGAAAGAGTGGGTCACAGGTTCGATCCTCGGCATTGGCATATTTTTTATTTCTCTAGTGTTATTTTCAAAAGTAAATCATTTGGCAAAACAGTCTCATCCAGATCAGCAGTGAAGGACACCTTGTAGGTGAAAAACTGTTTTATATATTTAAAGAACAAATTCATGTAAATTGTTTGTGCATTTTTATTCCATTGGTCTCTCATACAAAAATGCTGATCAAATATTATTTTCGTTTCTACTTTTTAGTAGGTCAATTTAGGGCATTCTTTGTCAACAGAACGATTCACTTATAATGGTGGTTGTGATTTTTAGGAATTTGATACTTCCAAATAAAGATGTTGTTTTTCAACGTTTTTTGTCCTTCAACCCCTGTTTAAATGTCTGGCCTAGTCCCTCTCGGTAATGTATAACTTTCTACAAAAAAGTTATATCAGAGTCATAATCTTTAACCCAAGAATAAAAATCCAGCGAAATATTCAATAATAGATTGAGAATACTGCTATTAAGTGAAGTCACTTCTTTAGCAGACCATTGACTACACCGAAATGATGGAACTCTGGAACTATTTACTCTGAGCAATTGAGAGAGTTTCTCCACAGATTTATTGTCCAACGTTTCTTTGTATATCATTGCCGCCCTACTCAAGATAAGAAAAATGGCTGCTTATACCCACAAATGATTGTTAGCTTTCCTCGCAAGGCAGTAGATAAATTATTCAATAGGGATAAAGTCCTCTTTATCAAATTATCAGTAATGATTGATTAAATATTGCCAAGAAATCCAATGCGTATCCATTTTCTGTATGCATCCTTACAAATAAACAATAGAATGCGGCCAGCGCTGATGTTTAATCAAGTTAACTGAGTGTTCTTATAGACAAATTCCTTGATGAGTTTAACACTAATGGTACTTACTCAATCAGGTTTTATAATGCCTTTGCTATGATGCTTCTGTCGAGGAGATTTTGTACATAACTGAGATACTACAAGACATCTAAAATTGACAGTAATAATGGCTATATGTAGGCTTTAACTGTTTACAGTTGACTGGGTGTTTCGGAGCTGAGTGCAGCGTTGGAAGGAAGAGTGATTAGTACAATTTGAGCATAACAATACAAGAAATAAGACACGGTAACAGATTTAGATGAAAACTATGGCAAATATTTCCATTAACGGATCTAACTCAACGTCGTCTTCGTCGGCCTATAATCCTACCAGTGAACTTGCTGTGGAGTTGCTCTCCACGTCCATAATTATCACAGGACTGATAGGAAACTTAACGGCAATTTACTTCTTTGGCTGGAAAATGCGGAAATTCCGATCGAGAAATGAGCTTTTACTTTTAATTCTTGCCATCAGTGATTTAGTAACATCTGTGATTCTTCCTCTCGTCATAATCTACAGATACACATTGAGATTTAATTCGTCAGTACCATCTTGGATTCAATGCTCGCTCCCAGAATGGTTTGCATCGTTAACAATTTCTATATCCCAAGTTATTATTATTCTTATCTGTATAGAAAGGTGCAGAAAAATTACGTCACCGATGGCTCATTCGCTGAGTCGAAAAGTAATTTTCTTTGGAATAGTATTTGGAGGTTTTATAGCCACTGGAGTGACTACACCTTTTCTTTTAGCAGTGGATGTGTTCTGCGATAGTTTTCGTGCCGTAAGGGATGGAAGCTACAAACAAAGACCTGGTGAAAGTGAGCAAATTGCATATTTGACTTTAACGATAACTCGAGACTTTGTGGCTCTTGCAATAATGGTTGTTTTAGTCCATAAGATGCTGACGGCTTTGACGAAATTAAAAGACCTTCCAGTTCAGGACAAATGTGGAAGGAGGAGACGGAAATTCATTGTGGCAAGGAAAATGATAATAGCTATGATAGTCTGTTTTTCCGTTTGCGTCATGCCCCACAGTATTTACTACCTAATTATATTTTCACTCATGTTCAGTAACATTAAACTTAGCCCAACTGTTGTCCTATCATTACCTGCTAACACTGCATACGTGAAAATATTACTAGCATTTAGTAGTGTAGTCAATCCAGTTATCTATTCATTTCTGCATCCTGAAGTTGTGGCTTGCAGAAAAAGGATTCAAACATGTATATATGCGATTTTTACAAGGGGTCAAACATCCAACGATGATAACTCAATCAAAACAGAAGGACAAAGCCAAAGAGATAATCAAGAAACATCTTGATCGGATGTACACGTTTTGTTAAAACATGAAACTTGACAATAAATTGAGCCTAAGGACTCTTAACATATTGCTAATTTGTGTCTCAGGTCTTCTTACTTAACCTTGAAAAGTTTCTTGAATAATTCTATAACATATTAGGTTCTTCATTTAGGATTAGGGTTTCACTAGTACAAAGGCGACATTTGAAGCTCATGAAAACAACATTGAAAAGAATATAAAGCATTCTTATGTAAATAATTAGCATGTATTTGACGATATGACCGTGGAATAGGAGATGATAACGGGAACGCTTTTTACCTATTCAACATGAAGTGTAATATTCCGAACAATATCTATTTTATCAGAAACCTTTATATGAAGGGGGTTGAGACTTCCCTATATGCAAGTTTCTTAGATTGAAGATTATCTCAGTCTTCCCAAGTCTCTTAAAAGCAGTTTCAATATTTGCCTTTCCGAGCCTAAGATCTATTATCATTATTATTATCGTGTGTCACAATTTTGTGTCAGGCTGTTGTAATAGCCGAAGTTTTTATGCTAGGCGGATCATAACAAATGATCATGGGCTAACAGAATTTTACATTCTTAGGATTCCAGCACTTTTCGCAGTATGTCTTACTCACAGTAACATGTCAATTAATTTCTTCATAAAATTAGACATTCTGCCTGTTTTGACCATAAATGGCATACATCTGTAGCGAAAAAACCTGACTTAGTAGGGGAAAATGGACTTGATTTTCAAAATGAGCGTGAAAAAATAGCCCAGAAACATGTGCCCATTACCTAGTAACATTTTAGTCGAAAGGAAATGCCGACCAGTGTTATAGAAGGTGCCGCTCCTGGTTCAAGATCATTTCTTTCATGAGACTGGAAATAGCTGTCATGTGGGTGGTTTTAAAATCTCCAACACATCCTCAATTAACAAAGAGCATAGCAATCAGGAACCCTTGGCCCAGCCATGAAGTTTTCTCGCTGTAAAAGAAATTATGTTGCCCAAATTCCTGTTACAATATAAAAATTATTAAATTTCAGCTTCTACCCAGGATTGCCAATAGCCTATGCGCTGACAAGAGAGACTGGCCTATCATTGACAACTGTTAGTAGTTTTGTCTGCACACAGACTACAGCATTGACCAAAAGGGTGGACGAGTTTTAAATAGAATGAGTCAGAGTGTGAAAATGCATGCAACAGATGCCACAATTCGGACGCTTTCAATGCTCTAATTTCTCTCCGCCTGCTCTTTTCCTAACGTATTATGGGGCTTTGTAATGTAGTTCTCATTTTAAAATCGACAGTAGGTTCTCGCAGGTCCTGGAAAGTCCTTGGATTTTTAAAGAGTTCCGGGAAGCCATGAGACTTTATTAGTTTTTTTGAAAGGGTGCTGGAAAAGTTCCGGAATTCTACACAATATTTATCCGTTACTTCTATTTCCCCCAGCATTTGCATATGGCAGCTATCCTGCAAGTTGTTTTCTTGTTTGTTTACCTGTTTCTAGCTTTAAATAGAAGAACTATTGCAATATTCTCAACCATTCCGACCTCGGTTGTAGCTTGTCACAGGTCCTTGAAAGTCCTGGGATTTTTAAAGTGTTCTGAGAAGCCATGACATTTGTTAAGTTTTTTGAAAGCGTACTGGAAACGTTCTGGAATTTGACACAATATTTGTCCCGTTTTTATCTTTTTCCCGCTATTTGCAATTGTCAGATATTTTAGCAAGTTGTTTTTTGTTTGTTTTTTTACCTGTTTGACACTTTAGATAGAAGAACTATAGCAATATTCTCAACCATTCCGACCTCCATTGTCGTTTATCACAGGTCCTTGAAAGTCCTGGGATTTTAAAGTGTTCTTAGAAGCCATGAGATTTGTTAAGGTTTTTAAAAGGGTGCTGGAAACACTTTTGGAATTTCACACAATATTCGTCCTGTATTTCTATTTTTCCCGCTATTTGTATTTTTCAGATATTCTGCAAGTTGTATACTTGTTTATTTACCTGTTTCTAAGTTTAAATAGAAACACTTTAGTAATACTGTCAACCATTCCGACCACAATTGTAGCTTGTCACAGATCCTTGAAAGTCCTAAGACTTTTGAAGTGTTCAAGAAGGCAATTAGATTTGTTAAGTGCAAGGTCTTGCAAAACTTTTGGAAACTCACACAATATTTGTCCTGTATTTCTATTTTTCCCGCTATTTGTATATGTCAGATATTCCGCAAATTGATTTCTAGCTTGTTAACCTGTTTCTAGGTTTAAATAGAAGAACGGCTGGAATTGTTTTTGTCATTATTACTTTCTTTTAGATACAATAGTAATTTGTAAAGTAATTAAGTGAAATATTTTTAAGATTTCTTGGTTTACTGTACCTGGTTTCAAACATGCACACCATGTAAACAGTCTTGTACTTAGAAACCCTGTCTGAGATCGCCGTGTTAACCAATAGATGGATGTTCATAACCCTGGAATCCAAGGGTGGTTTTCTGACGTGTGGGGCCCTGGGCACTACTCCAATCTCACCCAATTTAGCTCACATGATATGGGACTTTCACAGTGTCTATCATGTGTAATAATTCTTATATGCAATGCAGGGTGTGTATACATCAAAGAGTACAAAAAGAGAAGCTGACTGAATGGCCGATGGACGTTTTTGGCTGTGATACTCAAAGGTCCCAAATAGATGGGGTTCTAATAAGCGGGAGTGATGAAAGATTGGACCAAAATAGTACGTCAAAAGCAAAGATTTACCACATTAAGTCTCGAAGCTTTGCCCAAAACTTGGACTAATATTATAGGCGGCGAGATGTCTCTTAGGGATCCAAGAGTAGGTAATCTAGGGGCATTATTAATCTCCAGAATGTACCATATTTGGACAAGATTTAATTCATACCAGGGCCAAACTCAAATTGTTTCCTAAGAAAATGATTTCTAAAGATTAATACGCCTAGTTTTAAGTTCAGTGAGCAAACATAACACAAATTTCGTAACACAAACTTTTTTGATAAATTGAATTCTAATTTTATTTGTGTGGTTAGTTATGATTCCTCATCCTTTCTCAATTTTTGAAAAGGGAGAAATCGAGGTAAAAAAAAATCGAGGTGAAAGCGCGGGGCCCTTCTTAAGCGCGGGGCCCTAAGCTACTGCCCTGTCTGCCATACCCTAAAACCGCCCCTGAATCCACCCCAAGTAGATAAGAAGGTGAGACTGTTACTATCTAATTGTCTGCCCTTTATCTCTTCCATTTAGCAAAGTGTAGGAGTTCCAAATAGCTAGTTGATCTTTTAGAGAAATTGCTTTGTCAACAGAAACTTGAGATGTGTTTTGATGGAATGAAACCACTGAAAGTGTTCTTGGCTTTCACCTTAATGTTTATAAATGAGCCAAACAGATAACACTGCGTTGAGAATACCTTCTTAATTCGAATAAGTGCTTGTGGTTTGTGTTTTCAGGACTTGTTCGGATCCTTTGACTAGTTTCCACTTCCTTCGATTCGTCCTCGACTTCTTGGCAATTTCAAATGTTAACAACGAAGCAAACATTTCGATTGTTATGATATATATCACAAATACAAAACCACTCTAGCTGTGGCATAGTAAGGTAGAAGCCACCAACTAAAGGTGATTATGTAGCAAGGATAAATCGATAAAAATTGTTTAAAGGGGACATGAAAAAAGTATAACCGTGGTGTATGACAGCTCTTAAATTTAATTTTTAGTAAAATAAAGACGGAAGAGATGTTTTCTACTCGCATGTCGTCCATTGTTTAGATCCTTCAATCAACGACTCTTTTGCTTCCTCAAGTAGCTTTATCCCGTTTTTGACCCTGAACATTATTAATTTTGCAGCAAGGGTAAAGTTCACAATTCAACTTAATTGAAGAATAGCACCGAGATGATAGCTCGCTTGCCCTATCCCAACGCAGATCGCATTTGTGTCTCAGTGACTGTCGTGACAGTTGCTGTAAAAAGCTTTACTGTGGGAAACTGGAGCATGAATAGACCTGTGATATGCGGGTCGAGAACTACTTGACGTTTTAAAAAGGTTTATGTCAGCATAACAACCAATCCAATAGTAGAAATATTTGTATTGAATGGACGTCGGCTAGACCAAATATTTAACATGAAAGTTAGACTAAGGCCGGCTGCGACAATTATTTTGAAGCTTTTCAATATCCCCTCAAGCAGACCTGATTCTCCATGAACTAAGGGAGCTGGGGACGGGCCTGGTAGAAGTACCGACGGAAGTGTTTACTCCTATTATATATGCTTTGCGAAGCCCTCATTTACTAGTGTATACGCAATTGAATAAAACGTCTTTAAAACTGGCCATCAGATTCAACCATTGCATCACGGTTCCGACATCTGATATCACAATGCATGGATATTAAATAGTTGCATGCCCTCATCAGAAGAATTCCATCTAGTCTTAAATCCCTGCCGTCATTCAATAAATATCATCTGACAGTGGTCAGAAATTAGGAGCGTTTGACATGCTGTCTCAAATCAACACGCAAATATAAGTTCCTTGTTTTCAAAACCTCTTAAACAAATCCTGATTATTTTACCTCTGTTTCTAACAGTCAGTGTTGTGAACTACCCCCAAGAGTTATTTCTTGTAGGGCATAATTGACTGTAATTACCCGTGACTCACCGGGCACTTTACGAGTGTAGACAATTTCAACTATGAAATAAAGAGAGCAGTAAAAGCTATCTTTACGTTACCTCAACAGGTATATGTGACTTAACCATAGGCCAGAACACCCTTGGTTACGTGGTGGTTACGACATGCTTTGCATGAGATAGATTTTGGTAAAATTTATTTTATTCTGTACAAGAAGAAGATTATGGTGCTGGTTAGAAGACCAACGATGAGGTTTCTGAAGATGCCAGCAGTGCATGGACAACAAATTAAAACAGAAACTAACTTCTGCAGGTGAAAACGTAACGTAATAGTAAATGAGAACATTACCATCGCCAATAGACATTTGATGAAAGGTGAAAAGAGATTTTGCCTTTACAAAAGTTCATTAAAAGATTTCGATTTTAAGAATAGTGAATGATAACGTCATCAAATTTGACGATGACGTTATTACATTATAGCAACCATAACTGTATCATCATATGGTCAAAGGTTTAAAGATATCTCCTCTCAAATTTTATACGTTTTCCATTGATTTCTAAATAGCAGCATCTGTTACTTAGGTGCTATTATTTAGAATTCCACGGCATTTTCATTCAAAAAATACAAAGCTATTTGCGTTTTCAAGACGAGGACAAAAGAAGAAGAAAGTGCTGTTTCTAGAATACGATGAATCTTGTTCTTTAATATCATCTATGGGTGAGCTTAATCGAGGGAATGTGCTTAATCAAGAAGGTGCACTTAATTGAGGTTGTGTGCTTGGTAAAGGTAGTGCCCTCAATGAAGGGAGTGCGCTTAATGAAGGGAGTGCGCTTAATCGACGAAATGCGCTAATAGCAAATTTCGGTGCTAAGATGTTTTCGAAGTGGGTGCTTTCATTACGATATGAGTAGGTAGTTACCAATGAGAACGGGAAACGTTTCGATAGAAATCTCTGAAACACTAATCCGTTCTTTTTCCTGTAGCAGGATAAACAACGAGCTAACAGTCCCATAACGATAAATTATGTTTTGGTCCACATCTGCATAGGTTAAGTAATGTTTTCTTAGAGCGCAATTAAATTTGTACCAAACAATCATTCCGGTTACGTTTCCATAAACACCTTTGGTCCAAGGAATGGTTATTTTTATGTTTTTGAAATTAAATTTTACCAAGTTATTAAGAGATCCTGAATTATTAATTTGCAATTGAATAATAGGTTCAAAGGTAATGGTAACATCCTAACATCCATAAATTACTGGAATGGAAACTGCTTTAGTTTACAAGTATCTGATCTAGGGTCGTAGCTACGGGGGAGGGGGTTGAGTGGAGGGATCAGCCTTCATAGATTGACAATGAGCCCAAAGTATCTTTAGGCTCTCCTTGTGCATTTGTAATGTCAAATTTCTCACCCTGACTACTGGTCTGATCTGATAGCTGTAGAAAAGGCAAGCTAGCAACCACCTGCGCTGATCTTATCCAGAGAAATTCGACCTCTCTTATCCAAAGCAATGTTTGGAACTATACATTATGACGTCCTCGAAAAGTGCTAATTTTCACCCCCGGCCCCCCCCCCCCCCCCCCCCCCCGCCAAACGAAACGAACACAACTACTACT
>JAAAKM020006971.1:14565989-14620405 GCA_010016025.2 Alatinidae sp. Z8VKAUB7J3 | reverse complement strand
TTGACAAGAAAAATAATAGGTTACAGTGTTCCATAAAAATAGACCCCCCCGCCCCCCTTATCATGCAGGTATCATATATTATGTCTTTGTTTCCACAGTTATGCACTATTCGCACCGTGGTACTGCCTGTGTTGCAATCTATGCAGAAGGTGCATTATATGCCTAAGCTGAGCAGTATTTACTAACAGAGAATGGTGCACTCCATAAACATTTTTAGAATACATATACACGTAAACTTCGCACACATCTACACGCGATACATTGTGTGCATGGTGCACTGTGTACATATGCATTGTGGACGTATGTTAAACACGCTGTTGACTGTGTGTTCATACTTCTAGTGTATTGTGCTCGTGTAGTGTACACATGCGGCTTTGTATCTGTACGACACAAGCTAAAACCGCACATATATATTGGCGTTAGGACCTACTGGCATCAATATTATGCTCAAAGAACTTTAATGGTGGGTGTGAACATAGATGCGTCCCATCATGGCCACTTTTATAACTCCAGTAGCTGCAGAATGGTGAAAACTTTTATAGCTTTCTGAGCTTCTTTTTGTTCGAGTGACTATACATTTTTGCAAAATAAATCTAGCCTCACACGGTAGCGATGTACATGGGACTCGGTCTTTGTAGATTAGAAAGTGAATGCCAGAAGAAAGAATAATGTGTATAATATTATTTGTAAGAAAGTAGACGCGAGGAAGGTTACATGTTTTAAATACATCATTCAGTTACAAGAATTGATATGTCGTTTTAATATTGCTATTTACTATATATTGCCCTTTCGTGACATCGGGCACACTTGCTACATGTTATGGACCCACGGTAGACACCATAGAACGATGGAACAGACTTTGTTTCGATGGGACGAGAAATAAACTGTGGTAAATACAGTTTCTTGGATGTATAAGACTATTTGTTAGAAGGCGCAGACAAAGAGGGGTACATGTGGCAAATACATCATTCAGCTACAAGAATTGATATGTCGTTTTAATGTTGCTATTTACTATATATTGCCCTTTCGTGACGTCGGGCACACTTGCTATAGGTTATGGACCCAGGGTAGACATCATAGAACGATGGAGCAGACTTTGCTTCAATGGAGACGGGAGATTAACAGTGGGAAATGAAGTTCCTTGGATATATGAGACTAATTAGAAGAAGGTGGAGACAAAGAAGGTTACACGTATTAAATAGATTTTAGAATTAATGTCTTTTTATTTGTAGTATTTACTATTTATTCCCCAATCATGACATCGATGTTATCAAGGTATTGACTAGCGGATACGTTTGATGAAAGAAATCTTTCATAAATTTCATAAGATGGACATGGGCCCTAAGCCCCCTTGGTTACGAGTTTGTTTGTAAGCTTCTTTTTAAATTAAACTGTAATAGAATTTTCACTCAAAATTAGGGTGAATCATTGTCTTTTACTGTATTAGGGGGGACATCAAAACTACTTTGGGAACCACTTAACTATACAAATGTTATAGTTATGCTAAAGAAGGACGTTTGGAGATAAAGGGATAAAGGATTGAGTGTTTTAATAGCTGAATTACAGAAAAGCAAAGGAGTCTTGGTCCATCTTCTTTAGAGTGACAAGTCCTGGAAAACCTAAAATACTCAATCCTCTTTATAAGAGATTTTCAGTCAACCAAATGGAAGGTTTCTTTAGCTTGCACGGAGACAAAATCTACCGAGCAATTAACCACAACTTTTACTAAGCGTGTCTTTTACTCTTACGAATCATTGCGATGGTGGACTATCACTCCGTTCCATTGTGAAGATGCCTTGTCTAATCAGGGTATGTTCAAAATTATCCCTACTACTCCCTGGAGAGTGCCGGAAATGATCGTTTTCGATCACCAGATTGATTCAGTGATGTTGCGTAACGTAGATTTGTGTTAAATGTCAGATTCGTTAGGCGGGACTAAAAGGATATGTCCTTGACTTTCCAGTGATCAGGGGCCGCGGAAGGTACACTAAATTGGATGGGCTGGCATTAGAAAGCAATAGCCATGTTATTCCAGCCTCAATTGTTTTGAAAAGTCTTGTTATATCGGCGATGCACTTCTTGAGGCATATATTATTTCTTGTTTATTCCTTACGTATTACTTCACTTTCTACTCACATCTCACATCTCACAATTGTATCAAGGAGATAAGTTACATCTATGTCCCTATCAACAATATTAGACTCTTGTATTCTGACAATAAAAAAATCAAAGAACTATGCGTTTTGTGGACTTCAGGAAAGGCAATGTTTATGAGAACTAGCTGTAAGTGAATTAAAACGGACCGAGGGATGCACTGCCCCACATTTTCCGTGCCTTAGCATTTAGGTAATATTATTAATATTTCCCTAAAGAACCCCCCCCCCTCCTCCTCCTAGCCGTTTCGGAGACCCTGCGTTGGTACAATTCTAAAAAATGCTTCTTTCATAGAAACAAATGCAAGTATTGTCACTTCCTTTAGAAAGAAAATCTAGAGGTCAGTTCAAAGGGTGGGGGTTGTTTGCACCGTACAGCTATAACGCCATTGCATCCCCTTTTACTGCGTTTATCACGTTCCTCCAACTTGAATTGACAAATATATTTTGACCGTAACACAGACCGTACCACAGACCGTACATTTACCTTCGCTCGCTGTACCGTACAAGGTTTGATTCAATCTTTAACAACGTGGTACGGACTAGTTAACCCTTTTCTAAAACATCATGTTGTCATAGAACCCAGGACCATTTGAAGCATGTGCTCAAGACTCATTTAATATTCTTTTTGCTTAATCAACTTACATCTGTAATCCCCATGTTTCCCGCGTGCTCAATACATGAAAACATGTTCAAATGTCAGAACGAAGTCATTAGTTTTGCTGGTTGTCAGAAAACTCATCTTACAAGAACCGGGACAAGGATGATATCCCATGTTTTCGCTTTTGTCTTTGTACGATGGGGTGACGCATCAACGAACATGCTATCGTCGTTTCAAGGCGTTTACGCAATAACAAAGCTCGACAATCAAATCTGCCAGATCGTTTCAGTGGAAAAGACCGAGGCAATAAGAAAAGTTATCGGCAGGAGTCGAGATGCATAATTGCTGACGTCACAACGACACTGCAACCTGTCCGTAATGACTGAAAGTGATTCAGAATTAAAACGAATTTGTTAACCTCGTTTCATTATTAGTGGAGACTTACGTCTTCTTGCGACATGTTCTCTTTCATACCCGAGGCCTCTATATTTAATGTCCGTCTTTTATTCTATTGATATTTGAACATTGGCGACCGGGTGACTTGCTTCATAATGACGGTCGTATCTTGAGGGCATATGAAGGCCTGGAAAAGGACAATAATGGCCCCTTTCATGATTTCTAACCACCATTACATCATTACCGTAAATCTTGAATTTCAAACGTTACTTGGCAATCGCCGAAAACTGTGTATGAACCCCCAATTTCCTACATTTTCTTTCAAAATTGATAGCTTTTCCAGAGGTACTTGGATCGCGCTGTTGCATACGTCATTTAAGCAGAAGACCTTAATCAATTTCTACTTTCATGTCCTCTTTCATGTCCTCTCAGGTGTTTTATTGATCAAGATGGAGACAGACGGAGAAATGAGGGGCATAGTACCATCTCATGCCTACCAATCTCGAAGGATCTAAAATCGGAAAAACCTGCCTTTTCCCCTCAAGAAATCTCAAGGTTTGACAGGAAGGCTATAACTTCTGGGAAGATTGGTCATCAATAGGCGGATTAAAATAATTCGTTGCTCATATGCAAAGTAAGAGAATAAAGCATTGGTGTTAGTTGCTTAAAGGAGAATGCCTTTTCATCTTACATCACTGTCATATTTGGTCCAGTCTCTACCGTCGGTGGATCCACTGGCCCTTCTTCTTTGAGCCATCGACCCATCTTCTGTTGACCACTGACCTATCTTCTGTGGACCACTGACCCATCTTCTGTGGACCACTGACCTATCTTTTTTGGACCACTGGCAGGGCAGCATAAGGGATAGTTTGGGGGGTGGGAGGGTGCCCGAAACAGACAGACTTTTATGAATCACTCGAATTTGTAGAAAATGTGAAGGCCAAATCTTTGATGGAACTGTATTATTTAGTAGTGTGGTTCACAATTGTCTTTAATTTAAAAATTTGAAATTCATATTGTTACATCAAGTAATTATTTAACTAGACGTTGATAGTTGTTAATCATCAATAACAAGGAAATCCTGGAGCTCCGCTCTCCATTTGCTATGACTGGAATCTAACTTCCTGCTTTCCTCTATAAAACCATTACAATTTTCAAAAGTGCAAACAGTAACAACTGGGCTTAAAGAAAATATTTCCTGTCAAGGTGACAACTAAAAACAGTGAGCGCTTTTGTGTCTATGAAAAGAGATCACTTTGTGTGGAGCAAAAACCTTCAATGCATGGATTAAAAGTCAATTGCCGAGTCACAAATTGCCAGAAACAACTTACAACAGTTTGTTTTTGGCCATAGTACGTCCTCAATGCTTGATATTCGCTGGAACTTCTTGACAATGTCTTGAGAGAGTGGCGTCGATGTGTCGATGTATTGTGAGTAGTCAAATCTCCAAATATTCATGCCAGTACAAAATATATGAAACTCTAATTAAGCTGAGTGCTTCTCATTCCTGTATTAACTATGTACAGTAACTGCTACAATGAAGGGCCATGTTGGTCGCAGAGTAATAATTCAAACTCTCAGATAGGAAACTTCAGCTTGTGTAAATGATTGGTTCGCTAGCAAGTCCTTCTCTTAATCGATTTGTGCTATCGCAGTATTTCCCGCAATTGTTGTGAATTTTGAGATCCTAACCAATGGTACCATGCTTAATCTATAATCTTAAGTCCGATAACACAACTGGTGTATGATATATTGCTTTAAACGTCACGGACATCATGGAAAGTATCCCTATAGTCACAGCGGGTAATTATTACGCACTTTTTAGAAACTTTTATCTTGAAAAGAGTTGGAAAGTTAAATTCAAAATGTAAGTAGTTTAGATAATAACTGTCTAGTATACCTACTATACCCACACTGGGTTTTCTCTATTCTTACCATAACAGAAGAAATAAGTAACATTTTATGTGCATAAGAATTAACGGAAGCTTTGGAGTAATTTTACGCAGTGAAAGGGAAATTATTATGCACAAGCATAAAGATGTGAATAAAGTCTGCAAGAACTTTACACACATGTCCAATTCATATTTGTTGCTATATGTATCAATCATAATTGAGTTAGATGATTTTGTATGTGTTTAGAATTAAGTTGAATACCCTTAAAAGTACAAGATAGGACCTCGACCCTATGGGTGAAAGCTATTGCTGATGTTGTGTAATCATTATAGAGTGCTGGAATACATGCCCTATTTGCTTCTGTCTGACTGTAAATCTCAGCAAACAGTCCTCATAAAATAAAAAGATTTCTTGATGTAATTTAATTACCTTCGTACTCAGTAAAACTAGGATCTATTTGTTTCAAAGGAGAACTTCAAATGGACTGCAGTGGCTAAGAAAAATATCACAAAACTAGCAAATTACTGCCTGATGATATTCATTTACATCATCACTGTTTTCTTACTGTAGATTTTAAAATAACTGTGTTTCTGTCCTGCTGAACCCACTAAACACATAGCCCACTTTAGAATGCCTTTAGAAAACTTTGCCTACTTTAATGAACACAGTTTTGTCCTTAAGGACTTCATTCAGCTTCTTAATTAACTCAAATTTAGCACATTGCACATCTTGCACAAGGTCGAAACAAGCCTTATGATTTGCACATAAACTAATAGAAAGTCAAGAATATATTGCAATCGCTAGTCTCTCTGTAAAGTCATGTAAACTACCAGCAGATGGACAGTGTGAATATTTATGTTTGAATGCCACTTGGTGTTCATAAATTTTACGATAGGCCTAAATCTAATAGAGCTGTCACGCAATGAATTGATTCAAAAAAAAAAATCACGAGCACTGAGTTTCTCAACTGATGGTGATTATTCTGTTGTCTCCTCCAAACTTTGATGTTTCATGATTAATTTCGTTTCGATATTTCACACTTAAATGCTAGAATAAGCAGTATAAAACACGTGTAGCTGATTAAAACTTTGACAGCTCAGGTAGTCCCCTATTAAACAATCTATTATTACACACTACCCCTTTGAACTTCATTGTACATACAACATGTTATTTATTATAAGTTAGAATGATATTTTTGTGAGTGTATATTAACAATAACTATTTTATAGCTGCTCAGAAGTCTCAAAATTAGAAACATTCATCTTGTAAAACATGTTACGTTAATGAGGAATGAATATAAGCTTCTCAACTGTTTTCAGACCATTGGGTAATTTTTACGTAGGCTTCCAAGAAAGCTAGGAAAAGTCATCAAAACAGCAACTTCACACATTAAACGTTATGTCACTATCATTAGACTAAGCAAACAAAAACTTAAAACTGACCAATGTCATAACAGCAGAGAGGAAGTTTCACAGACCTGCCACTAAGTTCTTATCCTTGCAAATCTTACTGTTGCTTGGTTATAAAGCCGTAGACTGGCATCAGAATGCCAGAAATAGATTATTACTACTGAAAAACAAAGCTGAAAGAGTACTATTTCAGACAGGAAGGCAAAAAATTGTGTTTAGTGAAATGGTAGAGGAGAACAGGGGAGTGTGTAAAAACTACCCAACACAACATAACAATTACCGTACCTATTGTGACTATAAGTATGTAAAACCTTTTTAGTCTAGGATGCTTTTTTGAAAAGGGATGTGCAATCTATTGTTAGAGCTATGTGTACTTCAGCTATGGCTTACTGGGGAAAAATGTATAAAGGGCCTGTATTTCTAAAGAATTTGTAAATCAACATTGCAATACACCACTCAAACGTTTTCTTTGTCAGCAGCCAATTTATATCCTTGAAGTCTTTGACTTCTATGCTTACTCTGGTTTTTAATCTTATGCAAAACTGGATGCATTTATTCTGGGCAGTCCGGATATTTTTTTTCACCCTCATATCAGTAAGGTCATTGGTCAGGACAATAGAAGCTGGATCAACATTTCAAAAAGTCCCCTTTTTCAACATCATGGGTCCTCCTTAATAGTAGGCCTCACTAAGAACAGAAACATGGCTAAGTGGTATAGAGTTGTGTATAGTGGCTTCTTATTTATTAAGGAGGTATGAAATGCATAGATCTGTACACGAGCGTTATGTGTAGAAGACATGCACTAACAAAATTCAATAATGGGCAAAAGAGCTTTAAGTCTAAATAACATGACTGCCTCCAGTGAGCTCTCTCCCTATTAAAAAATAGCACAGATTAGCAACATTATCAATATTTTATATACTTTGACATGAATAGCTAGCATTTGTTGGCTTTTGATTAGATTATGCCAACCACGTAATTACTTTAGCCATCAGTTTTTAGCTGCATTCTGTGAGTGGTATAATGCCCTCTTGTTTCATAGGAAGAAAAAGTTGTTCGCAAAGACCTCACTTTAAACTCAAATCAATAAATTCAAATATCGCCACAGTTATCATTGCAACTCTCATCATTGAAGCAGATATCACGGTATTCTCAATAAAGAATTTTATGCAGATTTTAATGAGGAATAAAGTCAAAAATATATATAACACTTAATATTCTTTTATTCTTTTAGAGAATAAATTATTTACTGCATTTTTTTGTTAATTTGACTCAAGTCCATACTTTGCTGTTTCCACTGTGGATGGCCACCCGTACCCATAGTGTTGATAACTTACCTCCGGTCACCTTCAAATTATGACTTTAATCATAATTATAAATAACGATGATTATTTAGCTTATGCAGAGGAACATAATGGAAATGGCTAGGCTAACCTCACACGATTACACAAGCTAGGGGCCTAAGACAAATAGATCAATAGCAAAGAATGACCTGAGATAGCAAAAGGAAAACGTCTGTGTGTACGGTACGCCGGTGCCGACATACATATACGAAACTAGCTCAGACCAAAATACAGAATATTGTATAGGAGCGCCCCAATAAATACATAACTTATTGTTAACAAACCTTTTCTTATAAGTATGCTTTGAGACCGACCTATTTCCTTACTTAATCGATTCCATGTTTGACTTGACTAAATCAAGCTTCAAACGTAGGATCTACCCTATAGGCTATATACCCTACAATGGTTAGGCTATACAAAAGACGAACTTCCAACGCGAGGGTTTAAACATAAACACTTTACAGATCTATGCAAATTCAGCTTTACCTACAACAAATGGCTAGTCTAACTAAAACTACCCCGGCTGACTATAAAACGGTTTAAAGGATAACGATTCTAACCTTTCTTTATAAGTTTGTACAGCTTTTTCGTTAGCTTTTTGCTAGCAAGCGGTTTAGCTATAACGCTCACTCTCTTGATCAATTCCTCGTAATCGGGACGGGCTGTTTCATCTCCCTGCATCTCCTCTCCATCTCCTTGATCGTCTTTAGTTTTTGTCATCTTTGAACACTCTGTCTTGTAACTGTCACCAACTTTAAGTTGAATGGAACGTTGCTTCCTACGGTTGTTCTCGTACACTTTGTGTTTACACGTGACTATTATTCCCCAATATTGGATTTACCTCTGTCGGGGAAAGATGTTCCTGTTGTTGTCAGTGTAGTCTATTTTGTTGCTGCTGTGGTTCCAATCCTGAAAACTCAAAACTCGCAGGGTGGTGTGCACGAAAAGTGACTTCTTCAGCGTACTTTGTACTAGCCTGTGCATACTTTCCCTAGTTTGTACTTAGAATTGTTATGCACGAAAAGGAACTAAAAATGCAAGTGGTAGTAGGCACGTATGTACTGCCATTGTCCACAGAATCGATAATCTACGGACCATGGTGCTGTCAGCTGTGCTTTTTCCTGCTGTATTGAACGGTTTTCCGAGTGTGGTGGTACAAATTGGTCACGGAATTATTTGAAAACAAGCGGCGACCAGAATATATTTCCAGCAAGAGATGCAGTCCTCTATTTTATGGGGTCCTTTATTTTACGGGGCTCATTTAAGCTATTTTATTTTAAAGGTTTGTTGCTAATGGTTTGCGAGTGAAAGGTTTTCCTTCTGTAAAATAAATCGTCCTTGAGGTTTTCTTGGGTTAAGAGGTTTCCATGTCTGATTATGTAAAAACAAATTGTGACAAAAATATTCCAAGATTTCTTCAACATTAAGTTGGGGGTAGTGATTACTTGAGGAGTTTCAATTAAGGAGGCGCGTGTTTAGACAAAATAGCAGGGATGTTTATTCGAGGAGGTGTTTTAAACAAACGGGGCGTTAGTTTAAAGCATAATGGTAATTAAATTTTCAAGATTCAGACTCTTACAACAACTCTGAAAATTAAAATATCCCTAAGACATTCCAAATCTAAGTGGACACGACAGGAAAACACACTGTGCCCCTTAACAACAAAGAATGCCACTAACTAACGTCATACCACTTCAATATAAACAATGTTGTTCAAAACAAGCGCATCAAAGTTGAAACTGCTTTGGGACCCCCAGAACGTGACTCAACATTTTAATCACTAGCAAACATCCTTAGATACGCAAGATAGGTTTTTACTGCGACGATGGGTAGCAACTCAGAGGTCTTGTTCCTGTGAGAAATTGTAACTCGAGGGAATATCATTTTATTGAAGGACAGCTCAAAAATGCCGTGAAGATCGTTTAAATGCCTGGACGTCTCGCTAGTAGGCTGGTAGGCCCACGGCTACATACTTCAGGTCATAACTTTTTAACACCTATCCGGATTGTCACGAGATTTTGTGACTTTTCTTAACCTTTACTAAGAATTCTTATGATGAATAATTTGTTTTGAAATTTTTATGAAATTTTGCTATATTGGCGATTTGTTGACCTATGTTGGAGTTTATACTTTTCGATTTTGTTACCTTTCTTTGAAAAACATGATTATTACATCTTTAAGCTTAAATTTTCTTTCCTAAATTTCTACCGACGATTTCGTATTCTCAAATGTGAAAAGTGAAAAGTCACAAATGCAAAATTCGTTGAAATTTCGCAAAAAAATGAAAAAATATGTTGTGTAATAAGATGAAATTTGCTAGAGAACCTTATATAACAATTTATGGAAAATTATTATAAGAAAATCACGTCCTTAGTAGAATTTTGTACCAACAGTGAATTAAGAGTTATATTTCTGATGTTTGTTAGATATTTTTTAGTCATAATGCTCAAAATAAATAAAAACCTGTTGATTATAAGTAAGAAGTCATTTCGGTAGTTTCAAAATCATACATTTTGTAAAATAATTTTCACAAAATCTAAAATATCTTGCCTAAAGACAATGTATACATGCAGAAATACCATAGAGATACTAAAAGCCCTTTAAAAACCGAACTGTAATTCAAAAAGTATGCCTTTTTCTAAAATTTTGAAATTTTTCAGTATTGCGCAACATTTCATAGCCATAGTTGACGTCATTCCTCCCAAATTAAATATATTTTTTTGTACGAGTTGTTGAAAAAGAGTTAATCTATAAACTTGCTAAACATCTTTGTAATAGCATTAGCCATGTATCCACCCCATGTATGAGAAGAGCCAAAAAGCCGATGTAAGGTAGGGCTAAATTTGAGATTTTAATCAGAATCTTTGTACGTGTACAGTCCATACCTCCAATGATGATAGGTAGGTCGTGTTTATCAAAGAACCTTGCCTTCGTCTTGTTATTACTCTTAAAATGGGGGTCACGATATCGAGCAGTGATGTTCGTCACTATTTTCTATACAACTCGACAGACATCGCTTAGATCAACATTAAGCCGCGTCCCTGATGCTTATTTCATGCAACCTGTTGCAAAATATCACAATCCTATGCAAGACTGTTGCAAAGGAGTTAGTGCTAAGCTACTGGCAGTAGCGTGTTGCAGATTGACCCTTACATATTCGGTAATCCTTATGAAGTTATGTCTCTAAAGTAAAAACAGTCACTTAATGTGTACTCCATAAACTTCCAGAGAGTTTGTACGATCTCTAAATAACCTTTGACAATGTGCCCGTCTATGCATATAGATGTAAACAAGATCCATACAAAATTTCTGTCAGTCAGGAAAAGCGTAGCAGAAGTAATAATGTGCATGTTTACTACCGCTCCAAGATACCTTTGTAGCTTACTTGATCAGAGCCAAATAGAGATTTTCTCATTGTGGAAAGTTACTTCCTAGTATAGCGTTCTTACATACCGATTTCGTCGCTACAAGCATACTAGCTAGTCTACACTTGAAAATCCAACACAAAACTACCAAGTTACTTTTTTGGCATACCAGCCTCACTCATTCTAAAAATTCCACCTGCGAAGGGCGCGCCACAACACCACGTAAACAAATATTTTGCTCAGGATGACGTCTGGATGACGTCTGTAATGCAGACCTATATCCAGAGGCGTAGGGGGACCACCTTTTCGACGACGATTTTGACCTTCCTTGAATGCACGTAACCCTCTACTCAAAGAAAGCCAATATTGAATTTTTCTGTGTTTTTAGGTGTCTACTCCTTGCTGTATCCTAAATTTGCTTTTTCTTTCCAAAGCTATTTTCCCAAACCTACTTTTAGCTGGTGATGATATTTTTCACCACCAAAATACTTTGTCTGACAAGATACTATTACATAACAAAATGGCTGGAAAATCTGAAGTTTGTGTAGGTGATTAATATTATTTGGGACGATATTCTGAAGTCATACTTCAAAATTCTGTCTTTCTACCTTATTGGATCATATCAAAGCTGTTGCATCCTTACTTTGCCGACTTCGTTCTGGATTTTCCATTGGTAATAATGGCTATATATACTGTGATGCTGATCTTCGGGGTTACTTTATCTTTGTGGGAGGCCTCCTATTCTAAGCTACAGTGGTAGCATTGCTTTGCTTGCTTTTATGTCGGGAAAAACCAAGAGGTCGGAATTTTTTTTTACCAATTTTGGAAAAAAACCTCCCGTAGTATTGAGGTTGAGATACATTGATATCTTTGATTCTGGAAAAGAGAAATGCTGAATATATTGCATCAATAAAAAATAGAAAGGACAACTTCTTAAAAAACTGCAGATAGAAAATACAGTTTTACACGATCATCTACTCACACATTTACTTTACATTTTACAGATACTCTGACTTGATGGATTCATTGATGACAAAGACGTTAAAAAGCACGGTTTTCTTTTCAGTAGTTGCTTACTAGACTTAACCCTCAGTGCTTAAGTAAATTTTTCCAGTTTGAGATAAGTTTCCTTGAGGCTAATCACTTATAAGAAGATTGCAAATTTCCTAGTCCCGTTACCATATTTATTAACTTTGAGCCAAAAATGTTTATATAAGAACCTAATTTTTGCTCAGTACTCTAATTTATTCATGCTCATCTGCTTTTATTTTGGTCTTGCGACAGTTAAAATTTGTATATAAATTGTGACTGGTCCCATTTTGTTTGTACCTCAATAAGACGCGTTCTAAAAAATTAATATTGCTGTGTTAGATTTCTTTCTAATTGCATAACTTAATTGAGACCTTTGATATAGCCTTGTGACAATTATTTGTGATTAAGATTGCTTTTATAAACAAAGTGTATCACAATAGCACAAAAGATTACGTTGTCTGCACTCGTGTCCGCTGTGACTAATACCAGGCCCCACTTTCTGCAACTATCCTTCAACAGACCTGCTGCAATGGACAAATCAGATGGGAAGCAAAAGTAAGTGCCAAGCAAAAGGAACGTAGATAAAACATGACAATGAAACACAACGAAACAGTATATCATTTTCTCCTTGTGTATTTTATTGCCATTTGCGGATACTTAAATAACAGTTCACAAAGCACAATGGATTTTGAGTAGAAAATAAACAATAGGATACATTGATGACTAGCAAGAAACATATTAGAAGATGAAGAGGGGAATAGAGCTTCTGCTAACACTCAAAGAAAAATAGATATGTTTAGACAAAAGAAGATTTTCTTTAATAGTAAAGAGAATTACAAAAAGTATCATCGAGAAGAGAGGATTTGAAATGTCAGTTTTGAAAGAACAAAAGAGGAATGGAAAAAATGTTACAATCAGGGATTGAACCTGTGACCCACGCCTTCCCGGCGTGCGCTCTACCAACTTTTCTACTTTAAATGAAATTTTGACAGTATGACGGGTTGGATGGCAGTCTTGAGAAATAGAGTATGCTAATATCGGAGGTCACTTAGCTCAGTTCTGACCAGAAAAACTGGTGGATTATGACTATTATGAACAACTGTGTCTCTATAATTGCCAAATATATCGTTCTTAATTTGAACAGAATATCTATATCAACAAGGAAAGTCTGAAACAGGTTTTACTTATCCTCTTCTTGTTTCCAGTTTCTAGACGCAAGACAAATATTTTATGAAGTTGAGAAATCAAGACGTTTGTTAGAAAGTTTAGCAACAAAACTTTATTTTACTAGATAAATTACACTTGCCGCCTAGGTATGCTTAATAATAATAATACAAATAATAATACTAATGATATACAGGAGCTTTCCTAATTACACTGGCTCTTCATCTTCCTTAAAGAATAGCTGTAGATTGGGAAAAAAAGTGACAAGGGCCCAGCACGGCAAGGGCAAGCTGACCGCGCGCGAGCGCCTGGAGGTGTTGCTCGACGAAGGCTCCTTCGAGGAGTGGGATATGTTCGTCCAGCACCGCTGCAACGACTTCGGCATGCGGGAGACGACAGTGCCGGGCGACGGCGTGGTGACCGGCTACGGCACGGTCAACGGGCGCCTGGTCTTCGTTTTCAGCCAGGACTTCACGGTGTTCGGCGGGTCGCTCTCCGAGCCCCATGCCGAAAAGATCTGCAAGGTGATGGACAAGGCCATGCAGGTCGGGGCCCCGGTCATAGGTCTCAACGATTCCGGCGGCGCGCGCATTCAGGAAGGCGTCGCCTCGCTCGCCGGCTATGCCGAGGTCTTTCAGCGCAACGTTCTGGCCTCGGGCGTGGTGCCGCAGATCTCGCTGATCATGGGGCCTTGCGCCGGCGGCGCGGTCTATTCGCCCGCCATGACCGACTTCATCTTCATGGTCGAGGACACCTCCTACATGTTCGTCACCGGCCCCGACGTGGTGAAGACGGTGACCCATGAGACCGTAACGGCCGAGGAGCTTGGCGGCGCGGGGACCCACACGACGAAGTCCGGTGTTGCAGACAAGGCCTTCCGCAACGACGTCGAGGCTTTGCTCGAGCTGCGCCGCTTCGTCGACTTCCTGCCGGCGTCCAATCGCGAGGGACCGCCGGTCAGTGCCGGCGAGGATCCGGTCGACCGGGAGGAGCCCTCTCTCGACAGCCTAGTGCCGGCCGACCCGGCCAAGCCTTACGACATGAAGGAACTGATCGAGAAGGTCGTCGATGACGGCGACTTCTTCGAGCTGCAGCCCGGCTATGCCCGCAACATCATCACCGGCTTTGCCCGCATGGGCGGCTCGACGATAGGTATCGTCGCTAACCAGCCGATGGTTCTCGCCGGATGTCTCGACATCTCCTCGGCCATCAAGGGCGCGCGCTTCGTGCGCTTCTGCGACTGCTTCAATATCCCCATCGTCACCTTCGTCGACGTTCCCGGCTTTCTCCCGGGTACCTCGCAAGAGTACGGCGGGATCATCAAGCACGGCGCCAAACTGCTCTTCGCCTATGCCGAGGCGACCGTGCCCAAGGTCACCGTGATCACCCGCAAGGCCTACGGCGGCGCTTACGACGTCATGTCCTCCAAGCACCTGCGCGGCGACGTGAACTACGCCTGGCCGTCGGCGGAAATCGCCGTCATGGGCCCGAAAGGGGCGGTCGAGATCATCTTCCGCGCTGACATCGGCGATGCGGAGAAGATCGAGGCGCGCACCGAGGAGTATCGGCAGAAGTTCGCCAATCCCTTCGTCGCGGCCTCGCGCGGCTTCATCGACGACGTGATCATGCCGCACGGCACCCGCCGCCGGGTCTGCAGCGCGCTGGAGATGCTGGCCGGCAAGGAACTGGAGAACCCCTGGAAGAAGCACGACAACCTGCCGCTATGAGGCGGCTGGAGAGGCCTGAAGAATGTTCGAGAAGATCCTGATCGCCAATCGCGGCGAGATCGCCTGCCGGGTCATTCGCAGCGCCCGGGCGATGGGCATCGAGACCGTCGCGGTCTATTCCGACGCGGACGCCGATGCCCTCCACGTTCGCCAGGCCGATGAGGCCATCCGCATCGGCCCTGCCGCCTCGACCGAGAGCTACCTGGTGATGGACAAGATCATTGCCGCATGCCGTGAGACCGGCGCGCAGGCGGTTCACCCGGGCTTCGGCTTCCTCTCCGAGAACGCCGGCTTCGTCGAGGCGCTCGAGGCGGCCGGGATCGCCTTCATCGGGCCGCCGACCGGGGCGATCCGGGCGATGGGCGACAAGATCGAGTCGAAGCGGCTGGCGGCCGACGCCGGCGTCAGCACCGTGCCGGGACATATGGACTTGATCGAGGATGCTGAGGAGGCGGTCCGGATCGCGCGCGAGATCGGCTACCCGGTGATGATCAAGGCCTCGGCGGGCGGCGGCGGCAAGGGCATGCGAATTGCTCACGACGACCAGGAGGCGCGCGACGGCTTCCAGTCGGCCCGCAACGAGGCCAAGGCGAGCTTTGCCGACGATCGGGTCTTCATCGAAAAGTTCGTCGAGGAGCCGCGCCACATCGAGATCCAAGTGCTGGCGGACGGGCAGGGGACGGCGCTCTATCTGGGTGAGCGCGAATGCTCGATCCAGCGCCGGCATCAAAAGGTGGTCGAGGAGGCGCCGTCGCCCTTTCTCGATGCCGAGACCAGGGCAGCCATGGGCGAGCAGGCGGTGGCCTTGGCGCGCGCGGTCGATTACCGCTCGGCGGGGACCGTAGAGTTCATCGTCGACAAGAACCGCAACTTCTACTTCTTGGAGATGAACACCCGCATCCAGGTCGAGCATCCGGTGACCGAGCTGATCACCGGCCTCGATCTGATCTCTTGGATGATCCGTATTGCCGCCGGTGAGGCGCTCGACCTCGGTCAGGCCGACGTGACGCTCGACGGATGGGCCATGGAATGCCGGGTCTACGCCGAGGACCCCTTCCGGGGGTTTCTGCCGTCGATCGGCCGTCTGGTGCGTTACCGCGAGCCGGCGCAGGGCAAGGCTGCGGACGGCACCACTGTGCGGATCGACACCGGGGTTGAGGAAGGCTCGGAGATCTCGGTCCACTACGATCCAATGATCGCCAAGCTGGTCATCCATGGTCCGGACCGCGCGGCGGCCATCGATGCCATGGAGCGGGCGCTGGATGCCTATTACATCCGTGGAATTGGGCACAACATACCGTTCCTGTCGGCGGTTTTGGCCAACGAGCGCTTCCGCGCCGGGAACCTCACGACCAATTTCATCCCGGAAGAGTTTCCCGACGGTTTCCACGGCCGAGAGCTCCCTGCGACCTTGAACGAACGGCTCGTCGGCCTCGCCGTGGTGCTGGAGTACCTCTACCAGGTTCGCGCCAATGGCGGAGCGGCAGATAGCGCTGGGCGCGACCTGGTGGTGCGGCTATCCGGAGAGTCTCACGCCCGAAAGGTTGAAGGTGGCGCGGGCGTTTACCGTGTGTCCGCGCAGGATGGCGGTTTGCTGGAGATCATCACTGACTGGTCGCCCATGGCGCCCCTTCTGACCGCCACCGTGGACGGGGCCGCGATCACCGTTCAGGTCGAGCGCGACGGGCCGCGTTGGTGCTTGGGCCATGCCGGTGCGAGCTTGGACATGCTGGTGGTGCGCCCGCGCCTGGCAGAGCTCGATGCCCTGATGCCGATCAAGGCGCCGCCCGACCTGTCCAAATTCCTCCTGTCGCCGATGCCGGGGTTGCTGGTTTCGGTGAAGGCAGAGGTCGGCCAGGAGGTGAAGGCGGGCGAGGAGCTTGCCGTGGTCGAGGCGATGAAGATGGAGAACCAGCTTCGGGCCGAACGCGACGGCGTGGTGAGCGTCGTCCATGCCGCGGCCGGCGACAGTCTCGCCGTGGATCAGGCGATCCTTGAGTTCGAGTAAGCTTCTAGGGTGCTTTCGGAATGGAACAGCTCGACCGGCCGGATGAGCTGACCTGGGACGAGCGGCGCCTCTGGTTCGAGGAACAGGAGGCCGCTGCCTCTAGCGCCGGTGCCGGACAGCTTTCTGAGCAGGCCTGCGCCTTGATGGTCGACCTGCAGGCGGCCTATTGCGCGGGCGCTTGGACGGCGGTGGTGATCCTCGCGGCCTCGATCGCCGATGCCCAGGCTTTCCTGGCCGGTTTCCCCGCCGACGAGCGGCGCAGCGACCGGTCTTGGCTGCGCGCCCTGCGCAACCGCCTGGTGCACGAGAACCCGAAGGAGCCGGCAATCACGATGGAGGACCACTGGCACAAGCGCAGAGAATGGGAGCGGAATGCGCAGCGCGCGGTGACCACCGCCTTTGCCTCACTCTACGGTGCGCCAAGCGTGGGGCGTCGACGGCGCCGATGATGAAGCGTGTGCGGGTCCGCATCCGGGGGCTGGTCCAGGGGGTCGGCTTCCGCTACTGGACCAAGGATCAAGCCATGGCGCTCGGCCTCGACGGATGGGTGCGCAACCGCCGTGACCGCACTGTCGAAGCGGTTTTTCAAGGTGACGAGGGGGCCGTCGACACCATGATCGCCGCGTGCCGCAAGGGGCCACGATTCTCCAGTGTCGCCGCTGTGGACGTCGAGGATGAATTGACCAGAATCGATAACGGCTTCGAGATACTGCCTACGACTTAAGTCTAATCACTCAGCCGAAACGTGAGTTTGTCCGTGACATCACAGCTTTGTGAGGATATTTGGGTCGGCTGAGGGCTTAGGACTCCGAGGGCGGCTTCTGTACGGTCTATTGAAACCTTATCGGGAGAATTACCGCTCTATTTCTAATGGTCGAAGGCCACCTAGCAAGCCGGCCTGACCAAGTCGAAAGATTCGACGTCCAATCGGCGGACCGTTGGCCGATCCTCTAGGTGTGCGGCGAACCGCCGCGGGCCGTGAGGCAAGAAGAAGAAACAACTCATGACTGACCCGCTGCCGTCGCCGACCCACCCGATCAATCAGCAGAGTCTCGCTTATTGGCTGCAGAAGCGCGGCGGTCGGCTCATGCCGTCTCGAAAGGATCTCGACCCGATCGAGATACCCAGGCTGCTCGCCAATGTCGTTCTGATCGACGTGCTCTCCGATCCTTTGGACTTCTGCTACCGGCTGATCGGCACGGCGATCGAGTACCATTTGCATCGCACACTGGTCGGCAAGCGCATGCGCGAGATCGCCCATCAGATGCCCGGGAGCATTATCTGGTCAACGCTCGAAAACGTTCTCGTCCAGAAACATCCCGTAAGCAGCGAGATTCCCTATGTCGGCCCGCACAAGGACTACAAGATGGCGGAAGACATGATCATGCCGCTATCCAGCGATGGGCAGTTGGTCAACATGCTGTTCGTCACAGTCGCCTATTGGAAGAAATGATGTAGGTTCTCGACACCGGCAGCTCTTCCCTCTGGCGCGAGTCCAAGCAGCGTCAGTGGCGAAGCTGGGAGCTCCGGCGGGCCACCTCGTCGCGGGTTGCCTTGCGTTTCTGCATCAAGGCCCAGCGCCAGACCTGGCGTGCCCTGTTGAAGTCCTCCAGGCTCAAAGAGCGCTTGGCGCCGTCGCGCTCTCGCTCGTACTCCGGATCGTGGAAGAGCAGGCCGGTGTCGTCCACACCGACGATGACTGAGGCGTGCCCGTAGGATCCGTCGCCCCGAGACCGGCGCGCGCGATGATGCGGCCGGCCGTGGCGCTTGAACCAGTACATGAATATGGGACCCTGATTCTCGAGCAACGTCTCGATTTCGCCGAGCCTGAAGGTATGGTCTGACGCACAGTCCGGCACGGCCTCGAACCCTTCGTTGCGGGCCAGGTCCTCGTGGTGGTTCGGATTGGCGGCATTGGCCTCGGCCGAGCCGGTCGGCCAGGCCCCGAGGCGGCCGTCCGACAGGGGGCGCGTATAGAGGCTCGGCAAACCCTGTCTTGGTCCCGCCTCGAAGAAGAAGCCGACCATGCTGGCACTAGCATACCAGCAGCCCGTCGGATCCTCGTAGCCCTGGCGGAGTTGCGACAGCCAGGGGACCGGCAGATCGATCGCCATGTTCCTCCTCCCAAATGCCCAAGTCGTCGGGGATTCTTACCCCTAAGCGGATATGCGGGCTCGAAGGAACCGGGGCCAGTGACCGGAATCACAAGATGCCGGCTTGAGGAAAACTCAGGGGCCGCAAGACGACGGCGTGGCCTACGATTGGTCTTCCGCGCTTCCCACCGGCACCACCGCGAGGCTTGCTCCCTTTCTCGGATCGAAGGCCTGGAGGGCGAGGTCCAGGTGAGTGCCGACGAAGGTCGTGGCCGAGAAGTAGGACGTGGTGGGAACGCCGAGGAGAGGCCCCAGGTAGCTGAAGCCGCCGTAGGTGGTCACCAGGCGGCTGGCATTGGCCACGAGGGCGGTCTGCACAGTCAGATTGTCGCGCGGCGCGTACCACTGGCTGGCGTCGACGATGTTGTCGGCAGCGGCTGCGGACATCGCGCCCTTGTGGTCGTCGAGCTGCGTGCCGGTGTTGAGCAGCACGACCTTGCCGCGCTCCGCGAGGCCGGCAATGGTCTGCGCGGTGAAGCGGGCGTTGGCCTCGCTCTCCGGCAGGCAGTCGGAGTAGTAGAACTTGACGGCGGTGTAGGGCTCGTCGAAGGGAAGTTGCGCCGGCGGCTCGAAGCCACCGGGGATCGGCTGAAAGTCCAGGTGCTGCAAGAGCGGGTGGCCGCCGAAGCGGCTGCGCCAGATGTTACGGAACAAGCGGTAGATCGCCGCCGGCATGACCGCCACGTGGTCTTGGATCCCAAGCCGCTTGGCGGCCGCAGCGATCAGTTCTTGCTCGTAGGCGCTACGCGCGAAGGGCTTCTTGCCGTCCTGTTCCCTTTCTAGACGCTCGTTGCCTTGCACGAACTCTTGCGGGGTCATGAAATCGAAAAGGTCGACGTAGCGCCCGGCGATCCCGCGGTACCAAGGCTCCGCCCCGCCGCGCGAGATTGCGATCACCCGTTCCGGTGGGATGCCGGCTTCGCCCAAGCGCTTGCGCAAAAAGGGGATCCAGTAGAGCAGCTCGAAGCCGACCTCCATGAGCCAAGGGCCGACGATGATCGGCTTGTCGCTCGTCGAGGCCGCCGCAATGGCTGCGAGAGACTCTTCGTCTTCCATACGCTCGTTTACGGCGACCAGATCGGTCAGCTTGGTGAGCGTCGGAAAGACATAGGGCTGGTCGAGATCGGCCAGGGTTTCGCGCACGATGCCGGAAATGCTGCCCGGGCGGCGTTTCGGCTCCAAAGCGCCGATGGTACGGCCGAATAGGCGTCCCGCAACCTTCCGGCGCTGCTTCTCGTCAAGCTGCGCAATTCGGAGCAGGGAGGTCTCGTGCAGGGACAGTAGAGTGTCGAGCGCCGCGCGGCTTCTTTCGTCGCGCAGTAGCCTCGCGTAGGCGCTGACAATGACCTGTTGCAGAAGTCCGTTCGGAAGGAGGGGCATGCCTGTCGCGATCCTCGAATGGTCTATCCGGCGGCTCCGGCGGCACGCTTCTTCGTCGTCGAGCCTTTCTTGGCGCCCTTTTTTCTCGCCGGTTTCTTTTTTGGGGTCAGGAGGCCAGGGAGCAGGGCTTCGGCGCCGTAGAGCAAGGGACCGGCAATTGGTCCGAGGATCCGCTCGGCGGTCGTCGCTCTCTGCGGTCCCGCAATGGCGGCGTTCGCCAATCCTTCGATGGCGGCGACGACCCGTGGCGTTGCGGGTTCCTCGAGACCGTGCGGCCGGAGAAAACCGGCCACATCGGGACCTTCGGCTCCGCCCGCATTACGATCGAGCTCGACCGCGAGTGCCGCCACATGGTCGTCGAAAGACTCGCTGACGACGATGAAGCCGTGAGCCACAAGATGGGCAAAGTGGACCTGGCCGTCCTGGCTCTGCGCAAGCTCGGGCAGGCGGATCGTAAAGCAGCGCTTGCCGACGATGCCGGCTTCCAGCATGGCACTGGTGTTGATTCCGACCACGCCGGCGGAGTGCCAGAGCGAATGGAAATAGTCCGCCTTGTCCTCGGCCGAGATCGGCATGCGGCCGCCCTCGGGAAAGACCACAACGTTCTCGGCCTCGGTCACCCGCGGGTCCTGCCATTGGGCGGCGATCTTGCCGCTTTTGGGATGGGGGCGGAGAAGCACGCCGGCACTTCGCAGCCGCGGGTCGTCGGCTTGCCTCAGGGCGTCGATCCAGCGGGCGACGAACTCGACTTCGTTCCGATTGATGAAGATCGATGACGCGGTGTAGAGGAAATAGGGCCGCGCCGGGTCGAGCCCGATCTTGGCGCAGAAGGCGCTCCGGTTCAGCGCCGGCGTCCGTCCGAACCAATCGTCAAAAAGCTGGGCGCCGGTTACCGTCACTCGATCTGCCGGCACGTCGTGGAGCTCGACCGCCTCGCGTTTCTGGTCCTCGTTCCAGACCTGAACCAGATCGGGCGCGAGCTTGATCAAGCCTTTGTTGGTCAGGTTGTCCCAGGACGCAACGCCCAGCATGGTCGGTAGCCCGAGACTGCGCGCCGCCTTGACGAAATCGATCTGACTCCCGCCCAGGTCGATCAGCGGGGTGACGAAGACCAGATCCGGGGCGACCTCGGCGATCGCGGCGCGGATTGTCCGATCGACCGGAATTGCCGGTTCGAACCGCTCGAGCCGCCGATTCCAGCGCTCGGCTTCTGCAGCCCGCCGGTCCGCCGGTCGCTCGGCAAGCCAGCGCAGTCGTGGCACCAGGTTGGCCGCGACCCGGTCGGCGCACTTTTTGGCCTGCGCGTGAAAGGGTTGTTGATAGCGCGTGAAATCGCGGATCAGGCGGAGCTGGCGGCAGACGAATCTGAGGCTGCCGCGGTCCTCCGGCATCGGCACGAGGCTGATTCGCGGCGAGTGGTCGAGCAGGGAACGGGCGAGCGCCTTGATCTCAGGACCGGCCTTCTCATCACCCCGCTGCGGTCCCAGCACGACCTCGTGACCGCGGTCCGCAAGGTCGCGTATCACCTGCTCGTAGTTGCGCAGGTAGTGGATATCGAGGATGAGGAAGAGGAGTCGCATGGCGGCGGAGGATGTAGCACCTGCATGGCGCTTTGCAAGCGGCCTGAACTCTGTCGACTGAGAGGCGCTGCAAGCATTTTTCTTGGTTTCTCATTCCTCGGATGGGGCGATATCGAGCTCGTCGAGGATCCGGTCCGCTTCGCTGTCGCCGAGCGCGCGGGCTTTCTCGAGGAGCGCCAGGGCGTCGGCGACCTTATCGATCGCCGGGTCCTCGAGGTGGACGAGAGCCATGTGGGTGTAGCCCCGCGCCTCGCCCAAGTCGGCGGCGCGCCGGTAGTGGTCGAAAGCCGCGTCCAAATCGACGCCTTGGTCCAGGAGGCCCTGGTGATGAGCCAGGCCGAGGCTGAAGGCGGCTTTGCCGCGGCCAAGCTCTGCGGCTAGTCCCAGATGCTGGACGGCGGCGGCAGGATCGGCGGGCACGCCGCTGCCGGCGATGTAGCAATCCGCCATCAGCTCGTGGGCGAGCCCGATCAAGTCGTCGCTTGCCTCGCTTTCCTCGTCGATCACCGACTGAAGAAGGCCGACCGCGCGCTCCGGCTCCGTCTCCCCGGTCTCGCCGGAGAGGAGAATCATTGCGAGGCTGACCTGCGCCGCACCGACCGGATCGGCCTCGACGATTTCCTCGAGCAGCAGGCGCAGATGGTGGTGGTTCGGCGCAGCATCAAAGTTGAGTAGGGCGGCAATCACCCGGCTCGCCGCCTCGTACTGGCCCGTCGCCAGGTAGCTTTCGGCAAGTTGGTAGGCGCCTTCGAGGCTCATGCCTTCGGTCACGATGGAGGTCCGGGCTCAGTTTGTGCGGTAACTGGAGAGGTTTCGTAATGGTCCCCCGGGAAGCATTTTGCAAGCCCGGCCGGGGTAGCTAATCTGTAACGGGAGTCGCTGTACTATGCTTGTTTTCCCGAAGCGCCCTAGGGCCGCGCAATCGGGAAGTATAGAGAGGGAGCCGTCGAGATCGCGAGCGGATTCACAGTCGAGGAGCAGCAGCGTTTCAAAGTGCTGCTGAAGGTCGCGGCGGAGAGCCCTTATGAGGGTGAGCGCGCCAACCTCCACATTTTCGTCACGTAATGTCTTCATCGGGAAAGAGAAGAAAGGAAAACACTGAAATAAGAAGGAAGAGGGGAATACAAAATCCCTTGTCATCTCTTAATTGTCAAAGGATGAAAATCCTCTCTGGAGATCAAATAAAGTAAAAAGAGAAAGCTTTCATGTTCTCTCAGACACCCCCTCCCCCACCTTTTCCCATTAGTGGCGCCATTCCCATGTATACACGTAATAAATATTATCACTATGATAACATAAAAAATTAACAAGAACAAAAAATGAAATAAGACATTAAAATGCTGAATAGAGTAACTGGTAGTTCAGTTGTATTGAAGGTGTATAAAACAGAGATTTGTATCGTTATATATATCATCCTTATATACGTATGTATGCAAGTATGTATGTATGTAGGTATGTATGTATGTATGTATGTATGTATGTATGTATGTATGTATGTGTGTTTATGTATATATTTACGAGCTCATTTTGTACATTTGTCTGTACACAAATATACATATTAATTATTATTAAGACACTGTTTTCCCGTCTGATTTCTTCATTTTGGTCATTTAGTCCTGCTTGACTTCTTTCTCCCTCTCTTACACAATTAACTGTATCTGTGTTGTGCCCTGGCATTATATATTGCAACAGTTTACTACTTATTCAGATGGATATATATATATATATATAGTTTATATATATATATGTATATATATACTTTTCAAAGAGAAATGCTATATTTTTCAAGGCTATATTCTTCTTTAGCAGTTTCTCCTCATTGCTGAGGAAGAATTATTTCGAAGCCTCAAAAATGTAATTACTGTTAAGTATTTTTGAAACGTATGTATATATCTCATAAACAGGTGAAGTGCAGCTCATTGAGAAACTATATATTATGTTTCTTTATATATTATAGTAAAGAATTCAATACACGATGAAGTGCTCAATGCAAGGGTTTCAGAGCTAGAAAGAATTGAGAGGGAAAGTACAGTCCGGACTTTTGGTATTACTCTGAGTTTCACGCTAAGGCGTTCATCAGATATCTGGCCAGATATATACATATGTATATGCATATCCGTAGTATTTACCTGAGTAGATATAAATATACAGATAGTTGTCAAATTTGAAAACTTGATAGACTGAAATCTTTTAAGCCTATACTGAGTGATTGTATATAGTAATGCTTGCGACATTAGAAAACGCAGCAGTCACACAAATGTTTCAGCATTGCTACGTTTGCTAACTTGCCATGGATTTTCTGTACGTTTTCTTTCAGACTTGATAAGAATTTCCAAGAAAATATAGATTTTGTCCTCGCACTTTCAGGCCATTGCAAAGGGACTATATTACTAGACACCCAGTCGTTATAATGTAAACAAGAAAAAAATTCATTGGTTTTACTATTTACTTGAAATATCTTTACTGTGGCTCCAAGATAAATATAATATGAATACATTTTAAAGTAAAACAGTAAAACCTTCTCTCTCCGACTAAAACTGGCAACATTATTTTTCTGTTATCAAAATTATCAGTATCTTTACGCTGGAGTACAATCTCAATATATCGCACCGAATGTAAATGTCAACCTCATTTCTTCATCACTGCAGCGATTATATAAGGGAAAATAAATTTTCAAACTAGACATTCCCTTCAAGTGCTCCAGCTTTAAAATGTTGAATCGGGGTCTTTATAAAGTCCATCCATTAACTTTTATTGAACTGATAGGCAGTAAGTGCAGGATGGTTCTAAACGACCTGGAGAACTATTCGCATATACTTGTGGAAAGTTGTCTGAACATGGCACCGCTTCTATTTAAAGATATTTACTTCAACATTCGTACGGAGATTATTAATTTCACAATGATATATACACCAAGTTGTACTTTTATAAATAATAATAAACTACAGATGTAAAAACCGACACGGTATTCCGTCGACTACTGACCTACCTTTACACATGCCAAGTGGCTTGCTATCCACAATGAATTCAGTAACACAACTAACAACAGTAACAAGAAGGATGCGTTTGTACGCTCCTAACTGTGCCATATTTTAAACTTATAAAAAAGAATTCTGCATTCTACTGTATTTATACTTTAGCATTTAAATCGTAGACAAAAGCCGCATTATGTAAACTTTACAAACGGTTACTATGGAAATTGTATTTACGTTGTTGGAATCTGTGGATTCCACGGAGAGCCTCGTTTGAAAATAATTGTATACCATAAATATTTACAGTGAAAACGATGTCATTGTATTTGTCCTGTGATAGGTCTTATTATTCGTAACAGTTGTGAGAGGCGATATCGTGCATATGTTTTCATACTACAGACTCAAGTAAGATCTACATATGCTAATAGAGTCACTCACTTATCTTACTTACTTGGCCGAGCTGGCTCGGATATCCATCACTCTCTTTCTCCAGTCATTTATATTGTCCACTGCAAAGGCAAGATCCTCCACATAGCATCCCGAATCAGGCCAGACAACAATATACTAATACATGCGGCATCTTCGATTTCTGATTGTTTATTTCCTTTGGTCTTTGACTTGACTTACTTGACTCATGTGCTTAATCCAAATGGGATCCTTGCGCACTTTGAGTTAACAAGACTCCTCCATTTTACGCGGTCTTTTACTATTCGTTCAGCTGTCTGTGGAGTTCCAGAACCACATCTTCTCGTATTAGATCTCTCGATCTCTTGTTCGGTCGTCCCAAAGGGCTTTTCTTTTCGGAGTCGTTCATATAAGCTTTCAGGACATACCTTTCATCGTTTCTTATGATGATATTACCAAAGCAGTTCCTTCTTTTTCTCCTTACTGGTTGTGATATGTCAGTTTCAATATTTAACACCTTCATAAAATCACATCTGTATTTTCTCTTGTTGCTTTATAAATTGGGTAAAGTAACAATAAAGAGCTGCTTGCTATGACTGCACAGTAAAATATGTTTCGGGCGGAAGAGACCGAATTAAATATACTAAAAGCTTGAATTATATTGTAGACTCTTTGTATGTAAGAAGGTCATAGAAGGTTTATAGTGATAGTCTGCTGATTAGCTTTGATTATCCTTCTCTCACTGGATCCTCGCGAAATAATCAGATTTTTTCAGAATTTATCAATACAGAACAAAACGCCAAAGCTTGTGATAATTTTGTATAGTGCAGAGTAAAAATCGTCACTTTGTTCTCAGCAGTTTTGCAAATGTTTGGCAATTTTCTGGTGATTTCATAATTTTCACGGGAGAAGAAAATTGATATTTTCTTTTCTTTTTAATCATTTTGCATCAAATTAGCCATTTATTAAGTCTATTTGAATACTTCTGTATCTACTTTAAAATGTTTCTTAAGCGATTCCAAAAATAAGAAAAGTTTATCAGCTGAATTTTCTTGCGTTCACTTTGCAAAGTTCCGTTGACTCGGTCAACTGTCATTTACGACGTCGTATTTATTGCAGGTTAGTCGTCCCTGAAAATGATTTACACATGGCACCTTCAAACGACGGTAAAGTCTGAGAATTTCATTTTGAATGGCGTCCTACATTAATTTGTAATACTATAAAACCTTTTCCTCAGCGGGCTAATAGCGAGTTTAGCATATTTTGTTTATTTGTGTGACTTTTTTATGAAATCGTTTAACTAGACGTAAATGAATTACCCAACCCAGAACACTGTTTATGTTGTTCTCCATACATTATCATAAACATCAATTGTACGTTTTGTAAACTATTTGGAGCGTGCGTGTTGTTGTATGGCCCTAAAAACTTAGCCTGGAAACCAACGGCTGGGGTTCGATACTAGTGCTGATAAGCTTGGATAACTTTCTTTTCTGAAAATCACTTGATCAACCAAGTCCATGCGAGGGAGTATTCAGACGGGGGGGGGGGGATCCACACTCTAAAAGTCCATCGGATAGAGAGTACCTACTTTTAGGTAGCGCAGTGCTTGTCACTCTTCGTGACGCTGGTTATGCTGGTAAATCGGGTTACAAGTAATTATGGCATGCTCAGCCACGTCAGTTCACTGAGCAAGGCGGTAACCTGATTCAACGGTTGAGCTTTTCTATGTTAAAATGTACAGTATCCCATACGAAGAATGTTACTGTATTATTGTTACTCCACTTCTTGATAAATTATTGCCATCTTCTTATTAAATATTTAGTGATTAATATCTTTCCTGCAGATAATAGGCACTCAAAATGGACGTTTATTTTAATACATTTATCTCACTATGACCCAAAATATATAACTTTACTTTAAGTACTGAAAGTGTATGCAACCGTTCTCTAGCAGCAGACCCTTTATCGTATAAGAATGATTAGTTCCAGACACCTTAGCGAATTGGAGCTTCATACAAAATGAAAGTGTGTGAGTAATAAAAGAGTTTGATTAGGAATTTCACGTTAAACAAAAATGCATTTTGTGCTTCTGTTTGGGGAATGACGCCTTGAACGACCAAAACGTAGTATTTATTTGTTTTGCTTCTTAATAGCTTACGGAGCCCTAGTGTATCATTCGCAGAGCCAGGTTGAGGACGACTACTTTAGGAAGCATTTTGAGAATCGGCGCCAACAAAAGTAAATTAAACATTACCTATCATGTTCGGATGGGTGGATGCACTACTACAAGTGTGAATATCAAGTTTCTAATGTTCCAAATAATACAGATAAGCTTATGTTAAAAACCCTTGAATGGTGGATCCAGCAATTGAGTATGGCGGAAGGGGAGGGGTAGATTAAATTCAAAGGGCCGATTTCAGCACTCGACAAAAGTGAATTGCATTAAGTTTCCTGTGTCATTAACTCTCGGTCTCGGTCAACATTCAATAGTTGTCATCACTGAATCTCTGACGAAACCAAACCATCCAATCAGCTTATCTTTAGTCAAAATTAAACGCCCAAACTTTATGGAAGATCCTTGGTAGGGGAGGCTGTAGCAGGAGTGGTACCCTGTTGGATCTGCCATTACATTTCAAAAATCACTGGACCTCAAGACAATCTAAATATTTAATTCTAGAATTCATTTGCAAGTGTTAATTGTTGATTTGTGGTAAGCAGAGGACGTCAGTTATGACAAATATCTTTCGCAAAAAATAATAGAAACACAAAGATATGTGCCCAGCACAAGGTGCGTAGATGAAAGATAGAGATGAAACATTATATGATGAGCTTTCGGTATATGCTATCACCATCCTCGGATCATCAAACTACATTCACAAAACACACTGGGCTAAAACTGCATCATCATCATCGTCTATGTGCCATGCCAGTAGCTTGGGCGATCACGGAAGTCTAGCAGGTTCTGTCTAGACAGTGATGAATGCAGTCACGAAGCTGGCCCTCTAAGAGAGGATGGGGGCGGTTGGGATTTCCAAAATATGAAAGGGGGGCGGTCATAAGTTTCATCATTCTTCGGAAATAGTCCTAATAATAGCATCCATTTAATTTTATATCACATTTGGTTATATCGATACAAAAATTCAACTGAAAGTGGCATTGTATAGTCTAAATTCTAGCTGGGGCAGCTAAGCCGTTGGTTGAAAGTGGTCAAAAAAGTTTGTTTATTAAGGCCAAAAGTCACAATTTTTGTATAGTTTTAAAGTTATATCTCACGGAAGGAATTTTCAAGGAACTTTCAACGCACCTACCCATGGACATACGGGCAAGAGTCACCCCACAGTCATCCCATAGGTCCGGCATTTTTTATTTCCAATGCATTATGATATAATAAATTGAAGAATATATACGCCGATCAGAATGTTAGGGGGGCGGAATACGATAGTGAATTATCTCAAGGGGGGCAGCGCCCGCCCTTGCCCACCCTTACCTTCGTGACTGGATGAATGGTATTACAGTTACTGCCAGCTGTTTCTATCTCTGCCTTTCTCTGCCTCTTGTATCTTCAATCTTACCAGTTGTTGCAAGCTCTTCAATTCATCTGGCTCTGATGATAAGCCCAAACTCTTTTACCTGTTGCATTTTTATTCCCTTTAACAGATCTTTTTCTTTATTTATCGAAGAATTTCTTCGTTGCTTTTTCTTTCGGTCCAGCTGATGCCCTGAATTCTTCTATAACACGATAGTTCGAAACTGTTGATTTTCCTTTCTTCTTGCTTTCCAACGTTCAATACCTTGCATCCATATTTCATTACTGACCAGAGATAGCATTTCAGAACTCTTAACTAAGTCTCAATGGATAGTTTCTTGTTTGTCAGCATTCTTTTTAAATATGCAAAAGCGGTTTTGGCTTGTCCAATTCTTTTTGAAATTTCGACTGTGTTCTTGCCATCTAAAGTCAATATGTGACCTAAGTAATTAAAATTATAGACTTAATTGACCTCAATATCGTCAATTACGATTTTGCATTTGGGAATTTCATTCTTTTTTGAAAACACAATGGTATTTTTTGTTGTTGTTCAAGATAAGATCATATTTTTTACTTTCCTTGTTCACCCTGTTCACTAATTCTCAAGGATTACTTTCTTAAGGAGTTTGTAAAGAAAACTGTTTCAAATTCAAAATGGATGTTGTTTTAAGTTATTTACCTCATTTTGACCCTTGATTATCCTTCAATGCATGTCATGATACATTCACTGTAAATGGGAAGGCAACAAACGCAACCTTGTCTCAGTCCTCTTTTGATCTTTCTCCAAGTACCCAGCTTATTTTCATGTCTTATCGTTGCGCTCTGATCCCGTTATAAATTTCTGATTAGTCTCCAGCTCTTCCCTTAATATCGATGTCTTCTAACACTTCCACAAAGGTCTTATGTGGAACTTTTGACAAATGCCTTAGCATAGTCGATCATACAGACATAGAGACTTTGCTTCATTTCGAAATTCTTTCTATGAGTGTTCCCATTATATAAATAGCATTCTGGGTTCCCTTTTCCGTTTCTGAAGTAACAATGTGTGTAGCGCTATTCATCAGAATATTAAGAATAATTTTTGTAGTATGGCTTACTAAACCGATAGTTCTATGAAGTTTGCATTTTTTTGTAAAACTATAAAACTTTAGAAGATCTGTTGGAATGGTTCCAGTGTCATATATATTATTAAAAACAGCAGTTACTTTTTCTAGGCCAATTTCACCTGCATTTTCAAAGATTTTTATGTAATAGCATCTGTCCCTGATATAATGTCCAACGATATAATGTCCAACGATATAATGTCCGACGATATAATGTCCAACGATATAATGTCCAACGATATAATTTCCGACAATATAATGTACGATGATATAATTTATGTCATAATCGCCACACCTTAGAAATGTAACTAGCATAGTGATATAAACAGTTGATGTTCTGATTCGATGGAGTAAAGAGTAGTTTCTGTGTTATCTCCTGAACCTGCGATATCATACGTATAACTACATACACAACAAAGATATTATACCTGTTGCCTTTCTCCAGTACATTTTCTTCATAGCAGCTTTAACCTCGGGCTTCAAAATGCTATGTCCAAAATTTTAATCTTTGCTCGTTGGCCTGTCCCGTCTATCGTCATTAAATAGTTCGTCGATATATTCCTTTCATCGCTGAATGACTTCACTTTCCTCTATTATAATGCTTCTAATTTTTAGCTTTTATACATCCTCCTGAAGTGCAGCTTTGTTTTTCCCCAGCAATTACTTGATATTTTGATGTATCTTTCTGTAGTCGGTGCTTTTAGTAGACTCTGTTTCATCACATAAGTTGGTAAACCATTTTTATTTTTCATTATTTCATTATTTCATTATTTATTGTGCGACATTGATTTTTATTTCGTTCATAATGACGTCTCTGTTCCATCAAATTTAATGTCTTCTGTCATCCACTTCTTTTTACATATTTACTTTCAGGGTATGGTCTCTTTTGCTGTATTAAATAGTATTGTTTTGAAGTTATTATACTCTTCATCGACATCAGTACTTGTTTTTACTTTCAAAGCTTCAAAACGATTTTTTTAAACAGAAATTTATCTTTTATCAATGGGTTTATTAGTTGGTAGTAATCAAAATTAGGAACCACTGGATTCTTCTTTTTGAGTATTTTAAGCTTCAGCCTAAATATATAAACTACAGGCGCATGTTGGTCGCTAAAATCTCCTCCTGGATAGCTTTCTGATAGTGAAATTAAATTTCTTATCTTTTCATCTATGGTGATAAAGTCAATTTAGTTTCTAGTGCTGTCTCCGGAACTTTTCCATGTCCACAAATTTCTTGGATGTTGTTCAAACAATGTATTAGTTATCACTTGTCCGTTTGCATTGCACCACTCAATCTGAGTTTCACCACAATCGTTTCTTTTTGCAAGACCATATTTGCCAACGATGTCATCAACTCTCCCTCTGACTACTCTGGCATTCAAGTCTCCCATTGCAACACAGATTTCCTGGCTTTTACAGTAACTTTTTGGTAGATTGAGCTTTTCATAGAATTCGTACATTTCTTTGATAGTTGCATGTTGAGTGGGGACGTAAACTTTAATAACGTTGATGTTAAAAGGCTAGTTTTCGATTGTCACTAAAATGATTCTGTTTGACATAGTCCAGTATCCTTTGATATTCTGAGTTAGTGATTTAAATATAATAGCGACACCTTTTTCGTGTTTGTTTCCCCCAAAAGGTATAATCATACTATCTTTTGCCTGAAGATTTGAAGAACCAATCCACCTAGTTTCGCTAAGATCTAAGATGTCGGTGTTGAACAGTAAACAATGTTGTCTCCAGACAACAAGCGGAAGCCATTAGTTACAGTTTCGGACATCGTTATCAAACAGAATAATACATAACAGAAGATTTCTTGTCAGTTATTAATACGTTCATTGATAGTATATAGTAGAAGTAGATAGTAGAAGATAATATATAATAGAGATAATTTGGCAACATCAATGCAGTGACTAGATTTGACTGTAATAGCTGGGTAAGATCTAAATGATGCGCCATTTCTACCCTTAAAGATATGCGTCTGGAAATGATTTTCTGCTATCATGGCTGAACCTTATGAAGGAAGGTAAACATTTCAAAGTGGAAGCATCTTTGAAAAGGGGAAAACTCCACCCCAAACATTTGACATATATCTGAAGCTATAATTATGATGAGTATTATTAATTTAGAAAAATGTAATAGAATATATTTTTCTTGATACAATTATTAACACAGTGAATAGCAAGCTTGATCCAAATGAATATAGAGATTCTGAAAATTGCTGCTGTGTGCTGCCAATGATAGACATTTACTAACTGTATTTCAATGACGTAGATGAAACGTACAAAGGCGATATCAGCATCATCAGTTAGAAATCCAACCGAGACGATTTGCTGTCCCGTTTCAGAACAGGATTGACTAATCTATACGAAGTATAATTGCTTACACGAAGAAAAGGCTTTACGGGAAGTACATTTTTTCAACACGTGACCTCTCAGGAGTTGAACTAGAGGGGCGGAGGGGGAGGCCTCCTCTGTTCTAATTTTTCTACCGAAAATTGTGCCCTCATCTTAAGCACAACTAAAGGGAGGCCTTGCCCTTGAACGCAAGATCGTAACTGTTGGTCTTCATTTTCATGAGCCACTTGGTTCTTAACAAATCAGCGTTTTGAGCCTCAAATAATTCTCAAGTCGATTCTTAAATTTTTATGCAATGAATCTATTGTGAGCTGGATGTCGATGTCCACCGGTGGATGATTGGGAGCTAATGTGGCGACTAGAGAAATAAAAGTGTGCTAGCATCGGAGGTCACCTAGCTCAGTTGGTAGAGCGCACGCCGCGAAAGCGTGGGTGACGGGTTCGATCCCCGGTGGTGACATATTTTCTATTTCCCTAGTGTTCTATTCAAAAGTAAATATTGTAGACAAAGCATTAATGGAAGCAAAATTAATTATTAGAGTATAGAAGTCCTGTTAAGTTAAGTACCATCGAACACAACTATGACGTGCAACGCTTGAGAACCCTTTGCAGTTATTATCCTTGCAATGTTTCCATGGATTTGCAAGTAGCTTACGTAGCCAGTATACATAATCTTCTATGAGTGGTCCTTGGTATGAATTTAATGTTTTAATCATTAAAAATCAAGCAAAGGCAAATAGCAAGGACCAATGCCCTAGGTTGTTACGTAGTGCCAGTATAAAAACAGTTTCCATTTCAACTATTTCCATTTCTTTTGTTACTTAAACCTGATTGAACTGATGTACTGGAGCTAAAAAATTTTAAAGATTTTACTCAGTTGATTAACTTAAAAATCGTATCATTAAGGGTTATAAATGTAATGATTATCCAACACGATGAAGACGGAGTACAGGCATTAAAGGTTCAAACAGTCAACCCGAAATACTCCATACTCATTCGAAGCTCACCTGTCTAAGCCATTGGATATATTTAAACAAAGTCAATAAGCAAGTTGCTACACTATGAACTTGATTCATGTTGCGCCTGTAGATAAATAATAATGCCAGAATAGGCTCAAAACTAGACCTTGGGACCCAAAAGCTCTTTGGAAAAACGAAGATGTAGGTGGGCCCCTTGGTGATCTGACTTACAGATGTTTGAGTGGAAAACCAGCAAGTAGGAATGTTAAAATGGATTTATATTCTCAAAATTTTATTGACAGGTTATTCTTGTACAAGGACCACCTCATCTCTCTATTGAATAAGGTTTAATAAAATACATTGTTACTTTTACCGGTTTTTATCCTAATTTTTATCTTAATTTCTCTTTATACGTCATAATTTTTTCAGGCATTTTCATTTCTTTCAAAACTTAATTGCCTCTTTTATGCTTACTTTTGCTTAAGTTATGCTTACTTTTACCTTCTTTTATTATATGTAGTTCCTGTACTTCACTACTACTTGTATACAGTTCTCTTCTTTGTAATAGAGTATATATTAGATTGCTTTTTGCTATTCTGAAACTAGTGATCTCTCCCAATTATCGTATCTCAATACTTACTTGCCTCTTTATTGCTCATTTTCAGATTTAGCAAACACATAATGTTAAATTGCGTTTTTAACGGATTAATTTGCAAAATTACTTTTACAGTATTTAGAAAGAGGGGAGGGGGACTATCAACTACATTAGAATTACACTGATGTTACGTAACACTTCATGTTAACCTTGTTAGTGGAATTCTTGCAATTTACCATGTGAAATTTACCTGTGAAGGGGCCCAGAAAAAAAATTACTTACAATATTAAGAAAGTAGTGTAACTCAAACTTTTTTATCAACACAAAAATCTCATATGTTTGGCTTAAATCGTCCTTTTGATACTATTATTATTATTTGACCCTATTTGCCTTCCTTGTTAATTACAGTTTGATGTATTCCATTCTAGTAGGTCTACTCCACTAGCCTCCGAATGCCTTCTAGATGACCCTCTTTCCTTACCAAACTTTTTAATATAATTATGAAATATTGCACTGCAATAAAGAAAGAGATTTGATAACTTTAGCTGGTAATTTCTTACTTCGCTGCTTTATTTCAAATAATTCATCTCCTTTAATGAGTCTGACTTGTAACATGTATTGTAGAACTCTCTAGCACTTCCTGTTTGGGATGTACACAAATTTACAGCAATTCTCCTAGATTTTAGTCCCGTCACTCAACTGGCACTATTCTTTAAACCTTGGTTTTCGTAAAGGTGCAATGCCCATTATAGAAAGTAAATTGTCAGTAGTTCTAACGATCAGTTTTTTATGAAGCCGTTACTGTAAATTATTTGGTGCAGACTTTGCACTGAGAGGTATAGATATATCATTTTGATTGACATAAAAAGGTATCTGCAAAGTAACGAAACAGAAGATGACAAAGCAAGAAAGATGGCGAGAGAAGAGGAGGGAATAAACAATGAGCATTACGTTTTTGTCTTTTTTCTTTACAAATAACAGTACAATAAGTGCTCTCTTCTGTAGTATCTTGCAAGATCCTAAAAATGCCTACATTTTAACAAGTCGATCATGTTCTAAACATACCCTTTCCTTACGACATGTTAATATGTGCTATGAGCAGAACCCTTAGCATAAATTGAAATATGTCAAGGCAAGTTGTTTGAAATTCTGCAACTTGAAGCTACCAATGCCCTGAACGAAACCTCTGTTTGAAAAAGTGAGATACATAGTGCGTCGGCAATGGTGCAAAGAAAACAACAATCTGACGTGAAAATAATACTTCAACTATTGTCAGTTTACAACAGATCCGCCGATTCTGGTCAACTCAAAACCAGCCTATGTGTCTGTGTATTCTATCTCCAGTACAACATATTTGAACAACTCAATATGTAGTGATTTTGGTACTATATTGTATTAGAGTATTAGTAATTGATATTTGCTGCCATTATTTAACAATTACCACTATAAAATCAACTACTTTCTATCAGTTAAGGTCGGCAGCGGGCTGGCTTGCATAGAAAGTACGGGACTGCTGGCCACTGCATGTGAACTGCGGAACGTAATTGCAGAAAGTAATCTATTTTGCATATAGCATTGTGTAGGCGACGATAAACCCAAAGACACAACAGTCTTGATTATGTGGTTACGATGACAAGTTTTTCTTCTAGTAGTTGCGCAAATTGTGTCTACAAGTTTGATCTTATTGCCTTATTCCTTTGCTAAATAAACTCGTTAGTTAACATCAGCCAAGCAGCCAGGCAAATTTTGATGGGGGGGAAATTAGATCCTTCCTTCAGAGCAAGTCCACCGAGTTTTTATAGTCCCAAGAAGGCTCAGACTTCTCATCTTTCTCGTCTAGTGAATTGGTATAAAAAAGTGATCAATTTATTAATGCCTGTAAGGATTTTTCTAGGGGGGGGGGCAAATGTGGCTACGTTCAACCTGTTGGGCAGGCACAGCCATCAACCCCCCACCCCCCGCGCCCGCCCTTGGCTGCGTGCCTGGTTAACTTCACAGCTTCAGTTCTGTAGAATGTCTGCAGCTGCTTTTAAAAATACTGTAATGAATATACAATTGCCACCATGTAGGCTAAACGGGTCGGGCCCTTCATTTCTCTGAAGTTCCTAACGCAAAATAGGCCGCAATAATATCAATCGTATATATAACGAATGATACGAAATAATTATGTGTGAAAGACGTTCAAATATATAGTGGACCGAAATTGCCAATGTGTTGAGTATGGACAATAAGTCGGGACTGTGGATAAATATGGTCCGCTGCTGACCTTAGCATATCTCAATTCAAATGATATTAAATTACTCTTTACTTCCGACCTATGTTTCACAAAATACATTCACAGGTCAGTACCAAGCGGGAAATATCGGGAAAGCTCGCTCAACTGCCCTTTAAAGTTTCTATGCCAAATTTCTCTCAGATAAATAAATCATTGTAGTTTTTTAAGAAATAACTGTTATTAAACTTGGACTGGCGCAGCAGTCTTACATTTGTATTGTTTATGGGATAATGGCCTTCCTTAGCCTTGTCATGTTGCAGTGGTAGCAGCCCTACAATTTTTACTTACTCTACCCTTTTATTTTACCCTTCGTACGGCACAGATTACATCAGTCAATGTGCTGCAGTGGGGTGTTAGATGGGCCGACTGATGGAAGTGTTGATAACACGGTAAAATTCGAAAATTAAGAACATATTTGGCTACTCAACTAATACAGGTTCTTGTAAAAGAGGGAGTGAATATAATACATTTTTAAGCATATGTTGTTCATACTATAGTGTGGCTATGGATAGATGGGGGTGAGTGGGGAGACTTTGGGGTTTTTTGAAATACTTTTCTTTCAATTCGTCAAAGTGCGTATTAAAAATCTGTACATACCACTGTACATATTACGATGCTAATCGTAGAATTGTTTCCTTTCGTACTTTATCTGTTAAATTTAACTTCAGGACTGAACATTCCATTAACAGAGCCAGCAACGATAGCATCAAATTTTAAGAATTTTGTTAATTTAGAATTACCAATTTTAGCTAGTTAGACTAGGTACAGGCAGAATTTTTAGGGGAGGGCCAAATTTACGATGTCTGATATCCATGTTAGAGAGGCAAATCCGGAACAGGGTGAACCAATGTATAAGGCAATATACGGTCATTGCATTTCATCAACAATTTCTCACTTCTAAGAACTGAAGGTACAAATATACATGTCCGAAAGTATGTTATAAATGTGTGAGTTCAAATGTTGACACTAGTATCAGAAAGTCATAAAGGCCTTGGTTACGTGGTGGCAACGACAAGCTTAGCACACTATTTTCTTAAAGATATTGAACATATTTCCACACATTTCAAATGCTCGCTTAGAAAAGGATACCCTCGATCAAATATAATTTTAAGTCAATTTTTAAAAAAGAACGTCTTCTAAATCTTGTGTGGTAAATCGAATCGCATAAAAATTTTGCAAGTGGCACTAAGCAAATAAGGCATTGAGCATTTTGTTGCCACCACGTACCTAAGGTCCCTGATGCCTAACAAGCGTTATTTGGTTTAATCGTGTATGCTTTCTGTTGCTGCTTATTGCTGGTGAGTTTATCCAGACTGCTAGCTACTGCAAGTAATGTGTGTCTCCGTATTCCCACTAACAAAATCTGAAATAAAATTATTTATTATTTCATTTCTAATTTTACTATTTTGCAAAACCCCTGATAGTCAAAGGACCACCAATAGTACCTTACAAGCCAGATATGGCCCCCAAGCCGTACTTTTCTCGACTATGCCTTAGACATACCTAGTAGATCAATTTGTGGTTGGTCTTGTTTAAATGCATTTATACTTTATTCTGTTGTCCCCTTAAGTAGGGGCGTGGTCAGCAATCTATATTGGGGAATGGATAGTGACTATAGGTGTTCAAGATCCACATCTTTTGGGGAAATATTAACATTCTATTAATGGAATAATAGTTCCTTGTGTCAAACGTTAGAAGTTAAGTACAATGGAAAATATTATCCAATTAGCATTGCTGTTTGGTAAGCGAAGGATGTATGAATATAACATCAGTTTACAAGAACTAATTTGTTTGAATATTTAACGAGTTTCTCAAACTGCGTGGTATTCCCACTATCGTTTTTACACTACTGATCTGAAATAAAGCCATAAACTCAGGATGTTTATTGCAGATTGAAAAGAGGATAAGTCAGCAGAAGGGGAGTGTCACCTCCCCCTTCACGTGGACACGCCAGAGCCCTTGAGTAACCTACTTATTGAAGGTAAATGTATCCAACTGCGGGTATTATTCTGTCGCCATTATCTGCTTCACAGTGAGCAACATTACCACAACTGATACGCACTTCTTTTTTCAGGCATTTACTGAAAATCTTGATTCCGAATCCAATGACAGAGTCAGGGCTAGCACAATCGTTTTCTTGGTTAGAAATAAATCCAATTCTTACACTTGCATCCGCAGCCTCAGTACTAAAGCCTTGCTTATTACAATTGCGCTGCATCGATGAGTTCAACAGCAAAGACTTCCATGTAGATTTTGTCAAGCTCGTTTCCCTATGATATTTCATAACGGAATACAAAGAAGGGGCATGAAGCGGTATCAAAATGGATGCTCTTCTACCACCAGCTTTCATTCTAAGACAAATCTTTTTAAATGGCATCTTGCTGTATGCTTTGAATTTTCCTTCTTCTCTTATCCCCTCAGCATGTTTAAGGCAGTTCTCTACGTTGTAGGTAGACCGATCAGTCCATAATGTCGCATCGTACCTAAAGGTTTTCTGTAACGAAAATATCGCATATAATATACCATTAGATATAGAGAAAATTTTGCTGCTGTAGGTTAGATAGCAAAACATATTTGGTCGTCACATTTCAAGGGCTGGTTGGAAGAGGGCATAATCCATTAAAATCAATTGATGGGGATAAATAGAAAGACTTATCTCCATTGCGCGATCGTGGGCAGCCTGGGGCGCCTTCGATCACTTCTGAACATTTTTCAGATGTTACTTGTGACTGTAAACTAGGTGATGGATTCTGATGGCTGTGAGCATCAGCGCTTGCCAGGGAGTTAAACCTAATTGAAAAATTGTTAGAGCTCGCGGGCGAATTCTGACGTCATCCTTTTGCTTAACCAAGTAGCCTGGTAAAAACGTCGAAATAGTTTTAGCACAGTTGAAAGACTCGTCACGGCGTCGGAATTTTAATAACTGTTCTGTTAACATTTTTTGCACAACGGAGTACGTCTTGACCGCGGGAATCGACAAGGTAACACCGAATTTTAGCGCTGCTCAAAACGTGTCAGTGTTTGACTAATATGAATTATGATTTCATTCCCCATAACCCCATTAAAGTAAAGAGGGGTGGGGGCTTGGTCAATTAACTTGTATGCGACACTTTCTATACACTCCGATAAATTTTAGGGACAGTCACCAAATCTCAGTTGTAGCGATTCAGTAAATAAAAAGCGGTTATACTTAAAATTGCCACAAGCACTTTAAACCCAATTCCTACCGGCGTTCAGACTCCCAAAACGATATTGTCAATTGAAAACCAAACGATGGTAATGCGTAAAGTCCTCACATAGATGATGAAAGGTTATCAATGCATAGGTCCCAATACAGTACATTCTACTTAAGGTTATGTGGGCCTCAAAAGAAGGCACCGTGGGTCACGTGAAGATGAGTGTATATAATTTGGCCGCCCTTTACCAGAGCAAATGATTTTCTCTTATTGTTGAGAATCTTAACTGCAGTCAGTACGAACAGAAATTTTTGTCTGAAAAAGTAGTTGATAGTTCTTACCAAAGATCCATGTATCTTCATTGCCAGAGTCCATCCTCCGAGACCACAGTTTTTTATCTCCTTCTTACAAATATGTGGACCCATTCCTGTTAAATTAACGATCCTTTTATCGGCATTTGATTGTGAATAGGTGTAGTATTCTTGACAGCTATTCCACTCTGTGAATAAAAGTCATAACTCTCTATAATTAGAGTCTGTCAAATTTTACATCAGAAATATTATTTAATATCAAAATTTCCAATTTTTAATAATATATATAAAAGCTTTGATCATTGATTACCAATGTGTAAACATTTGTAAATACAACTAAATGAATTTATAGCCACCATAGTCCAGCGGATAGTTGCTTTCTATGCAAATTTGATTCCTAGACAGGCGATTGGTGACGTCAGGACGAGCATCTGGTCTTAAAGAAGTCGAAGCTCGGACGACAGTCTCATGTATGCAGGCACCTCCCTATCCTATGTCAGAGCGGAGTACAAAGCGTAAAAGTGCATCACCACAACGAACTCAATTCAAATTAAATATGTGGAGTTAGAATTTTCCTTCCCCTATCAGCATACTGGGCGTCATACAAGTAAACAGTCATTATCCTTAAGTAAATTATTCCTCATTTTAATAAATTGGTATGACTGCACTTACAACAAATAATAAAAGGCCTCATCTTATCTAAGGCGACAATTTTTGTACTGAATTGAGCAGGCTTAATATACTTGCTAAAGATCTTACTTAAAACGCAAATGATGTTGTGGGAGATAAATATGAAGATGGAAGGGAGAGTAAAAGGACTGCCTTGAGCAGAAGAGAATAGGTAGACTCGTATTATCTGAGAATTCTTGCATCATCATTGTTACAAGCCCATTGTATTGGTAAGAAGTGTTTGTCAACCACTTTAGTATCTTTCGACGTTGACGACCATGAAATGCCAGGCTCTTCTGTCCATTGCCATTGTCTAATTAAGTGAATCTTTTCCATTCCAGTCCATGTTGTCATGCTTAGCAAAACCATGGGTTTTTTGAAGCCCTCAATCTCTCTTTCCTACTACCTTTCCAACGAGAACCAATTATTCCAAACCGCCTTTTCTCACGCAGTGGTCCAAAAACTCCAGCTGCTGTTACCTAATTGCCTTTATCAACATACGTTGTCTGTCTGCGCTTTCCAAAAGGACTGTGTTTGAGGTGTAACTTGTCCATGGGACCCTCATCATACGTCTGAGGAGCCACATTTGTGTTGATTGTAAGCGATCCTCCACTTCCTTGGATATTGTCCAACATTCACTTTCATATTTAAAAGTGGGTAGCACATAACAGTCCAGAATTCTGAGTCTTGTGTTTATAGTGATTTTTAGATTATCTAGAAGGTTGCTCATTCTTTAGAAAGTCTCTTTTGCAATAGATACTCTCCTCTTGATTTCACTATTGCACCTACCATCTGGTTTGATCCAGCTTTCTAGATAGTTGAATCGATTTGTTTGCTTCAGACTATCACCATAAATTTCGATGTTGCAGACAGGAATAGCATTTTGTTTTGTAACAGCGAGATTATTCAGTTTTCTTGCAGTTAATGTCCAGTCCTTTCTTCTCACGTTCATTTACGACTTTGTTTGATAATTTATGAAATTGTTGATTCTGATGTTGTAATAAGGACGGTATCATCTGCATACCTTAGATTTTTAATTTTTGTGCCACCTATGACCACTCCTGGAAGCTCCTCTTGTTCCCTGCCGGATTTTACTGCCCCCGATTTCTTTGGCATAGAAATAAATATGGACTTGCTCAGTTGCGGAGGTATTTCTCCTGTGTTATATATTTCATTCAACACATCTGGCAGCTTTACTATCCCCATCTCATCTACGCTCTTGATCCTTTCCACACTTATCTCATGAGGACCAATTTTTTTGTTGTTTCTTATACTGTTGACAACTGAAAGTACCTGAGACTTCAAAATATCTGGACCGTCAATTTGCCGGTTGATATTTTGCAACACATCCCTCTCATTAGCAAACAATTCATTGATGTACTCAGTCCACCACTCAACAATTTTATTCTTCTCTATGATGACATCTCCATTTTTTGACTTGATGCAACCAGCTGAAGTACGCCCCTTCTTTCTACATATTTCCCTGATATTTTTGTGCATTTTGTTGCAATATTTAAACCATTCCGTCAGGACCTTTGCATCAAGTCCCTTGTATATCTCTTCACTTTTAACTTTGCATTTCCTCCTCTGCTCCATCATATCTAGAATGACTTTGGCTATTCAACCACGTTTATTCTGTTTCTTTATTGGTGGAATAACGTCTTTTGCAGCTTGTACAAGTGCTCTCTTGAAAAGCTTCGAGGTAACTCTGGCCAGAGAGGCTAAGTGGGTACTCAGTAGGCGCTTCCTAGTTCTGTTTCATGCATTGTGATGTACGTTTACTAATTCACTCCCCGTCCACTCCAGGATGTTATCGATCCAGCGCTAGCGTCTTCTTCCTCTTTTGTTCTTTCCTTTTGGTTCACCTTCTATTATAGCAAGTAAAAAACTGTCTCCTTTTCTCTTCCAGTGACTGTACTTATTGATCTTCCTTCTCTTCACCTCCATCCATTATCGTCATCATAAAGTCGTCATTATCATCATCATCATCATCATCATCATTATCATCATCAACATCATCATCATTATCATCATCAACATCATTATCATTATCAACAGCAGCAGCATTTTCATTATCGTCATCATTATCATCACGATAACCATCATCATTGTCATTATCTTTATTGTCTTAATTATCGTCATGATTAAGCCAGACGTACAAATGTCAAAGTTTGTTATATTTAGTGAATATATTTTGTATATCGTATTTCCTCTAATTAGCGCCGCGGCGTTTATTACAAATCGCAGCTCTTGGGTGCGGCGTTTAATAGAACGGCGTTTCTTACGAAATAAAAAATGAATAATGGATAATGAATTATGAAAAATAAATAGAAATTCACACAAAAAAATTGATGATAAACTATGAAAGCCGAAGAATCGGAATTTGTTGATGGAAACATGTAAAACTCGTATAAATTCTTTGTCATTTCCTGTTTGGTTTGTTCTTGGACTTGGACTTGGACTTGGACTCTTCAAGATGCGGCGTTTATAAGAGGGCGGCGTTTATTGGAGAAAATGCGGTACATGTATTTTTCAATTAGCTCCTCTGGGAATTTCAAGCGTTCAATTAGTCTATGATATTTGAAAATTAAGCTTAAATTGATCTTTGTATGTTCTTAATTCTGAACAATATATCACCCTTGTGATCATTAGCTTCTTGTTCCGATTTACCATAACCTGCGGGAAAATTTTAAAAGAAATCAGAAAGGGGTTCTCAAAGAGCAAAACTTTTAGATTGGCATCAAAATTTACTTCAGTTTTTCTATACCCACAAGCTATTCGACCTTTCAGTTTTAGTCTTACCTAAATGTTCCCGGCCTTGATATTTTCTTAGCTTTTACCATTGGCCTGTTTCTTGTAGGCCAGTTTCCCATCGTGCAGTATATTCCCTCTCACCCACCCCTGGGGGCAAAAACGCCTTCAAAAGGGAGGAACATTTTTTGACAAGCAACAAAGTTCTATAGTTTGTTGCTATCAGATGTAAGAGGGGAGGGGAGAGGGCGAAAACGGAGCTATGTGTCTACCAAGGGGGCAGCAAACCAGAAAAATAAGGAGACACTGGTGTATGCTATATTCTTAAAAAAAGTACGCGTACAACAAATTTTAGCCTTCTCCCTTTTCTCATTTAATTGATGTAATAGTTGTATTGTAACTGTCACGTCCGTATGTAGGCACGACTTTTCCCTGTTAACATGTCATGGTTCTTCTATTTCGCCGAGCTAAACAGATATTGATGTTTTCTCTAAATACGTCCTCATACAAGGATGAGTTATCTGGCTGTTTTTAGACTTTTGATATCATATCCATATAATAGATATTTTTCTACTCAATTAATAATTTTTTCTGGCTTGTTTATTTTATCGTTACCAGACACAGCAATCATTTCCAGATATATTTCTCTATATGGTCAACGATGGCAAGATCGTATCCAGTTTACGAGTTGAAGCGCATGAGGTTTTTTACTCCTCTAATCCACTCCAGAGGGGTAGATTTTGCGGGAACGTGCAAACTCATTTCCTCAGAGTAAGTCCGTAGAGAATAACAGCTAAGGATCCTTTTATTACTCTCGAGTGCTAAATAATGGTCCCCCCTTTTTATTTTATTGAAATTTTTAACCCTTCGTTCCTTATAACCCCCGTTTATTAATTTCAACGAAGTTTCCAACTACTCAAAATGTAAATGATGTTTGAACACACTTGAATAACTTCCCATGCAACATTTGACCCTGAATCAGTGCTAATTAGTCAATTTGTATGATTTTTGTCCTCATGTATGTCATCCTTATTTAAAACTTTCACAAAACTGAGACTTGAGTTTATTTCGACCCCTCGTTTATTAACTTAATACGGTAATGATGACCCTCCTTTTATTCAGACCCTCCGTTTATTCGACACTCCAGAGTGATTCCGTAAATTAATAGTAAGATAGCTGTCAATTTGTTATGGGAAGCGAGAGCCGATGATTTTAAATCATATATCATCTGTCAAAAGTTTATTTGGAAATGTGACAGAGAAACATTTGTTTCACCCTAATTTAATTGTAGAACACCTTTGCGTTGGTCACTAACTTGAATCGTGATAATATCTCCCCTCCCACAGTTATTCAAGTATATTTTTCTTAAAAAGGTACGTTTGCGCGTAGGTATGTTTTGAAGAGAACCTAATAACAAAAACATATCACCGGCGGTCGTCCCCAGTTTCGGCTTTAAGCCTTCATCAGTGCCAGACATTTAGATATTCTCTTCAGAGCATGGACTCAGTTAAATGGAAATTCTAGCTGCTAGGCCATGGTACAAAATCAATTAGTAAAAGGTTTTCTTTTCATCGCTAACGTTAAATCCTCATGTTTAGTTACTAAGCAAGGGCAGCAAACTTGTTCGTCCAGGCAAGCAGTGGTCCCAGGTGCTCTTTGTTTGCCATCCCCCCCCCCCCTTGTTATTATGCGGGTATGAAACAGCTTCTAAGTCTCACTCTAGTAGGGAGGCATTGTATGTATCGACAACTAAATTTTTATACCTTTTTTTCAAGTCTTATGAAGACAACAAGAAGAAAGAATGGCTGACTCAGGCCAAAGTTGATGTCCTTTTGTGGTTCGGTTACCTTGATGATGAACAATTTGCTCTTGCTAATGCACCAAAGGGTATTATAAAGGTATGTTCATGTTTTCTTAAACCTTCTGATGTCTTCTGATGTCATCTTATGTCTTCTGATGTCATCTTATGTCATCTTATGTCTTCTTATGTCTTACGTCTGCTTTTGTCTTTTTATGTCATCTTATGTCTTCTGATGTCTTCTTATGTCTTCTTATGTCTTCTGATGTCTTCTGATGTCTTCTTATGTCTTCTTATATCTTCTGATGTCTTCTTATGTCTTCTGATGTCTTCTTATGTCTTCTTATATCTTCTTACGTCTTCTGATGTCTTCTTATGTCTGCTTTTGTCATTTTATGTCATCTTATGTCTTCTGGTGTCTTCTTATGTCCTCTGATGTCTTCTAATCTCATCTTGTGTTTTCTTACGTCTTCTGATGTCTTCTGATGTCTGTTTTTGTCATCTTATGTCATCTTATATCTTCTTACGTCTTCTGATGTCTTCTGATGTCTGCTTTTGTCATTTTATGTCTTTTTATGTCTTCTTACATCTTCTTGCGTCTTCTGATGTCTTCTTATGTCTTCTGATGTCTTCTGATGTCTTCTGATGTTTCCTGATGTCTTTTTATGTCTTTTTATTATGCCTGATGTGTTTTTTTTTACTTTTTTACAGGATGTGGTAAAAGGAGGCCTGCCCTTACCTTTACCGGAAATACCATATGAAGGTAAATCCCTTGCAGTCTATATTCTATCCCCATTAAACCATTCTTTGATACAGTATGATTGGTTTTGCGGTTAAAAACCGAAAACAGTGGACAGTGGCCTCAACTGCCACATCCAGAGTGCACATCTTAAGACCAGTAGGCCTACAATTTCTTTCCTTTGCGGTTTAAGGAATGGTTTCTCCTGGTTCAGAATTTAGTTCAAAACAGCTTTGTAAATTTAAAACGTATTTGAAAAAACAGTAAAAATACATTGAACTCCCGTTTTCAAGTTTGTTACGTAAGAATCAATTACCTGTTACCCAGCTGGCATTTCGATATCGGACCCACTTCGAAGTGACGTCACCTTATGTTAAATTGAGGGACGGTTTGTGTAGGCCGTTTACGCGACGACGCAATTCATATGTAAATACACTATGGCAACCATATTACTATAGTAACCAATATCACTATAGCAACCATAGTGATAGTGATCATTTTGTTGCACTGACATTAATCGAAACGTAATATCACACAAGACCTAAAGAGATCATGCATTTACATCAGCAGCATCAATACTTTGGATCTCTCGACCATTAAGTTAACATTCGCAATGTACTATCTATCGATTATTTTGAAATACTGGGGTATAGAGCTGTCAAGTCAGCTGTCACCAAAATTATATTTTCCGGCATAGGTCCCAGTCCTCTTATTTTGTTGATGAAGTCTGTAGTGTCCCTGATATACGTCTCGCTACTATGCATAACCGGCTTGAAATACCAGTCTAAAAATTGGAAAACCTTCTCTGTGATGGTACCCAGGCTGGAAATAACTGGTTTTCCCGGGACTGATAACTATTTTTAAGGCAGCTTTTTAATAATAAGTTTGTAACATTACGTTAATCTGTTATACTAACATCTACTTTGGTATTATGAATTGTATTTTTATCAAGTATATTTTCAGAGTTTTTATCTTTTAATACGCAGTTGAACATCTTACTATAAAACCTGGTGCTGTATTGGTTTAAAATATAATTATTAATTAGTTTTTAATTTATTTGTTTTGTATGTGTTTCTTTCATGTAGCTTTTACCATAAAAGTTAGATATGCCTATCCAGTGAGTTTCTGACGTTGTGTATTTGTACAAGGTGAAACTAAGATATAAAAGTTAAAGTTTGAAAAAAATTATTATTATTATTAATATCATCATCATTATTATTATTGTTATAATTATTATAATAAATATTTTTGTAAAGAGATCACCAATAAAGGCATTGAGTTTAAAAAAAAATTATTATTATCATTATCATTATTAATGTTATATCTTGTAAAGGTTATTAACTGTAAATTTACAGAAAGAATGAATTTTAAATGTTTAGATTATTATTATTAATTGAATGGTTTGGTTGATTAATTTTCCACCTCTCCCAATAATAAAATCTCAAAATTGCAATACCAATTACTTATCTTTTTCATTCTTCTTCAGAGCGTCATTTGTTCCACCTCAACGCATATCTCTTCGAAGGAAGGGATTTAATTCCAAGTGATCGGAATGGACTAGCCGGTAAGTGATTAAACTATGGAGCCAAATCAGAGCAATCTAAACAGCAGGCCTGGACAACATGCAACCGGAGGCCAGAACTAGAGGCCATTGGGTTTATTGATCAGCACTCTGTTTTTCTTTTTTAGAATAATATATGCACAAAACTGTATTGAAGTATTGTAAATGCAATCGTTAACAATAAAACAAAAACGTAAATCACATACTTCTTCCTGCGACTTTTCATAAAACGATAGTGGCGCTTAAATTCAATACAATTGTTGAGATGTGTCTAGAAGGTAAACGTGTATTTTATTCAGGAGGATGATCTAATATAAAATTATTGCAATTTATGACACAAACATTACTGTATGTTTAGTCAATGGCCTCCAGTTCTGACCTTCGGTTGCATATTGTCCGGCCTATTATTTAGATTGCCCTGAGGTAAATCTATTAATTCTTCTTTCACTTTTTCCTTGTTCATTTAATTAATAAACAAACTAAAAAATATCATTGCAGTTCAATCTGTTCCATGTAGGAAAATTTTAGTGATTATGTAATAATAAGTTTCTTACGCCAAATAGTATACATGAAGTGCCATCAACTTTTACAATACAGAGAATACGTAAATCAAAGTTTCCATTTTATTATTAATGCCATCATCAAGCCATGTTTTCCAGCATTTCGCTCAAAGTATTGCACTTGCCATGTCGCGCTGGAGGTACGATGCACTGGGTGATGCACGACATGCGTCACTCGTCATGCGTCATGCTCACGTGTCACGCATTACGTGCCACGAACTGGAAAATATTTGTAAAGCTCTTTAGAAAATTTCACTTAAACATCGCACATGACGCAAGACGCGTTACTTGTGCTTGAAATGCGTGACACACGGCACTTGACACGTGACGTATGTCGCAGTCACTCGAAGACGTTAGTATGCTCTATACATAATCAACCAATGTAATTAACTAAGGTGTACATTTCTTTAACTTTTACGAAAACGTCTAGAGAACGTACAGAGATTGTTAGATTGAAACTTTATAAATACGAACGAGCATAAGCACAGCTCATCATTTTTCTTTTGTAGAAGACTGTTCTATTATGATATACCTCATTTGTGCTATCGCCTATTTGACTTTATACCTTTTACCATAGATCCTTTTGCACATATTATCATTGGTGGGCAGATGAAGAAATCGGTTGTCATTGAGAAAACAAGAACTCCTGTTTGGAATCAAACCTTAAAATTTGAAGATATCATTTTGTATGGATCTTTGGAGGACATCGTAGCATCACCCCCTGTAATTGTGGTTGAGATATATGATCAAGACTTCCGGGTAAATCTCTTGATTCTTTCCAGCCATTAATCAACTGTTTATATTTGGCCTTTTACCATTTTTTGTTGGGTTATCGATTTTCGACCAGTCTGCCTTTATTTTGATCGTTTCTTTGCGTCTCCCTTCTTTCAGGCCAATATTTGCAGCATTTTTCTCCATTTTGTCTCTCCATTCTCACTGGTTTTCCCCGTCCTCTTTTTCCTTCAATTTCAAACACCAATGCTCTCTTCTCTCCTTCATTGGCCTTTTTTCTCAATATATACCATCTTAAACTGCACTCTCTCGCAACATCATCCAATCCAGCATTCAATCTGTTCTACTTTTTCTCCCATTGTCTATCATCCAGAGATCAATCTCAGCATTACAATTTTACATCTAGTCTAGTCAGCTGCTTTTATAACCTCTGCCCCATCAACCAATACTGGTTTCACACAAGTTTCATAGATCTTTCCTTTCATTTTCAATGTAGTTATTACTGTTTCCTATTCTATATTATAGAAAACTGACTACATGGGTAGAACTTTAGCTAAGCCTGTGGTATGGACCACACAGGACACCAGATCCCATGGATCAAAAGAAGTTCACCCCAATCTTGAATGGTTTCCATTGATCCTTTCAAATTCACAACGGGGTGAAATTTTGGCTGCATTTGAACTTTGTCCGGTAAGTATGATTAATCGAACAATTGATTGAGAACCCAGACTGTGCCAAAATGTACACGGACGATAGCGTCCGTACAATAGGAAAGGCCAGGTCTGCATTTCATTTGGCTGTTCTGGAGTCAGTCTACATAAAAGCAAGAAAACCTATGGTATGCAGACAGAAAGAATTCGTTTTCTCACTAGGCCTATTCAATTAATCTTGGTTCAGTGGATGCTGATTGGTTCAAAACATAAGCCATTCGACAGTCCAAATTCTGATTGGCTCTTTTAAAATACAGTTGGGTATACTCTTTCACACGCTATTTCCTATTTAGGTCATTCTGACGTTAGTACTCTAAGGAGTGTCAGACGAAAAAAGCTGTTAAGTACACAATCTTTTCGCTATTTTGTGCAACAACGATCAAACAATGTAAACTTATTAGAATAAAGTTTCTTAATTTTATCATTATTCTTCAATTTAGCTTTTATACAGTAGAATCTGGAAGACCACGCCACAATCAAAATAATAGAGAAACCGATTTTTCGCACGTTCCTACCCCACCCCGAAGGAAAACAAGTCAAGAACTTTATGACAATGGATCGGACAATAGAGTTATTTGAACTTTAAGCTTCCAGAACACTGCAGACTCTTCTCTGCTTAGCGGCAGTGGAATGCTATCTTCATCTCATATCTTAGTTCCATGGTCCCTTAAAGGGAGATAAAGGCCCCAGTTGTGGAAAATAGATATCTTGAGTAAGTTGGCACTTTTTCCCGAGATTAAGGGAATGTTCCCGTAAAACAATAACTTGTCTTAAATGGTTTTATTTTCGTGCCATTTTTCTTGACATTCTTCGATTAAAGTTTTTGTGTTTTCTTTTTCCATGTGTTCTGATCTTTTGAAGCTTGCTTTTATTTACTCTTTTTATTTTTCAGGGGCAAAGGCCTGGCAGTTTTACACGCATGCTTGGCCCGGAAAAGATTTTCACAACGCCAATACCAGACAGCATCCTTCCCAAACCAACAGGTCACAAAATTGAGGTACGTTTCTCCAAGAAAACAGGGTAATGTAAACACATTGTGAGGGTTCTGTTGTGCTCTGTATCTTTTCGAGTAATATGGAAATATTCTATAAAGCTAAAACAAGTAGAAGCAATTCAAAAAAATCGATTACTGCATACTCCTTCCTCAATCTTGTACACCCGCTTTACAGCAGTGCCCTCGAGACCGTTAAACAAACGGGGGAGGGGGTGAATGGTGAAAAAATTATTAATTTTAGGGTTTAAAAGCGTTTTATAATTACGTTTTATACTACAGGGGTATACGGTGTATCTTTCAAAGGGTTTTTAAAGTAAGAAACAGGAAAACCCTAATATAATGAAATGAAAGCGAGGTAAGTGTTGACCACTTTCAAAACAGCAAAGGCTCTTAACCATTCAAGAGTCCTTTTCAGACCTTTTACGCAAAATATACATATGAGAAACTGTTATGTTCACAATAGACAATCTTTTCATTGGTCAATTAGTCAATGATGTAGTCACGTGTAAGTAATTATAGATGATGCTTTATACTTGTAAATCAGTCTTGGAGTTTTTGAAGTCATGTTAAGACGTTGTTAAAAGAATTCTTGCCTGTTTTTCGAACTGTCATCTCCAATGCGATCCTGTCGTTGAGCCTGATTGCGGCTGTCCGGGACAAAACAGAAACGCTTCACATTTTTCAGTCATAGGTAACACAGAATGCTCTTGTATAATTGGGAAGCAACTCGTTTCTTTCACGTAAGACATTAAAGTCAATATCACATTTCGCCTTGGTAAGTTTAATTTCTTTTCGTTCTATTGTACTTGAGAATGGCAACAGCGAGTGCCGAAACGTCGTGTACAATTTTGAAATTTCATATAACGAAATGGATATCTTTCACTCTTCAACGGACGCATAACATTCAGAGAACTTGAACGAACTGCAATTAAGCTTGCAAAAGCGAAATGTGATATAGAAGATAATGTCTTATGTGACAGAATACTCTGTGATCGGAAATAGACTGGGACTAGTCACGTGACTAGAGCCAGTCCCTAATATTATCTTTTAGAAATTGTAGAAGACACAAAAAGACTGCTGGTTGACAAAATTCGAAAAAGACAGGCAACATTTTTTGGACATTTTATGAGAAAAGAAAGTCTCGAAAATCGTGTATCAACAGCAAAAATTGACGGAAAAAGAAACCGCGGTAGATAGAGAGAGAAAATCACCGACAGTCTGGCTGCCTGGATGGATGTGAGGTCAACAACGGAACTGATACGAATCACTCAAAATAGAGATGTGTGGAAAGACATGATCACCAACGCTATAAAGCAGGGCACCGGATAATGATGATAAGGAGTAGAATTGAGTCAGAGTTCGGTGGTTTTAATGTGTAGAGTATAGACGATTGCTAACTGATCGCGTGTTTTAGAAATGTTATCATTTTTCATCGGAGTTAAAATATATTGAGTACGGGAAACTTGGCCTATTTTCTGAGTATAGTTGGCCAGTATTTTCACATTCTTAATCACTCTGTGATGCAAATCTCCTTGGTCATACTTGCACCTTAAATGAAAGATTACCAAATCATTCTTGGTAATCTGCCCATCTCTCCAATATCTGAAAGTTTGTTAGTGGTACAAAACAAGAATATTGCACGAAATAGCGGAAACATTGTGTACTTAAAAGCTTTTTTCGTCTGACACTCCTCAGAGTACTAACGTCAGAATGACCGAAATGGAATGTACAGGTATAAATCGAGACTAATTGTGAGGGAAGCACAGAAAATTCAAGTCTGTTAAGACGATAATTGTGATGATGATAACAGTGGACGTGATAATAATGACAAAGATTATAAAGTCGATGATAGGCACAATGATGATGATGACTATGACTATGATGATAAGGAGGAGGAGGGTGAAATACGTCAGCAAGTCAGCATAACATAGCGCTTATAACTCCATTCTCTGCTATCCATACAGTAAAAGATGAGATGATACATGTCTCAAAGCATTACTGTAACCCTTAGGTACGATTCTACGAAACATAGAAAGGTTCAGTAAGGATTTTAAAAACCGCAGCATCTCGCGCTCTTTCAGAATACATCAAAATCGTCAAGAAACGGCCCAAACATATCCGCTCAAAGAACTTTGACAGTAAACTGGTGGTTAATTTATGATCTCTAGACATTTTATGAGGTTCAATGTCTTGATTAATCGTAGCTCTACGTAACAGAGACATTGATAATAATATTGCTATTGCAGTAATCTGCCTTGTTAATGATGTCTTCCAGAACACAATTTTTATTTGATCAAAAAAGTAATGATTATTATTTAAAATTGACCTATTACAATTTAAAAAAGGAGCAAAATGAATTGACTTGATAATTCTGTCTAACAAGGTTCGTAGATTTCCGCGTTGAAGTCATTAACTTATATTGCGAAGCGGTTCAGGGGGTGAGCACCGAAATGGTGGAGTTGCGTAGAAAGAGAGGGTGTGTGACGGCCGCTCCTGACAGCTAAACAAACAGAAAAAGAACAAAGCAAATTGGAGAATTCCTGTTAGTTGATGTGGAACAAGGATCGCAGTGGAGTTACATATAAATACATATAATATATAGATATATAAGTACTTAAACACACAGAGCAATTATGATATATTTCTCATCAGTGGAGAATTAACACAATGGCTTGTTTTTTTCATTAAGGGAGCTGAGGGGATTGAACCAAAGACCCATTGATTTGAAAACACAAACCTTAATCATAGGACCATTAAGTCCAATAATTAAGGTGAGAAATTTTCCTCGGCTCCCTTAATCAAAGAGCAAGCTATTGTGGTAATGCTCGACTTATCACAATTAACTTATCCAAGTCTTCACAATGTCTTTATGCGTCTTCAGTATCCTCTGTAAAAACTATATGCTCCATTTTCTCCTTGAGAATGCACCAGACAGTGACTTATATGGACAGCATAAAATATCTTATGTTCTTATCTGGGCTTTTCTTATCTCCTGTAGGGTTTGATTTTAGTGGTTTCATTACTATTTCTTTTGTATTTTCTTATTTGCTCACTTTAGAGGATTCCATACAAACAGGTCGCTAAGTCTCGTCTTAAGCAACGTGATTCAGCACTACTCATAATAATTTTATAGCGAACGTTATAAACAGACCGGAAAGTATGTGAGTCTGCTACCCTCGCTCTTATTGAACTTACTTAGCTTAAAGATATTATCTTCGCGGTTTTGAAGAACCAAGTTATCTTTAAAATATTTCTAACTTTATTGTTTTCATGTTGGCAAACCACTCACATGTTTGCATCCAAGTGAACATTTCGCAAAATTGGTTTAACCACATTCGTGACTACAAGATCTCTTTCCAAAACAACTGCACTAAATGTGAGGGAACTAGATAGCTTCAAAATATAATCAACTCCATTATTTACATTTGATATCAGTAAGCAACAGACATTTTGGCTCTGGTGTACATCAGCACGTGAACTTAAAGAAAACAATTATACATCATATGAAAAAGCCTAGGAAAATGATTTGTTGGCAAAACACGTGAATCAGACCATTAAACCATAATAGAGCCATAAGACCATAATAAAACCCCATAAAACCAAATATGTCATGGAAGACACTGAAACGCTATTCTCTCCGTGATGTTGACTAAATGGGAAAGCTTGTCTTAAAGTCTTATATTACTGTATTTAACTTTTCATTCAAGAACGTGTAACAGAAACGAAGATACTTTCTTTTTGTCAAAAAAACCCGTCATATATTCAAAATATGGATTGATGCAAACAACTAAGAAAACTAAAATCCGAAATTTTATTAAGAGCAGACAATTTGAACTTTGGTAAAAAACCGTCTTAAGAGAAGTCTTGGAAGATTGAGAGCGAAAACGCCAATAGATGACTTGCTCTATGAAGGCTACACCTCTTTCTATTCTGAGAACTCAACGTATTTTGACATGAGAGTCATTGGAATATTTACCAAGGTAGTATAAAAAAGTGTGGTCTATAGGTGTGATCAAATAAC
>JAAAKM020006971.1:14512770-14561383 GCA_010016025.2 Alatinidae sp. Z8VKAUB7J3 | reverse complement strand
ACATGATATCAAATCTTAATGGACAAACGATGCATAATCTGACGATGGAATGGAATAATAAGAAACAAAGACTTTTGACTCCCACTTTTGATATTGTAGCATCCTCCCTGGGTAGAATAATAAATACATTTAGACGAATAATTGATATAAATTGAAGACAGACACTGTTTTAAATGAATCTATTAAGAATCTCGGAGAACAACTAGATGTGGAACAACACAACTTCTTTGGAACAATGTTTTGATTGGACATTTTAATAGAAGCTCAATTTTATAGCAAACTGTTCGATCTTGTGAAGAGGCTCATACATGTGTAGCCATTGTTGTTTGACTCTGTTTTGTCATATCAAGGCCTTGATTATATGGAAACTGAAGTCCTCTTTCTCAAACATTGATCTATGTTTTTAAGGTGTCCATACAAAACGAACCTAATTTTTCTGATAATTTTGAAAATAAGGCGTCGCCCACATCTCTTGCTTCTCATGTTTACATGAAGATGAATCAATTAAAGAAATCAAAGCCTAAGTTGAGATTATTTCATTTTTTCCTAGTTTGGTGTCCTGGTCATGTGAAGCTGGGAAATTTTGTGAACGACGTGATGTCAAAAATGTTCAAAACTATCTTAGAAGTTTGAGAAAAGAATTTATACAATGTTCTGCTATTGTTATTGTGATTTTAAGTATGGCGGTGTAATTCAAACTTTGAATAAGCTATTTATAGTAAAAGTTGCAGTACGTTCAAAATGAAAGAGGGGGTAGGGGATACGGGGTAGGTGGATTAAATCAATAAACTAGATCAACACTGAAGTCTGAACCTGCTGTTTTTCTCGTCCTGAGCAGAATCACTATCGCAATAACATTTCAGTGGGGCTAAACCTAGCGGTCTAACGATGATCTAAACCAAGCTGAGGTTACCAATTAGTAGATGAGCAATCCAATGGTTGAATTCTGTCTTATACAAAGACAGAACCAGCCAATATCGAGGGATGAGAAACAACTTTGCTCGGAACGCTTAGCTGCCAGTGGACAGTTATTATATAACAAATATTGTCTACTTTTTAAATTTGTAGATCAACGGGAAGACGTAAGAACTTTTCCATATTTATTCAGTAAAGGTTTGGGAGTATTTCCCAACTTCCAAATGTTCTATGGAAAATTTACCTATTTTGTCATAAAATGAGAACAGGTTTCATACCACCTCAATCATAACGGTGTTACTCGGACACCAAACAAGAGGTAGCACATCTATGAATATCCCTAAAAGCTCAACATTTAGAAGCAGAAGCAATGAGAAGTAGAGAGCAGTGCGGTTGGTTACGTTACAGTCTGCTTATGAAAAGATTGCTGTCATTCCTACCGGTAGATTTACCCCACTCAAGAAGACACTCCTTACTGATTCAGTTGTGTTTAATGTTTGATTGTAAAGTGTTTACCGAAAGTCCACGTATTGGTCAGGAGTAAGCTGTAACGATTGACAGATGATCTTTCATAAATAAACGCTCTTTAAGTTTAAGAGCTTGGATTTTGCTTTGTTTTGACAAGCGAACAGCTTAGCAGTTATAACGATTACCTTGGCGGTTCAAAGACTTAGCTGCTGTCATGGGCATTACCCCGCGTTTCGTCATGTAAGACCTCTGAAACGAAAATGTATTCTGCCTCAAACTCCAGCGATTCGACTCGGAAGAATGACGATTTTTCACATGCGCTTGGTGAACTCAAAAATGATTCATTTAAGGAGCGATATAGTCTTCAGAGATGTAGGTCTCTTTTCTGTCAAGTGCAACGTGACTGCAACGGTGGTAACAATACTGATTTCACGTCTCAGAAAATCATAGACAGAAGTGTGTAATTTGCTGTCTAGTATGAACGGGTATATTTTTTCCGTAATTCCAGCTTAAAATTATTTCTATGGAATAGAATTAAAAGCGTTGAATGCAAGTAAGTACCTTGAAAAATGGTTGCGCTTCAAATACTCAGGTCTGTGAATAATCTTCGTATTTAGTGTAAACCGCCTCCTTGTATTTCAAGTGCGCATTCCAGACAGTAGGCTGAGACCTGTGTCTACGAAGACTTGATCAAATTTGTTCTCATTACATAAACATATGGCAGTTTGTTGCCAAGGAACCAACTTTTTTACAAGGGATACAAAAAGAAGTGATTTTGCGCAGTAGCATTTTCTAATTTCGAATTCTTTTTGAGTATTATTTCCAAAATGTGCATTCATCCACGCAATACCTAATAAGATTCCAAAACAGAAATAAGATTCCCGATGGGATACATACGATCTTAATATTTGAGTCTTCAATCTTAATTCAGTCGATCATGTACTAATTAAGATCATTTGATAATAAAAACATAGTGTCAGTAGCATAGGCGCAACGGACCAAAAATATTGGAGAGCGGGGTCTGTGGATTATTTTCCCGAAACAAATACTCCTTTGCCCGATAACTATTAGGACATGAATCCACTAAAAGCACTTCAGTTCGGCAGAAATGCCGACGCTAATTCAGAGGGCTCGTAAGACTTAAAATTATTTCATTTTATTTCTTATTAAGGAATTATAAAAGGGCCCGAAAGATTTTTGGCCCGAAAAAATATAACATTTTAACAAACTGGGGGGCTGCAGCCCCCTCAGCCCCTTAGGCCGTGCACCTATGATCAGTAGACAGACCGCGAGTAGATGCATTATGACACTGGGGTACCTAGTTTAGATTTAGTGTAGGCTCAGGACTAAGTTAAGCTAGGTCAAGCGGGGTAACGAGGGTAACGGGGGTATCGTATCATGTGTACAGTGACCGGGTCACATTATCCTTAATAAAGGTTGCACTAACAGAATACCACTGACTAATGAAGCTACACAGCAGTTAAATTAGAAGAATTTTATCGAAATGATATTGCAATACACAATAAAACAGTAACTGGTCTTGAATTTGTTCAATACATGCAGTTAAATAAAACAGGTAACACCAAGAGCATGTGATAATGTTCAGGAGCATGACTAGTGTATCATTTAATAGAAACAGAACAGGGTTATAACAATAACAGAGTATCGTTAAAAAGTTAACAATGCACAAATGGGTTCATGTCTATTTTACAGGTAGTTTAGTTCATATTTGCCCAGCTTGCATTTGAAGGATAGTTATGCCTCTGTGATCCTCCAAATACAACAGGGGCCAGCAATTTGTGAAGAATGTCGTCCTTCTGGTTGCTTCCATAATCATCATTGTCAGCCACAGAAACTGATGTGCCTTGGCTAATATTCACTGAACTTTTTCAGGAATAAGCCTCCATAGAATTCCCTTTCATGAATCTAAACAGTCAATTCTGAAAATATAATTTGGTTTTTGTTTTTTTGCCAGTAATTTGGGCAATGACGAAGTCACCTTCAATGAATTTGTCATCATCAATGTCATCCCATGAACTTTCACTTTCAAGTAGTTGATGTACATCAGATACTTCCCCATCTGATTCAGACTCCTGTCATTAACAAAAAGCTTTTGAGTTACCTTTCTCCCCCGTCATTTCGTTTTAACAGTTTTTGAGCTGGCTATTTTATCCCAGATAGGTGTGGCTGTTAGGATTTGCGTTTTCACTTTTTTTCTCCTGGCAATTGTTTTTTTCTTTCCTGGTGCTTTTGGCACTGGCACAATTGCAGATGGTGAAACTTAACTGCCTGTCTTCTCAATAGTCAGATCAAGCTTACTGTCAGTGGAGTTGTGAGCATTGGACTCATCAACATTGATTATATGCTGATTTGTTGTTTGAGCTGCTACAAAATCCAAGTCAGTGAATATTTGCCTATTAAGCAGATGTCAGTTTTACTAAATGCCAGTTTTACTAAAGCCAGAAATTGCATTTGCTGGTGTCACAGAAATCATCTGTGCCTGACATACAAGTTGAGGAATGTCATAAATTGTAACAGTTCTTCTAGGTTTCAAACGTAGCCACACATCCATTGCTAGATTGAAGGCGATCGTGAAAGAGCTGAATACTGATCAATCAAGAGGCTGCAGACGATGTGAGGTGTGGGGTGGGATAGTTAACATTACAATCCCATGCTCTTTAGCCAAATCAATAATGTCTAGACTGCAGTGTGAGGAATGATTGTCAAGAATCATCAGAACAGATTCTGACTTATTGCAGTGTACATGCTTAATGAAATGATGCATGTTCTCAATAAAGGCTGACACATCAATCCAGCCTGACTGTCTAGCTGTACCAATGGAACCAGGTGGTGCCCCATTAATAAAATGCTCTTTATAATTCCCCCCACGGAAAAATAAACATAGGAGGGACACACTGTCCTGTAGCAGAGATAGCATAAACGACAGTCTCAAGGCAGCCTCTCTCAGCTGATGTTATGCTGCCGACTTGTTTCTGTCCCTTAGCTGCAACTACTGCTTTGGGTGTTTGTACTGTTCTACAGCCAGTTTCATCCACATTATAAATTCTACAAGGACTAAAGTTGTACTTGTCCATTTGGCTGGCCAAGTTATCAAAAAACATGTTAACAACAGGTTTGTTGAAGGCAATTTCCCTTGCAAATGATGTAGGTTCGGGCTTTGGAATGGAGAGTTCATACTGCACACTAAAGCTCAGCCGCCAGTCCGAACCAGCTTTCTTTTTTCCCCTCCAACTCAAAGGCATTCAAAGGTTATTCAGCTGTGCATACTTATAAGCCAGTTCTTGGCATTTAGTTACACTTAACCCAAAAGTGAATGGCAATTCACTTATCTTTTATTTGTGGTGTTAATTTCTAAAAGAAATTGACAAAGCTTGTTCTTATGGTAGTTAGGGGTAGGATGGTCACATGCCCATCGTACCCCAACCAAGATGCCCATCTTACCCCAAATGATATTTCTGAGTTCCACTCTTTTTTTTTTAGTTTGTGTTACATTCACAGGTCTCTAACTTTACATGAAGATAAGGCAACTGTCAGAGTTCTACTAAATACCTGTGCCATTCTGCTAGGTTTGCAGTGGTGGCCAGCAGAGAAAAAAATTGTTCATATCGAAATTTTTACTTTTTACCTGCAAATTTGCATTTTCCCAAATATTTTGGCCAAGATGAATGATCTATTGCATGTAACAATGGCAGTAGAACTAATGCACTTCAACAATTTTCAACAAGCAACATTATTATTGAAAAATTATTTCTGATATCCTTTTTGAAGGGGTGCCCATCTTACCCCAATGCCCATCTTACCCCAGCCTCCCCTATCAGTTAATAATGGCAGATGATAGCTGCAATGGGAAATTGCTCTTTATAGTTATAGTGGCTATAGAGCAGGGACAGGGTTTACGGAAACTACATCATTGTTTAGTTTTTATTCATCATCATTTCCAAGGCTACAATTAACTCTAAGGACATAGGAACTTTAAGTCATCTCATGTTAGTCCACAAATCCTACTCAGTTTGTGAAAGACCCTGAAGTCAAGGGTTTGTTTTCATGTCCAAGCTGGGCTTAACTTACTTCATCCATAAAACCGTTGCGAGACGATGTCCATAACCGATGTAAACTACCGGTACATCAGTTGTTACTTTTGTTGTTACCCCTATGTTATTTTTGTTTGGACTGGTTGTCCATTTTTAGCGTTAATGTTGATAAGATTGTCTCAACTAAGGATCAGATATCAAGTGCAGGTACTTTATGACCTACTTCAGCTGATTATCTGACAGTTTTGAATGAGTTAATTGATAACCATTCGTCATTATTTGCTAGTCAGGGTAGTGGTATCCATAATTATACTGCTAGTATTAAGTTGAAGGCAAACGCTATGCCTATTTTTCAGAAAGCACTCCCTGTTCCGTATGTGTTACGTCCCCAGGTAGAAAAGGAATACAGTAGCTTAGAGAAGAATAAGATTTTACAGTCAGTATTGTATAGCAAGTGGGCCTCTCCTACGTTTCATGTTCAGAAACCCCAGGGTAATATCCGTGTGTGTGGTGATTATAAGAAGGTCAATGATCTGATTGAGGATGAGGGTTATCAGCTTCCGAATGTGCAAGATATGCTTCCTAAACGTACTCATAATGGAGCACAACCTAAATATTTTTCAGCTCTTGATTTGTCTGGTGCATTTAATCAGTTGTTTCTAGATCAGCAGTCATCTGAGCTTCTTACTCTGAACACCCACAAAGGATTGTTAGACCTCCTAACAAGTTGAATTTGTAATTGTACAATTTATTTTTATATGTATACTTAAGATTTAGAAGGGAGGAATGTTGTGACTTGCAACAGGAAGATTTCTTTATGATTCATATATCTTACCTATGTGCGTAATTGAGCATTCCTTAGCTCTGTAAGTTAATATTTCTATTCTGGTTAAATAGTGATTCAACGTTGTACGTGATAGAATGAGTTCCGTGTTCATGTAATATATTCTTTGTAAATACTTATCAAATCAGTTAGTAAGAGAACAGTGAGTGAACCAGACGTGTGCTCCTTACATATCTTTCTTACTGGAATATCGACGTGCGGCGTTTCATCCAGGGAAGATGCAACATCTTGAAATGTGCCAACTGGTTTGATAAGAGCCAAAATGAAACTGATGGTGATGAAATCGATAGTACATCCCAAAAAACTAGCAACAAAAAAGAAATCATTCCAATCATGTTGAACCTTAACTTTAAAGATTAACTACTAAACAGGTACAACTGGTCCCTCTAATATCTTACTCACACCCTCATTTTCCAAGTCACTGCCACTGAAGCTCTCTACGCCATCAGACATAACTTCTTCATTCTTGCCAGACTTTCCCTTCAACACTATCTCACTACACTATCTGCTGTAGAAAAACCTGAGTAACTGGATTATAACGTCTATATCTCTTGGTATCTCTACCTTACCCAATCATAATTGCCCTCACAACCTTGGGATCCAATATTTCTGACGTTCATCTTTAGGTACGTTTGGATAGGCAGTACAGCCTATTAATCATAAATGAGTGACATCTGGCTTACTCTCATACCATGCCTTTTTGGGGGTTCACTCCTTTTAATGCCTGTGATTGGCTTCTGTTTCTCAGATACGTTGCAGTATCTGTAGCATCTGCCCAGAATCTCTTAGGTAGATTGGCATTTATTAAGATTGTACGCACAGCTTCCATCAACGTTCTATTCATGAGTTCAGCAACACCATTCTGCTGTGGTGTTTTGGGAACAGGTAACTTATGCCTTATTCCTTCATCTGTGAGAAATGCCTCAACTTCTCAAGATGTAAATTCACCGCCGTTACCTGTTCGAAATGTAATAACCTTTTCACCACACTCATTCTCAACCCTTCTCTTCCCATTCTAGACTGCTCAAGAGCATCGCTCTTCTTTTTAAGATAAACAGTCCATGTAAAATGAGTTTTTGCATTAATTTATGTCATGAGATACTGTCCACCTTTGAATGATGGAGTTTCAATCTTCCCACAAAGGTCACTGTACACCAACGCAAGTTTCTTTTCCACTGCTCTCTCTGATTTCTTCGGAAATGGTGACCAGTGGTGCTTTCCCTAAGTACATGGCTGACAAAACGGTAACTCAGTCACATCAAACCCAGGCCACTTACTAAGTCATCTGCTTTCATCTGATGCAAACCACTGGCATACAAATGTCCATAACGCCTGTGCCATAATACTTTCTGGCAAACATTAACTCCTACTTGAACTGCATATGCTGACTGTGCATTTGTAGGTTTACGGCATTGAATACGGTATAGATTACCAACCTTGGTAGCAATGGCAACTAGCTTCCCCTTTTTACTAAATATCTTACATTCATCATCACTGAAGGTACTTGTATTACCTAGCTCGGAAATTGAGACACTAAATAAACCGCATGTTAATATAGGAACATACAATGCATCCGTAACTTTTGAGTTATTACTTCACCATTAGGTAAAAGCATGTATAATACTACAGTACCATGCCCAATTGCTACGAGTTGACCACCATCTCCTACTGTAACCTCATGTGTTTTCTGCAACCTGTGAACATTTGCAAATATTTTACCATCATTCGACATGTGACATGTTGCGCCTTAATCTACTATCCAGTTGAGATCATATTCATCCTGCTCTTGAGTGGATTGCTCCATGACTATCAAACCAGCAGAATTACTATCCATCCCACCACTGTCTCTTTCATTTAACCTTACAGTATGCACTTTATCGCCAGGCCTCTTATGTAAACCTTGTGGGCCTCCCCCAACTTCTTGTTTTCCTGATTATTCTCTTTCCAAGTGAAGCAATACCTTTTAATATTCCCTGGCTTCTTATAGTAATTACAAATTTTTGCCTTCAAATCAACTAACTTTGGTCTAATTTGCACACCGTGATTGAACTTTGTTCCTAAAAGGCACATTCTGTCTTCAATGGCTCACCGGGGCATTTGGCAAATTTTCTCTCCATCTGAAGCAAATGTTCTGTCACTACCACCATTTTTGGCACTTCCTGATAAGCCTCTAAAGCAGTGACCAGCACATCGTATTTCTTCGCTAAGCTGGCAAGCAACGTAAATACCTTTTCTTGTTCTTTCATTAGCTTTCTCTTTCATTACTTTAACATGCTCTGTTATGGAATCATCCAGAGAAAAATGTAGCAAAAACAATTGTTGTCGTAATGCCAATATGTCTGACCAAGTGTTTCTTTGATATTGCTTCTGTAGAGCAACTATGGGATCATGAGCTTCTTCAGGATCACCGAGGCCACACAAAACATCATCTTCCAAAGAGTTTACAATATGAAGTTCCGTAAAATCTGAGGGTATTACAATCAATCAACTATACTGAAAGGAGTATGAAGCATAGTTCTTCTACACTCCTTCTTTTCAGCTTCTGAAAGTCCATTCTACTTAGGCAGTATATTCAAGCCTTCCATCTTACTCAGTTCAACATGCTGTTGTTTAGTTACTCCCTTAGTAAGTATATCTGCCATCATAAGTTTAGCTTGGCAGTATTTTATTTTAATAGTTTGTAAATCAACATGCTCACGAACAAAATAGTAGTAAATGTCCACTTGTTTCATTTTCCCATGACTTTGTGGATTTTTAGTCAAGCAAATCAATGACTGGCTATCTTCCATTAAAGTGGTTAGAAAATTTGGGTGAAGTCGAAGATTGGCACTGAGTTCCTGTAACCACAAGATTTCTTGTGTGGCTAGACTCAGAGCTACATATTTTTCCTCTGCTGTAGACAGTGCCACACACTTCAGATTTTGGCTTCTCCATGTAATCACTGCCCCTGTAAGCAAAAACACCTCCACACACCCTACACGTCTAAAAACATAGGTCATGTGATGATGCAACCGGAGAATGTTACCCTTGTGGTAGAACCTTGTAACTCCTCAACCCCTGAATTGCAGTCCATTGTCATGTACAACCTGCAACAGAAATCTAAAGGAAGAAAAGCAGGAGCTACCGTTAGGGAAAACCTCTAACCATTTGGATAACTGTCAACTACTAACAAGAAGGGTTGACCCTTCTTCTTCTCTTCTTAGTTGCATAAACCTACAAGGGTCTTCGCACATTCCTTCTTAACATAGTCCTTCCAGCTGGAATGATCCATGGTTTTATTTTCAGCTGTGAGAACGGGATCCCCTGGTCTTCCCATACTTGATCCACCCAGCACTTTTTGGGTCTTCCTTGTCTCTGTTTCCGTTCGAAATCTTCTTTGTAAGCTCTTTCAACAAAGCTGCTGTTGTCCCTTCTGTTTACATGTCTGAACCAGCTGAGTAATCTTTTCTTCACCATACTCAGAATGTTAACTTTAAAACCGAGAATCTTTCATTTATCTGCCAATCTGAAAAGTGGATATCAAGGTTGGGTTGTCAGCATATCTTATATCAGTTGTCTAATCTTCTGCCAGGTGAAAATCATGTAAGCTGCGTATTTCGTCCATGACAAACTTACAAAAAATATTGAATATGGTCAGGGAAAGGATGCACCCTTGACGTACACCAACTTGGATATCAAACCATTCAGTTAGTGAGTTATCGATAGTGACAGCACACACAGTGTTATCATACACATACTTGATGGTGTTCACAAGCATTTGACTGGCACTGATCTTTAGTAGCATTTTCCATAGTGTCTTTCTCCATATGGTATCGAATGCTGACTTGAAAATCTATAAAGTGGAAATGTAAGGGTATGTCTCTTGCCTTTGCTATTGCAATTATTTGCCTGACCACAAGTATCACATCTACTGTACCCCTACCTTCACGAAAACCATACTGACTTTCCTTCAGTTTTCTTTCAACTTTCACCTTCATTCTTGCCAATAAAATCCTTGAGACAATCTTGCCCGGTATTGACAAGAGAGCTATAGCACGGTAGTTCTCCCTCACAAATTTGTCTCCATTTTTATAAATTGGAGAAACAACCATTTTAGAGAAATATCCTGGTGTCTTTCCTGTAGATAGGATATTGTTAATTTTTTTTGTAATAGTTTGATCATCTTCTCACCACCTGGTTTTACCACTTCAGTAGTAATATCATGGCTCCTGGTGCCTTACTGTTTTTCATCCTGCTAATCACCTTCTTGATTTCTTCCTTTGTGATTTTCGGGACATATTTATCAATATCCACTTCAGTAGGATCAAGTAACCCTTTATTTTATTAAAATATCTGTGTACACACTGCCATGGCTCAGAAGCCCTGGGCCATAGTAAGATTGGTGCTTTAACAGGCATGTTGTGCATACTGAGGCAATCTGGACAAGCCTGAACTTTCTGTGATGTTATTATCCAAGTTTGTCCACAACACATAGGATCAAGCCAATGCTTTAATCTGACTCATGCCAGGATGACATTTATACAATTCATCTGGCAAATGTTGGGGACGTTTTTCAGGGATAATCACTTTGCGACCTACTTTAAACACTGAGCTTTCATATTTAACTCAGCTCTGCATGCCCAATTATCCTTGAACAATAGACTTTGGCAACTTTGAGACCATCCAAACCAAGTAAAGCTGTACACATGACATTAGACATAATCTGTAATAGTTAACTTGCCAACCTGAATCGTAGCAACAAGGAGATAATAATGCTCATCATTATCATCATCATCATCATCAGCATCATCATTATCATCGTCATTATCATCATCATCATCATGATCATCATCATTGTTTAGTATTCTTTTCCACTGCTGGCATCTCTTTCATGTCCGGGTGAGGGTATTTAGTATCAATTACTAGGTTATGTAAAATCATGCAACAATTGACAATCTTTGGAGCTATTAATAGTCGTACTCGTACTTTCCTATATTAAAACAAGAAACGCCGTTTCAACACTCCAAAAGCTTTCTCAATTGTGACCCTAGTTCTTCTATGCGCCATGTTGTATCATCTCTGTTCCTTATTTACCATTAACATGCATATGTGTGCAGTCGATGCACCCTACAACGTGTAGGAAATCCGTTTGGGAAATTTCCTTTTGATTTCCCCTTACTTGGAGATCGTCAATGGGAAACTTGATAAGTCGCCCATGTTTTGCTACACGCGCTCCTAGGAATGTATGCAATATCCTTGAAACAGTGCCTTGATCTATGTCGAAACCAATGCCCTGTAGCAGAGAATTAGACGTGAGATATTCCTTTCATTTCTCGTTCCATGTCATCCCTTATAAATAAAGTATCAAGAATGAATAAATAAATTTTTTGAAGAACATGTCTGTACTGTCATACAGCTGCTGGTCATTGAATTCCTCCAATTGTTTACAAAAAATTCTGATACACACCCTTTCTTATTGTGACTTACAAATCTATAAACAAAGACTCCCGTATAGGTCAGATGTAACTCCTATTGTTTCCAATCGTCAAACTTGTGGAGTGATTTTGTGGTAAACAGAACCGAGCAGTTAAAAATTCTCAGTGTCACATGGTTTGATCTTTATCAGTTATTCCATTTGCCAACTGATTATTTTCTGTCTGTTTCCAAAGTGGTACTTTAATTTCTTCACAGCTGTACTCTTACATTCGTTCTCTTCACCTGCATTCGTTCTCTTACTGGAATTCCTTTGATAGCTCTTGTTGGTATTCACTCGAATGAACTACATAAATAGCTTAACTTGTCAATCCGTTTGAATCCATGACACTTTTGAATGCATCCCAGGAACTGAGGAACCGAGTCTCCATTAAGTTTTGGCAGGCTTATCTTGGCACGTTATCAGGCAAGAAGAGTGGGAAGAGTTGGTGCTAACTGAGAGAATAGAGGGAAAAAGAGCAAGGGGAAAGCTGAGAACTACTTTCCTGTCAAACATATATCATCAGTTGGATAATGGCATAAAGTCAGTGGGCCTTCTACATCTGGCCAAGGATAGAAAGGGTTGGGCAGTCATGGCAGCCAATGTCTTAAGACAAGGCAACCGGGATTCGAACCGCGACCTCATGATTACTAAACCAACGCCTTAACCATTGAGCCATTGAGGCTCAAAAGCTAAGGTAAAGATTTTAGTGTCAATCTTTCGCGAATTCTCGTCCAGTCAGTGGGTACGGGGAAATTAATTAATTCATAGTTATTGTGTTTCGGCTTTGACCCTTTATCAGTACCAGACATATACATATTGGTTTAGTAATCATGAGGTCGTGGTTATATATATGAGGTCGTGGGTATATATATAAATATTTATATATATATATATATATATATATATATGTATGTATATATATGTATATATATATATTTTTTTAATTAATATCAATGATACAATAGGAGTGAAGTATAGTTACCTTTATAGTAAAAACAATTTTATCCTCTAATACTAGCTCGACTGATATCGCATAACATGACCGTTGCCTTGAGAATAAAGTCATAGTAATGAAGAAAATGTTTACATCACGAATTGAAGAAATACAAAATTACGAATGCTACGATAGGTTTTACAAACTTTCTTTTAAAAGGCGATTTTCAGGTTGCCTAAAGTCTCCCAAGGTCAAGTAAAATCTTGTTACCGATTGAAAAATATACAAAAAGATTAAGAGAGTAACAATACCTGTTAAGACTTTTGTCGGACTGTTGCGCATCGAACAGGGAACATTTTCTGCCCTTCATGACATTGCCGGTAGAGTTTAACAGAAGATGAGCAATCTTGAATAAAAAGGATGCAAAAAATTTGCCCTCTTTGAAGTTGATTTAGTAAATATAAGAATGAGGGCTACTCGTGACTACGCTTGTAGCTGAAATTGACCATAAAAAGTATATAATTGACTAATTAAATCCGCAAAAGTCAAAACTTTTGTCGTAAAACCGGTTTTTCGTATAAATAGAGAAATATCTTTGGTTAACTAAAGATATGGAAGTTAAAAAAAAAATTTGAATTTTATGTAATACTCAGCTAGTTATTCTTTGTACTATGGACCTAGATTGATTAAGAAAGTACCAAAAGCTCTAAATATGTTATTTTTAGAGAAAGTACTCCACATATATGTATTCATATAGTGTAAAACCCATTGAGTTAATCGTAGATGCAATTCAAGTAAAGAGATTACTTGAAAATCACTAGAAAAGCAATCTATAAAACTATTCATTTTGGCCATTTTCCTAAACTGTTTTTGTATTAGTAACCCGACCCACCCACACCCCACACCCTAAAATTCTCTATCTCTTTGTTGTTTTGCATTTTTCTCATAGTAAATAAAGAATAATCTAGAGGTTGGTTTAATTTTGGTCCGGTAAAGGTACTCATAGTTGTACTTTTTCTCTTTATTCCATAATTATTAAGAATGGATCGGAAAAAATTTTGAATTCTTAACGTACCAGGTTTCAGATACTGGCCATACATGAAGGTCTGGCAAGAGTCATTGCCAAAATTTTGAGTTCTTAACAAACTAGATTTGATTACAAAACTCTATGGGTTTGATGTGTTGGCCATATCTGGAGGTCAGAGGGCAACTTATCACCCAAATCTGATTAATTTGATTTTAAACATTCAAAGTACAAGGGCTTTGACAAGATTTTACAGAGCTTTCTATTGTGGAGATGGTAACTCCTATTCAGTGGCTCCCAAGGTTGTGGGTAGGGGAAGGGCCTCTAGATATAGGGTGGCTGCAAATATACGTAATAATCAGAGCTGGACAAAATCATGGGTTGCCCTCTGGCAAGGTATAGCACTCGTTAGCCATCCGAGCAGGGCTATGTAGACATTGCTTTAAGTGTGGAATTAAGAGTACTGTTGAACAGAAGAAGCAACAAAAAGCAAGACGGTGAGAAACAGAAATCGCTCGGCGACAAACGGAGTGAGGGACAAACGTCCTGTAAGGGAACTACAGAGAAGGTATCATCAGCTTAACGAAGATAGACAAGTGGACGACTAGTTTTATCAAAACAATTTTTTTCAGGCAAACCAACAAAAATATTTGCTAAAGTCTGTTCAAGGGAATAGCCAACGACAACTCTGTCAACCTGCCTGAATAGTTTGTCATTGAAACTGAGTTACAAGAATACAAGTTCGAAATTTGATGTATTACCCAAACGCACTGTTTTACCTTAAATTAGCAGATTTGCTAATATTACGATGCCAAATTTATTGCATGTGATTTGCATTTGCAGCAAGTTTTGTAATTGCCTGTTATCTTCCCTTTCTTTATTTCCACGAGAGAACAGAAAATACAGAGTTCATTTTCAAGCTATAAAATTGCTTGGTAACAAATTGCCAAACACAGAAAACAACAAATCAAGGGATAGTTGCATAAACGTTTGCTTGACCTGATGGTACACAATTTATTTACTACCTGAAAATTACGATCAAAATTGAACAACTTGCTTTCAACAACCTTACATGTATAGACCCCCTAAAGCACACAATGAACATGCTTCACATTGTTCATTAATCCTTATCTCATAGGCTTTTTACAAACTTCCGTCTATTTCCTATATGTCTGAGAAGCCACGGGGTTTTTATCTGTTCTCCTTTGTTCATCAGACTTAATATTTCATTCTTCAAACGTTGTTGTTTTTACATATTCCCTTGCATGGGTATATTTTTTGCGAATTCTACGAGGACTTTCTTAGTGTATTCTATTCTTTATGTGTAGTTTTGCTAAGATCTTCTACTGAAAAGTTATTTAATCTTTTTAATGCCTTAAATCTGTTTCACATGCACATAAAATCTGCTGTTAAATCTTACCTTTGCAGCCGTCTCGCATGCTTTAAGGGATAATTTACATGCATGTGAAAGCTCTAACATGGCCTTAGAAGTCCAATTTTAATGGTCTTGAGGCCAACCACAAGTTGTTGGAAAGTAACAAATTTTACTTTTCTTCTCCCACGCATTGTCTGTGATGAAAGCTGAGTATGACTCAAATTGCTTGCGCCTCTCTGATTCTGACGCGAAAAGTTTATGATGATGATAAGAGGTGACAAATTTGACAGCTTTTTGATACAAGGGGAGATGAGGTTTCTGAGCAAGGATGGCTGTTGTTTTCTTCTAAGCGTAAATATTACTTCGTGAAATCCTTAGAACGTGTCACAATACGCAAGGATGGATAGAAATAACATCGATTTTGAAATACTTGCTGAAGATACATTTGAAAGATAGAAAAGAATAATGCTTGGAGAGAGATCACCAAAGATTTTAATGTAGTCAAGAGTGAGTGTTACTATTCGTACAACTCATGCTCATACCATAGTTGCCGGTGAGATTGCACAAGAAAACAGAAAAAAACAACAACAATCAACTGATTCCGTCCTTTTGAGTGCTTATACCTGTATGATGCATATTTTGGCTTCCCTTCCTTTCATCTTGTAATTCTTATATGGTTTGAACATCCAACCATTGACTTCGACTGTAATATTTTCAACACTGACATGTCCCAATCTTCCAGGGCGTACATAAAATACATCTTTTGATTTTATTTTCATCTGTATCCAGGCGATCCTGTCTTGTAGATATTCAATTTCTGCTGGTCCATTTCTATTTTGATATTATCGAGTTTGCCTGCTATTTACAATGATTTTACATTATCAAGGAGCAGTTTCTTGTCAAGGGATGCCTGCCTCTCATAGACACTTCTACTCAGGAGGGTCTCATTTCCAGCACCGCAAATGATGTCAAGTCTGTTTCTGTGTTTTTATGAATATTGTTTGCGTCACATGTACTGATTGCATTCCTAAGATCCCTTTCATATGGTACTTTGCTTAGAAAAACTACCACTACACTACCATCTTTCTTCCCAAAGATACCTCCACTTTTATGCCAATGTTCTATTTTGGGGTCGAATATCTGCCTGTTTTGCCATTAGAAAAAGAAAATTAACTGCCAATCTATCTGTTGTTCTACCATAACTTTTTTGATAGGAGCTAAACAATGTGTCTCTTGTATTCAATGAGTCCGCAGAGTGAAGTTTAATGTCATACTCAGGCCATTTACAGGTCTAGGGACAAATTGTAAGAAGTAACCTTTTTAATACACTTTGGGTCTTTACTTCGTTATTTTAAAAACTCTTACCACTTTTTGAAGCCAAACTATAGACTACAAGTTTAAATAGTGCTGTTTTTGAGTCTAATATAAATGCTTAAATCACCAAAATTATAAATGTCGAAAGCTGAAAATGTTTTACTAACCATATGTTTCAAGACTCTTTTAAAAGAGCTAAAAATGCCTGATTATGCATCGTTCATGACACATGATTACAGTTTCAAACAGTAATGTGTTTACCTATGTTACAAGAGCCTTACTCGATTGATATTATGACTTGGAAATTAACGTTTCGTCTAATCTCTGTTTGACATGAATTTCGGTTACGGTTGATGACGGTTCCAACATCTCTACAAAAGTAAATATTTGCAATATGCTTGGTAAAAATGCAGCATTTAAAATTCCCTTGCTTGTAAAGTCTGTCAGTATGAAAAAGTCGGTAAAAACTGTTTCGCAGTCAATAAGTAATCATTTGGAACATAATTATCTTAGCTACAAAGACTTTCCTATTGCTTTTAAAGATGAAGCAATGTATCACTGACAATTACTTTACAATGACCAAGAAAGGAACATCCTAATGACCAAGAAAGGAACACCCTAATGACCAAGAAAGGAACATCCTAATAAAGCCTCCTTACCGTCTCCTCTACAGAATTCAAGGTCATTATATTTTGTATTATCCGCGAAATGGAAGTTATTCCTCCGGAAGTGATGCTTGTATGTTCAAAACTTAAGTTTGCCATTCGTGAAGCAATTGTCAGGGCATTGTTCTGCGTAACGTGTTGCTAAAAAAAAGTAGTATATGCATAAGGTAGTCATATACATGGAGCTTAAAATCTTCAATGTTCGCTATAGTATTCGACTCTAAGATATATTCACAAAACTATGCCAAACTCCGTCTTCGGTATCAATGAACTGACTTGTGCATACCAGATGTAAAGAGATCAGAGAAAATTGGAGTAGTAAATTCATGATAGAAGCAAAGTATGAGAGTTTTATAATAAAATGACAATAACAAAAACAATCATGCTAATTAACACAATTTAATAATAACTATATAAATAAGGTTCTGTTTACTTTATGTTAACAACAAAGAAACATTCTAAATCAATGCGTAAATTTAAATAACTTTGTTTTTTTGATAGGATAATTTTGACCTCTTCCAACAAGTAAAGTTTTTAAAATGACAAGAAGCGAATAACTAGAAGCCATTCTTTAATTTATTCTCTTCGTTCTTCTTAGCGTTTGTTCACGTTTTAGTAACCGCGAAAATAAAAATTGAATTCGCCTTTTTGTTTGTTTACTGCAAAGAAAAGGCAAATTGTTGCTTGGCATTTATGGCAAAGGAATCACTAGCTTAAGTGATTAGCTACGTCCATGTGAAAGCCAACGTCTTTACAGTGAATAGCATTTAAATTTTCTGTACTACTAAATGATAGATGCAACATGACCTACACGTCAAAGACAAAGATTACGAAATACATAAACGTACACTTAAGGTATTTTAGTTTAAAGAAAAGGAAATTAATCGATCTTTAAAGCTACAACATTATTTCTCCTGGTTTAAAAGTTATACCACATTATGCCAAAAATTATACATTTGCTGTATCACCCCTTTTTAATTGAGACACGAGACCCCAAACACCCTGGGCATTTACCTCTGCCAAAGTCTTTAGAGACATCTGTGAGATATCCTTCATCTTGCATGCTTTACTATCCGCCGGAAACCACTTGCCGTATTTTCCGTTGAGATTTACACATTTGCGCTTGGCATAAGCCCCTTTTGGCCCTCCAGGGCAAGGTAACAGTATGGTAAAACCACTTTCTATTTGTGGCCACACAATATCACTTGAATTCGATGGGTCTTGCGTTATATCGCGGTTGCAAAACACTGAAAACAAAAATGATAAAACATTGCAATAATCAGTGCAAAGATCATGATCAATCTTGATGACCTCAGTATTGCACAATTTTTATTTAAACGTACAGTCAATAAAAATGACCTTTCAGAAAGCCTAAAATTTGGACCATATTGTGAAAATGAAAGCAACGTTATGCAATGAAAAAAATAAGACCGAATATTATAGAAATAAAATTCATACATTTTAAAACTTTACAAAAACATATGAATATTGCATTGACTAACGGATTCATTTTGCGAAACGTTTTCGCCGTACTCTGATCACAGCAATCTTATGGAGTAAAATTAGAAAGCTATTACGATGAATTAATAGGAAACGAGAAGATTCTAGAAAATGACGGTCACGAGAGCGACACGTTTTCTGCCACTCATGTTATTGAAAAAGGCGTAAATCGTAGAAAAATCTTTTTGACGACAAAGTACCGGCTTCTTTGTTTTGATAAATGCGGCCTCTAAAGCGGCAAAATGAGCCGCTTTAGATGCCGCATTTATCAAAACAAAGAAGCCGGCACAATATCCATATTCTTCTTCGTTAAGCAATCAAAATTGTCCGTTGTTTAAAATACCATTTATAGAGATCGTGAAACCCAACACTTGTGACCCTGAGCGTCATTCTAATAAAATTGTGTCATCAAGAGCGTGCTTTTAAAATTTTGTGTTAAGTAACCATTATGTCATGACTGCTCACGAAGATAATTCTGTTGTGTTCAAGTAGACTAGTAGCACTACCTGCTATTACTCTTAAATGCACCTTCTATAACGTTCAGGGTTACCGGATATGTATCATGGTGCCGTGGCATCGTTAATTGATTATTTTATTAGTTGATTATTAATGATAGAAGGTAACTTACCCTTTTCTTTTGTTTGCGTTATGAAGTTATTAGTTGTTTTTGGATAGAACGACGTCTCTGCCGGTTTACGAAATGTTGTTGTTGTATGGGTTGGAGATACAAAAGAAGATTGTTCTTTTGCTAATAAACATCCCTTTTGTAAATAGCCAGCTAAAATAGTAAAAAAAAGAGAAGCTTAACTAATAAACTAAAATGTAAAGAGAATCCTCTTGCCATATTATGGTACAGTAATACCGTAACAAACTATTCCTTATATATGCAAATATTTCTAGTCCTCGTGTTGATGAAGCTGCAAAACATGAATGTTTTAAAAAATGAAGACCATGGACGAACGAAACTTTAAATTAGAATATTCAGATGTCTATCCATGTTATATATTGAGGAAGAACTGATTATTAGTCGTCTCTGCCGGTTTACGAAATGTTGTTGTTGTATGGGTTGGAGATACAAAAGAAGATTGTTCTTTTGCTAATAAACATCCCTTTTGTAAATAGCCAGCTAAAATAGTAAAAAAAAGAGAAGCTTAACTAATAAACTAAAATGTAAAGAGAATCCTCTTGCCATATTATGGTACAGTAATACCGTAACAAACTATTCCTTATATATGCAAATATTTCTAGTCCTCGTGTTGATGAAGCTGCAAAACATGAATGTTTTAAAAAATGAAGACCATGGACGAACGAAACTTTAAATTAGAATATCCAGATGTCTATCCATGTTATATATTGAGGAGGACAATGCTACTGCAGACAATCTTTACTGGTTTGCAACATAACGAAAAAATAGCACAAGTAATGGACGTTTCCTACAACACTGTTAAAGATGGTTTAAGGAGAAACGTTAAGGTTTATAGGGAGGATAATACAACATGTTCCCTTGAAAGTAACAGAAGGTAGGCAACAAAGAGGCGCAACAACATCCTTGTTGGTGACTGCATCCTGCAGGCAGATCAGTAATGCTATCGGTGCCCATATCTTTGAAAACCTGGTGTAGCGAGAAATTTGTGCCTTGCGAAACTTGTGCCTATGATGGTAATGCGCAGGCTCAAATGGGATCGTGTTGAAGCGTGTTGGGCACAAATTGAGGAAATATGTGCAAAATTATCACTTGATCTAAGTGACTTCATACCAAACAAGGTTCTTCAGACTATGGATAATATATTCTTAGCTGTCTGTCTAGTTTTTGTGCTCAGTTATGGTTTTTGATTAATGATCATAATAGTGTTGATCATTGTCACTTGACTGAGATAGTGTCGTGCAAGCAACGTTGGTCCAGGAATTTTCATTTTGTTTTAGTAAGAGATAACAAAAATGGCTTCTATTTAAAAATGTAAAGTAATCTTTGCTATTTCGTCCCGATATGTTCTGTTTAGATCAAATAAAAGATACGATAAAACGAATAGTGGATAATTACGATAAGAGAAGCTTGAAATCTAATGTGCAATTTAGTAACATAAAATTTTTGCGTACAATTAGAGACGGCGGTATATTAAATGGATTATAACGACGCAAAATGTTTGCAAATACTCAGAGTGAAATCGAACCCAGAAAGGGTTCTCTTTTCTTTCCATTCATTAATAATCGAAAGCTTTACCGTACAAATAGTGGAATATGCAGGTGCATATCAATTGAGTTATGGAAAATATACTTATCTCTTGGCAATTAAATGGATTTGAACTTCTTTATATGTATAGCTTAATTTGAAATGTCGATATAGGCCTATGATAAAATGTATGTTTTGAATATAACCTCTTATTCTTCCTCTCGTTTCTATTTTTCTTTCGTTTATACAGAATTTAGTCTTACTTATCTGACTAATCAAAATCTGAATTAGTGCAGAGAAAGTACGTGAACTATGAAACAAATGATTTCTCATGAAATGCTGGTTTGCGTTATTATTAAGGAACGGCAAACCCGGAGATAGTCTTAAGAAATATCTAATAATAATTCGTGATTATTTGCAACAAAACCAAAACAGCATCTTATGCTTAGACTATAAGTTTCCTAAGGTTTTTTCATAGACAATTCATGATTATTGGTTATTGCACGAAAACATTGTGTGCGTAAAAGCTTTTTTCGTCTGACACTCTTCAGAATACTAACGTCAGAATGACCGAAATGGTATTTGTGAAAGAGTATATCCAACTGTATTTTAAAGGAGCCAATCAGAAATTGGACTGCCTGAATGGCTAGCGTTTTTAGACCAATCAGCGTCCATTACAACAAGGTTAATTGAATAGGCCTAGCGATAAAACGAATTCTTTTTGTTTGCATAGTACAGGTTTTCTTGATTTTATGTGGACTGACTCCAGAACGGCCCAATGAAATGCAGACCTGGCCTTTCCAATGATACGGAAGCAATTGTCCGTGTACACATTGGCACAGTCTGGGTTCTGAAGCAAGTGCTGCCCTATGGCAGAGTCACATTGCTTAGTAGCGTTTTTGGTCTTTGAAACTCGAGGTGGCTGTTTCCTTTTAGGAATAGATGCTTGGCGAATATACTATGGTACATGCTGCTTAATTTGGTCAACCAACCTCAAAGTCATGCGGCCAACATAGCCAGCCTCACAGTGGCATGAAAATTGGTAAGCTATAGAGCTTGAATTTATGGAAGGCACACGATATTTGAAAAGGAGTCGGAATGCGACGAATTCCTCAAAACTTAAACAGCTTATGAGAAGCTTTAAAAATTATTTTGAGAAGGAACACAACAACTCACTACCGTTCCTTGATGTTTTGATCGAAAAAGATGGCACTAAATTCCATACCAGCGTGTACAGAAAACCTACATTTTCCGGTCAATATATAAAGTATGTCACCACCGGGAATCGAACCCGTGACCCACGCTTTCGCGGCGTGCGCTCTACCAACTGAGCTAGGTGACCTCCAATGTTAACACAGCTTCATAAGCTTTCGTAGCAGCACACTTCTGCGTATTTATTGCTGAACTCCAATTGTGATAGTGCATCAGTTAGATATTTCAAAGCAAAATAGAGGTGGAGTTGGACGTGTAGGAGACCATGCTGGCATCATTAAAGCCCTGGGTAGGGCTCTTGCAGAATCGCTGTCGTAATTATGAAATGCTTCTTAAGTTGATTTGGCCGCGGATCAAATCACCAATGAATAGTTAAAAATTGTTTGAGACAGGAGCCACAGAAGGTTTCTTGGAGTGTAGAGGTTAAGGAATTGATGGAGGCCAATAGCCGGCTTAGTTCAGCCGTAAGAAAGACCTTTTGCACCAGTGGTGTTCTTCTTTCTGCATATGGACATGATTTTCCTTTTCGTGTGTCGTATTACATTCTAGTCATAATTCATGATGTTCCAAGCTTACATCGTCCAAATACATTATTTTGAAAACATTTGAGAGACCTATAGTCCCCTCGGCCACTTCTTTCCACCGCTTTGACGAGACAAAAGAATTTAAGCACTTTATGCTGATGCCCTAAAGTGTCGGATATTCATTGCCAACCTTATCACATGTCGTAGACTTAATGTCATTTAACTTAAGCTGTTGTCCTTTTTGCATTATGTATCGTGTTACAGTTGCAGCTGTATCACTTTTGAAAATGTTTTCTAGAAGCTGTCTTGTCGTTGTCTTTTAATTGCCACCACACAATAACTAGTATGGTTTCTGTGCTAGTGGTCGCAAATCGTATATACCCATCGCAGTATCCTACTAACTCGGACGATTTTGGGTGCTTTCCATAAACTGTCTAAAGGAGATCATCTGCAAAACAACCTTTTTGAAAGCACCCAAACTTGTTATTACGTCAAAAAATTTTTATCTGGAGTATGTTAACTGTTTTGTTGCCAGTGAATGAATGAAATGTGATTGCGTCCTGGTTCTTACTGTACTAATTTGTCCTTTCTGTTTGTTTAAGTGTACTCCTATAGTAATGTTTTACTGTCACTGCCACTATTAACTACCACAAATTTACTTCATCCCTTATTAAAAAATTGAAATAAATGTAATGAGGAACAAATACATACTTAAAAGGCTTTTTGCACACTCGAATGTCACATATTACCCAAAATACCAAATTAAAACTAACATTAGTTACGTCTTTCATCCACTTAAACTTTTTACCGTGATTTTTACCGTTTGTTACCCCCCGAAAATAATTTTTACTCCGATTTGTTGTTTTCCGTTTGGTCTAACTAATTTTATAACAATTTAATTTACCTATTTAAAATTAATTTTAAAAGTTCTGTTCCGTTAAAAATATGTATTGATCACATAACAATGTTTGAAAATTTGTATTATTTCGCTTAAAAGAAGTTTTACAGTGAATTATTACAAATTTTAAACCTTTGTATAAAAAATTCTGTTGAATATTTTGCTTAGGACTTTTTTTTGGTGTAAGTGTATATAACAAACTTGCCGAAAATGCATTCAAACATTCTTTTGCAATTTCCCCGACTTTGACTCCTTTTTTGAGCTAGTTTTACTGTACTAATTTCCTCTCTTTGCTTGATGTATTCTCTTCCAAGTTAAAGATATAGCCTGGTCTTAACCAAGACTTTCTTGTGGATTCTAATAGGTAATGTTAGGTCAGTGGATGAATACACAAAGGCCGCATAAAGAATTTGTTTCTCTAGGTTGCATCTATAATGTTTTTCCTGGAAGCGTATTTTATTTTATTTACATATGATCCATAAATTTGTTTTTTTAGAGACTGGATTACTTTTGTGCAACATCAGTAATGATTACCTCCTTATTAACGTGTATTGCAAGGTACGAAACATCCATTCTTTTCTTGGGGCAAGTCATAGAATTTTTCTTGCAAAAGGTATGTGATGCGAGTAACATGCCAAGAGTCCATTTGAATATTTGCCTGTGCAGTCTGTCCACCTATTCCAATTTCCTAGAGATTGCCTAGCTCAAAAATATTTCCCCCTATATCCTGACCAGTAGAAGACAACCAGTTATCTTGGATATATTTACTTGTTTCAGATGCTGATTACAACTCTGTTATCAGTGTTCTGTTTCTATATTCCTCCATATTATTTAGTTTAGTACATAGGTCCCTTATCAACGGTGGCTTCAATTATTTACACTTTTTTTTATCTGCCTCTTTTCTACTATGTTCAAGAAAATGGTGTAATAGATGTTGACCTGTTTTCCCCATGTAGCACATATTACAGCATGGACATGTTAATTTGTCAACTTCACCAATTTGAATCATCTAGTCAATTGATGGATTTTGAGAGAAATTATACTTGTTATTTACAATAAACAGTCTAAGCTCTGTTCACTTCACTTGCACAATCGGTTCTCCAAAAACGATCATGTTTGTTTTTCATATGTACGTCCAAAAGCCACATTTTACGGTAGTAACATTGAATTAGTTGTACAACAAACGCCACTAAAGTAAGAGTAAAGCAACATTCTCACCGGGGAGCTATTAAAGAATACTACAAGGAAATCTATGAACCATAACTAAGCTTAAAGAACCATGTAGAATTTTATCATTCACACACCTTTCCAAAATTTATTCTTTTGTAAGGACAAATGCTCTCAAGAATACTCTGAATTTATTGTACGTTTTAATAGTTAAGTATCTATTGCTATAGTATTTTATATTATCTATAACATTATGAAGCCAAATTTCTAATTTTGTATTCTCTTTTACATCTTGACTCTGATATTTGTTGTTTAACCAGTTTGATATTTCAAATAATATATCATCTATAAGTGTTAAGAAACTGAATTACTTGTTTCACTTCCAGTGCTACAGGTAACAATATTTTAACTGTAGCATGCTTCCCAGTCTAATGTAGCGCACATCTTACACACAATATACCTTTTAGTTTGCATAGTGTGGTAACACATTTGAGTCCTAAAATCCAGTTTGTATTTATGATGTGGTATATGGTAAACTTTGATTCTTCGCAAAATCACAGTACTCATCAATGGCAATGACGGCTTTGGTAAGCTGAATTGTACGAAGGTAGAACTTGATACCCACGTATGTGAAACATACAGTGGTAACCCACCGGTAACATCAGCTGTGGCTGTGAGTGCGGTCGACACAGAGAACGGATCCTCATGTCAGTTAGGGAGCTGGTGTACACAAGAGCCTGTGGAGATGAAGGCCCCGAAACGGAGCACATTCTCTCCTGACGAATCCATATGTTCACTGGATCCGGTATGCGCAACAGTCGGCTGCAAGCACTGGAGTTTCAAGCTGTTTTCGTACATTGTACTACCAATGTACTCATTGTACATTGTACTAACAATGTACTTGCCCACCTGTCATCCTTTATACATGTATTTACATGCGCAGGACCTAATTCATATGTCTTGCTTTCTTTCCTTGTTGTTTTGCCCCATTGCCATTACACACTTCCTTCTTTTATTCATATGTGGCCATCCTTTGAAAGACGTTTTCTCACTGCAGCTTATGCTACCTAAACTTCCTATTCTATTTAAACTCTTTCTATCTTATTCAATTACATATTTTTATTTTCTCAATCCTTTTCTTTCCAGTTTCCTTTTCATTCTTCCTTTACTTTTTCATTTCTTTCTTTCTTTCTTTCTTTCTTTCTTTCTTTCTTTCTTTCTTTCTTTCTTTCTTTCTTTCTTTCTTTCTTTCTTTCCTCTTTCTTGCTGTCCATCTTTCTTTCTTTCTTTCTGTCTCTTTTTCTTCTTTCTGGCCATTTTTCTTGTTTTCTTTCTTTGTTACTTTCTTTCTGTCTGTCTGTCTGTCTGTCCTTCTTTCTTTACTTCTTTCTGCCCTACTTTGTTTCTTTCTTTGTTCCTTTCTTTCTGTTTGTCCGTCTGTCAGACTGTCTTTCTTGCGTATTCTCAATCTCTTTCTCCGTCTGTCAGACTGTCGTTCTTGCGTATTCTCAATCTCTTTCTCCCCTTCTTCCTTTCTCTTTATCTTTCTTTTCTTCTTTCTTTTCTTATTTCTACTTTCTTGCTTTTTTTATTTATTTTTCTTCCATTCTGTCGATCATACGTCAGTTTTCTCCCCTTCAATTTATTCATTCTTTCTTTTATTCATTCATAAATTGATGTACTGACTCACTCTCTGTAATTTTTGTTCATTTGTATTACTATACCTATTGCTAATCATTCGTGCCCATACGAAACAGCTGCTTTCATTATCCTTTGTCATTTTAAATGATAAGTAAGTGAAGCTTATATAAAATAGGATCTCTGGGTAGCGAGTGATAGCTACTTATTTATGTTTAAAGTTTTAAATGGATATGTCTTTTAAATTTTAAGTGATTATATTTTCTCTGAATCTTTTTATTGTAGGATTGCAGGGAAATTGAGAGATGCAAGGTATGTATAGGTTTTCATAGTTAATTCTTACATGTTACCGCGAACAGTCTTTTAACTATCCAGGGCTGATGTAAAAGTGGAAAAAATGAATGTTCGATATTTTTCAATATGTTTTTTATACACATTTTTTGCTGAGCATTGCTGTTCATAACAAAATGAAGGTGTTCATTTGAAAGAGTGTCGATTGCTTAATGGGCAAAAACATCGCCGTCCCACTAATCATAGTCTTTTCATTTTGGCGATAGAAATAACACATTTACGTCAACACGATAAGAGTAGGAGACTAAATTACAATAAAAATAGACGGTTATGAGGTCAACGTGAAAGATCTGTAGGACTCTCTATGGCTGCACGAGTAGACAGGAGCAGAAAGTTCTGATGTTACACCCAAAGTAGAAGGATATGAGGCCAAGTGTGGTCAAGAGGAAAGTAGGTGTCACTGCAGGCTGTTGCAGTGAGGACACGCGACCTACTGGTCCCCTATGTTCAAGTTAAAGTAGGTGTTCTGTTGTTACGTAGATTTAGTTTAGGGTGATCCCAGCGCATGCTGGACGGAAGATTCTTACCGAGAGACTCCAAATTGGTAAGCAAATGATTTTCAATAGTTCTTCTCATTTAGACATCGATGTCGTTATATATAAGTTACTATAGCTATGTTGCTTTTAAAATTTCGTTTATGTTTGTATTTAAATTATTATCGCTAACGCTACCAATCGCCAGCCGGACTACAGAACGTTAGAATCAAAATTGTTACTATCGCTATCACAATCAAAAAGATACTTAAAAAGGATAATAAGTAACATTGGTCTAGTGTATCAGTAACTCTTTGGAGCCGAAACTACTCCTAGAGGCGCGTGCGACTTGGAGGCTGCCATAGTAGGCATAGGCTCTAGAGCCTTAACGTCATAAGAAAAGGCCATAAGTTATCAGACAAGGGGCGATTGTAGAAAGGGATCATTATGTTGAAAACACCACTAAAGCGCAGTCGTGCAGCGTATTATTTTGATGCTCCTTACATCAAGGAAAGACATAAGAACTTAACAGTGTTCGCTCTATTGGAACATCTAATGAGTGATACCCACGCGGACTTGTTACCAATATATACTCACATAGTGCAGAGCAGTGATTTAAAAGTTTCTGTTTATCCCAAGGTTCATTTATGGGTAGCGTGATGCAGGCCCGTCGGCATGGGCGGGCATGAGGGGGTAGTGCCCCCCCAACTTTGATCCCCTCAAATGATTTTGAAGATTTTCCGTTCTTGAAAGTGAATATGGTTGAATAGAAACGCAAATTAGAAAAGTACGAAAAGATAATTGTCGTTCCTCTACTACCGAAATTGAAGATCCAGTAAAAGAGGGCTTTGTATTGTTATGAGGCAATACAACTGTTCCGACCTGAAATTGAAAAGACCGGTCAATGCAAGGTGTCACGAGGTTGGAATGACAGATTTGTAACAGCAATTGCGGGAGACGGTGAGGTTATTTTTGTATCCGTTTTCGATACAATAAACCAGCTCCTCGTAATAAAACAATGCGGTATGTCTACCCGTCGTTTGAAAGGCAGCGTATAATTTCCGCAGTCTTTCGATACTTCGGAAGCGGATACCTTTAGACGTACTGCTCAAAGTTATTGGCACTTCCATGGCAGAGCTGAAGATGCGGTTCATTAGAAGAGATTGGGAGTAGTATTCCACGATTTAACCGTGTGCAGTGTAGCCCTATAATCATTTGGAACCATCACGAAATGCATTTTTGACGGTTGCCATAGGAATTTTAAACACATTTGCAGTTCGTTTGCCTATATTCAGGTCGGGTTTCCCATTACCATTTAGCGAAAGTGAAAGTGAAAATGTAAGGCCTCATTCTCCACGCTAACAAGTTCATTAGATTCTTTTAGGATGGTAATGACATACCAGCCAAAAGCGAGCCTAGTTCTTCTTGAATGAGCGAACGAATGCGCTTGAACCATGGCTATGGATGAGATTTACTAGAACATGCTCAGAAAGCCATTCTTTCCAGCTTTTGCTGAAGTATGTAATTTTCTGTTTGGAACTTGTAAACTTGTTAACGTGTACTCGGTTGTAACTTTGGTCAAAGATATATGTCGTCTTTCCAGACAGAAATTCGTACAATCTACATGCTGTGGCTAACTCAAGAAGGCAAAGAGAGACATTTTCTCAATACATTCTAAATATAGTTTCTAAAAATTCTTAAAACATCGTCGAGAATGCATACCCAAACAAATGTAAATTATTCGTTTATCTAAACCGTATATATATGAAACTATTTCGTGACTTTTTTGAGTAATACTTGCTTTGACAATAGTCCTGCTGATTTCCACAATCACCCTGCTGATATTCTTAATCCCTTTGTGACTAGTTCGTTTTGGTTGCAAGGTACCTTGAAACACTTTGGTCCTTCATATGAATCAAATGGTTGTAATGCCTTGCGACTAAAGCCGTTTTGTACTATCATGTGAATCAGTTTGGTTTTAAGGCCTAAACACCATTTTATATCTATTTTAAGCTCCCTTGAAACCGTTTTGTCTTTCATGTGAACCAGGCATAAGAGCTGTAAATGTACCTCTTCTTTGTCTTTCGGCTCCTCCCTTTAGGGGTCGTCACAGCGGATACTTTGTTTCCACACCAGTCTATCGTTTGCTTCCTGCTCCGTCACGCCAACCACCCTCATGTCCTCCCTCACCTCATTCATAAACCTTCTCTTTGGCCTCCCTCTCATTCTCCTACCCGGTATTCCCATCTCAAGCATCCTCCTGTAAATGCACCAAATACTATAATCCAGATAAGCTGTTAAATACTGTACTGGTCCAATTTTGCACTAAGGTGCTCTGTTAGAGACCGTCTGCTTTGATCTAGATCGTATTAAAGCATTTTATCACAAGGTTTGCTTTTTGGAGTTTTTCTACGGTGAAGATAACAGAGAACCGCCTTCCCACAAGAAAGATTCATTCCGGAAGATCCTGTGATGGTTGCATTGTATGCCATGTTTTGTGAGTGTATTGTTCATCATTGAAGGAGTTGAAGGAGAGCTTCACAAGATAGGCAATTTTGTTGATGCCTACGCAATGCAAAAGATGCAGCAGGAGGCGACTGGAGCCTAAACAGTAGGGCCTAAGTGAATCGTAACATTTTGCTCCGAAATTGACAATAATAAAGCTCTTTTAAAGCAACATATTGATTTCATACGGAATTTCACAGGATTCCAGCAAATCTTTCATTTGTAGCGTACCAAGCCTACGCATCAAAAATTTGAAAGGCAAAGATGCAGCAATTTTCATTAGCGATATTACTTCCTTGAGCTACTCATCAGCTACTCAACGCGCATTCCAAAATATCGATGTTTCGTAGCGTCTTTCATTTGTCACTTGGTTTTACAGGGAAGCTCGTTGGGCAAGTAGCTGTGGACGTTTTTGATAAAGCCCTTGTCCCAGGGTTTTGAGGTGCTTGCGTAGAGTACAATGTATTAATACAGATTTTCTATTTCGTTTCTATTATCTGTTAGGGTCCTTGCTACTGGAGCAGCTTTCTTGGCGATCTACCTGTATCATATTTGCTTCATGACTTTTGTACGCTTTGACTATGAATACAATATAAAATTTAATGTTGGTTTAGGTAAGTACTATCTATCTATCTATCTATCTATCTATCTACCTACCTACCTACCTACCTACCTACCTACCTACCTACCTACCTACCTACCTACCTACCTACCTACCTACCTACCTATCTATCTATCTATCTATCTATCTATCTATCTATCTATCTATCTATCTATCTATCTATCTATCTATCTATCTACCCTTCTACCTACCTTCCTACCTACCTACGTACTTCCGTACCTAAATATTTATGCATATTTCATTTTAAAAGGATGTTATAGATTTCTTGAACACCTTGGAGATAGTCCTCCCTTGTTACTCTTGCATAGCATTTCTTAGGATGCAGATGTGGCGGGGGGGGGGGGGGGGCCATTGGTGAGTGGTGAGGACAAGTTACTACTTACCTGCAACTCTGTTCAGCACGTTGATATTTGATACTTTTGCTGCCCACGAAATTCCCCATGTTCCTCTGGTACCATATCTTGCACACCTTCAGACGCTTAATATCGGAACTTTTTCAATATCCCCTCTCCGCCCCGTAGGGGAGCACGCTTTATAACGATGTTTTCCAAAATGTTTTTCAATGTCTGTCGTTATTTCTTTTCTCATATATTCTGAGCAGCAATCAATTTCTTTTAAAAGCTTCCTTTGCCATGGTCACCCCTGTTCCTATCTTACTTTGACGTGACCCACCTCATGACAAGACCCCCTAAGTACCTATACTGGCTCACTCTAACTTTTATCATGTACTATAACAGCTAGCTTTTAATAACTAATCTTCCAACTATTTGTAGCTTTCCTCTTAACTAATCATTCGCATTCCATAATCCCTCCCCATTTGGGCTACCTCTTCCATAATTATCTGCAACCTTTCCGCTAAATCAGCTAGTCAAACTTTATTACTTCATAAAAATCTTCTAAGTTTTCTCTCATTTGCCCCACCATAAATGCTGAATAACACTAAGGATATGAGATGACCCAGCTGTGAAAAGGGTTGTTTACCGTGATGATGTAAAATGATAGTGTAGATAACCGTTTGTCTGACAATATTCTCATTCTTTCCCTGTCTTCCATAGTCTGTAAACGTGTTATTGTCAAGTAGTTATAGAATCGTGCTCAACCTCTTACGTCAACACTTTCAAGGACTGAGCAGGAGAATCAAACGGCTGCCTCTCATTCGTCGTTCAAGAGATCACAAAGGCAAGAAGAACAGCACCCAGAACATGGTCAACTCCTAACTTAAAATAAACGGGCGTTTTACCGTACGTTATGGTAGTGTCAAAACGTATCTGTCGCTATTAAGCGAAGCAGATTATCTGTGCTGTATTCACATCTAAGGCGACGCTCAGATCCCATCTAGTGCGATCGAAGCGCCTCGTAGATCCAACCTGCCAAAACCGAATTGTGTACAAGATCTTTTGTGGGTGCGGAAGTATTTGCATGGGCAAACTGGTAGGGCGATGCAAAAGAGAGTCAAAGAACACAAACAAGGCTCACGTCTAACCAGCAAGCAAGCTTGCGCGAGTAATAATCGAAGGTCTACCCATCCTTCGATTAATCGAATAATCGGTATTCGTTGGACAGCCCTAGTTACAATACTACAAAAATGGTGTTTCATGAAATTCTTGAAAGCAAATCTAATGCACATTGTTTCCGTGACAAAACCATGGATTTAATAACCAAGTTATAATGGAGCGCTAAAAAAATTCAAAATTTTGCTGTCTATGTTCATGTTAGTTTGAACTTGTCGCAAAGGCAGAAATACAAAAGGATTTTTTTTGCATATGTAAAGAAAAGAGTGTATAGTGTATGTTTCCCCGGTAAAAGTATTTTTGTGAACTTGGAGACCAAGTGGAAACGGGGGAAAAGCCAATAACCTACGAAAATCGCCATATCTCGCCATCTCATTTCAAAGTTACTCGGTGTTTTACGTTATCGTTCCCTTGCGGTACTTTTGAGGCTTGTGTAAACTGCTTATGAACGTGTTACGTATGGTGGAGAAGGCAGTTAAAATATAAATTTTGCTATGGTTATAATCCTTCGATTTGTCTCCTTTTGATAGGGACTAAATGGAATTACCATATTTTTATTTCTATGGTTATCCAGTGTCATCATCATAATATACTTTACTTAATTTGTTTCAAATGAAAGTGGCATCAATTGCCGTAACTTTATTGTAGATTCGTAATTTGGATAAACATTCTCACGTGGATGAAAGTAACGCAGCTTTTATAGCTTCTTTATCAGCCTTGTGAAAAACACTCATCCTTTAAATAAATAAATAAATAGTTTATAATGCAGCAGGCACGAGGTACCCCTGGCATAGATTACATCTAATAAAAACAATTAAAAACTACTACTTACCTTGGTCTGTTGCCATAACTGCCGAGTACACGGAACAAGAAGTTTGGTCAGTTGTTGGACTGCATCTGAAAAGCCCCTCTCGGAACAGAAGTGTCCGGATCCAATGACACCTGAAATTATTGACAAGCAATTGTTAAACTTATGGTACTATTCAGATGAGAGTACGCGAATCGTTGCAAGTCAATACTGACGATATCTTACAATAACGCTTTGCTAATGGGTGTATATAATCTCGCCTTATCCGAGTGAGTTGGCTGTTGTAGTTCATCGAACTCATAACTCATCAGTATGTACGATGAACCTCTCTCAAAACGGGCATAACCCTAAAGTACGAAAAATGTTAAATGCTGTTATCCTGTTTCTTTCCTGGAAGAACTAGTTTATGGACTCTACTGTCATCCAATGTCTTGCCTCTAAAAATCTTATGTGCACCGGCACTTACTTAAAAGGATTGACTATTCTTATACACGCAGAAGTATTATTCCCGAGTATCTTCTAATGTCTCAAGACGTGCTTTGCGTAGTGCACAGCCAAGACAAAGATTATAGAGACAAATAACAAAGGCAATGCAACAGAACAAACAGAGGAAAAATCACAAAAGGACAATGTACAAGATTGGGTACGTTAATGAATGTTAAAATTCATGCCACAGGTAACTTATGCCAGTGGCAGGAGCTATGAGACAAGAATCTCTTACGACAATCAAACTTTGACAGGTACAGCCTGCACTAATGTGATTATCTAAGTTGACTAGTACCCAGTACTAGAGAACCAGGTGTTAGAATACGTATGGCGAAGGTAGGGAAAGAGATACAAGAATAAGAAACAATAGCGTCTTCTTTAAGAGTTGTTTATGCGCACCAGCCACACTTGTATACATATCCAGTACAGATATTACACAGCCAAGATGCAAAAACGGAGAAGAAGTAAAGAAGCTCATAAACAAATAAATTTATGATAACAAGTAACTAAATAGAAAGATAAGTAATGAACAAATAATAAAAATGAAGAATGAATTAATAATAAAACAACCCATATTAATACGATCATCTTCCTAATAAGAAATAAATACGCAGCACATGCTACAAGGAAAATAAGATTCTGGAAGCAAAACCTCACATGCCGCGAGCTACTATTAAAATCGGCACATTCAGTACCACCTACCAAAAATCTTATCAATAGAAGCATTGCTTGGTAAGGTGCAGTTGAACACACTGAACTGCCTCTTCAGCCTCTGTGGGATGTCATTTCTTCCTCCACCAGGATGAATCATGGCAGCAAGGAACTGAATATCAACAAGGTTGGTAAAATCTCCTGGTTTCTCTAAATTGTAAAACCCATTTACTCCCATCACCTGCCGAACGATCTCGTTTGTCACCTAAATATAAAAGTAAAGATCTGCATTATGTTTCGACAGAACTAAAATTTATGGGTTTGAATTTTACATCCACTAATTTTTCAGACGATCTCTCACTTTTTTCTGCTAAACAGAAGTATGACCAGGACTATAAAAGTTACACTTCAGTTGCATTCCATGAATAATGATAATTAAATTGTGGCCGTTAGCAATATTTTCAGTGAAGGCACTAATTCTGTGCAAGTTGAAGTTCGCGGAGGTAGGGTCAAAATCTGGCTAAACTGCCTTTCATGCATCAAGTAATGATATGGAACGTAAAGGTAAATGTACATAGTCATCCAGGAGCATGGTGAGTTATTTTAAACTGCAGGATGAGACTTCTGCTCCATATACTTCTAATTGTGATTAACATTCTTCTACCCCTGACGACCAGTTACTTCCAAATCATTATAAACTGCCTACAATTAAAAACCTCTTCCGCTCATCGTTTCTAAAACGGACTTGATATGCTTCCTTCATCTGGGCTTGGAATACATTTTGACATGCTTCTTGATCATTAAAATTGCAACATTCCACCTCCAACCCCGCTCGCCACGCCCCTATATACTTCTACCAGAGAGTATGTGCAAAGCTTAGGTCATTTGTTGAGATTACCATTGGCTTCTCTGTCGATCCTTTTAATTACAGTAAATGGCCAATGTTATCTTCTCCCTTAGAGGGAAATTTGCTTGGCAGAAGAAAAGAACAGAACAAATAGAGGACTTGTCCAATCTATTATTTTTCTTCCTTCTTACGCAGATCTACTGCTGACTGACAGAACGAAACGATTACTTTCCCACTGCAACAAAATTATTCTCCAATCCCGCTTTCCGGGATTCAAAGGCTACGGACTGTTTTACATTGATTTTAAATTGCAGAATATTTTTGACGAGCACTGGTCACAGTACACTGTACGTTATGAATTTTAACGAGATTTTAAGTAACATCGGTGACCAGCATTTGTAAAATAAAGGTAAAATAAATTGATCTTTTTGGAGTGCTATTCTCAAGTTTAGTAATATATTGTAATCTTTCGTGAATACATACAGAGTAGTAAATACGATTAATGATCTAAGAAATAGACGCTTAAATTAGTAATAAACAATTTTCCTTTGCCTCCTTGACGTTCCGCTTAATAATAAAGACTACTTACAATCATACGGCTAAATAAAAGATTGAAAATTGCTCATAAACGTATTTTTGTTTACTTACCTGGTCTCCCCACTCGTTGATGACAGGCATGTTCACATCATCAATAAACACGGTCATCTTCTTACCGGCTGGTGGACCAAACGTATTTCCGACTCTCTTGTCAACGTAACTTTCAATTGTTCGCTTTGTCGAATAAAAATAGGCACAAAATTGTTGATAAGAATAGGGGTCAAATAATGTTTAATTTCCGAACTTATAAACGTAGAGAAACATAATTGTTGTATAGAAAGACACGTCCAACACAAACAGGTAACGTTATAAAATCAGACCAAAGAGAGATACTTGACGCTGTATACACTGAGGGAACGAAGCGCTCAACTTTGGCGAACTCTAAAAGTAAAAGCTTCAAAAAGTTGACGGAGTCTTATGAGAAAAGCTAACAAGACGAGCGCCAAAGGCAGAAAACATTGGCTTTGTATATGCAGCTTAGAAAGAGGTATAATACTTCATTTTCATTTCTGCCACTAGCTGGGTAAATTTTCTACACAGGTCAAGTCTTTTAGAAAATTGCTTCTCTGTTAACGATCATATTGAACAACAATGCAACAGTGATTAATATAAATGATCATTTAATGTTTTGTCGATGAAAGATGGTTCATTAATGATCTGTTAGCTTCAGGTTAAGAATCTAACACCAAACTATCAACATAATAAAGGTATGCCTTTTCAATTTTAGGGCGGTATAGGGAATACTTGTGCCACAATGCTTCAGATGCCAACCAACGTGACGAAGGTTGTTACCTCTGGGAATATTGATAGTAACATGTCTCTATCAGTGATTCCAGTATTTTCAATTTTGATCATATTTAGCGGTTCCGGTCCTCTCTGTATTTCTAAGCATGAATCGACTTCAACGTCCCAGATAATTCAGTTTCGCCTGATCAGATGGAATGACAGCATAGTTAAGGAGATATCCTATCAGTAATGAAAATACTGGATGAGAATAAATAGTAAAATGTCCTTAAACCCTAATGGAAAGTTTCTAAAATTCTATACAACATATCCTCTATCTGTTGATAAGTCACAATTTGTTTAGGGATCAACAAGGTAAAAAGAGTTCAAAATTGAAAAACCACTCGTATGTGTCCTTGGCCAACCCCTTTATTATGGCCCAGTACCCCTACAGTTATCCAGAAGAGAGGAATCAAAACTACTAATTGCTATACGTGCACTGTCTACCCATGTGCTCCAGAATCTAATATCCCAATATGATAAGGGCACCAGTGCTAACTATATTGTAATAGCAATGATTACCTGGAACAGCAATGGTGTTGATGCCGATGAAAAGTTAAAACTCTTGCTCAGATGTCGCTCTGGATCATACTTGGACATGTAGCTCTTCACCATGATAGTCTTAGCTGTTCCTTGCTCTCCGATTAGCAGTGCAGCCTATGAAAAGATTAAAGGCAACCTTAACAGTCAACAACACTTGACAGAGCTCAGCCTCGGCGTCATGGAAAGGCATTCTCAGAAAATGTCAGCCTCTGTTTAATGACTGTACCCGATTTTGGTATAAGCAATTTAGTCTCTGGATCTCGAGTTACTTAATTTTTCCGCTGAAACCAGTCATAAAAGGTACAATGTCTATAAACCAAGTACGAACATCATAGCATACGTTCAAGTACAGCTTTCACAGGCATTTGAAAACAAGATTTTAAATTTAACTTGATCACAAAATGCAAACTGTGTCCCACAGGGACTCTCTTGTTCTTTAAGCTATAAAGCCGCAAAAGTAAAAACCAAAGATTTCAGCGCTTGAAGGTAGCTAAAGGACTTATATCGATGCTAGAATAAATTATCAAATATTTGAAAAGGATAGGATGCTTTTGGAAGCGGAAGCATCAGTATTTCCTTTAATTAAGTCGCCCCTTTCGCTTTCCTACTACAAAGATACAGATACTGCTGTTTTATACGTACCTTTCCTTGCTTGGCAATCGTATCAATCAGGAAATCAGTCCTGACATTGTCAACATTCGGCACAAGAATTGACAAGTAATCGGGGGAGTGATCCTTGGGGTAGATGTACTCTTCAACTCTGTTGGACCAATGCTCCCAGTCACCTAGCAACAAATTGAAATCAATACCATCATGCAATTATTCACAAGCCTACATCATATCTCCATCTTTTGATTTTTTAACAGCAGTTGGCAAGTTAACATAGGCCCGGCACCAGTCTTAATTGTAACATACATCAAGATCTTGGTAGAAAATGAGGGAGGAGGCAGGGGGGTGCAGCAGAAACAAGGGGCCTTGTGGTGATCAGATAAAAGTGAGCACATAATATATCGGCAGCAGCACGACCTCGATGTTGACATAGATGGGGTGATGTTACAAAGTAGCATGGGCCAGACCTGGTTGTACCTGGTGTTTGAAGACCATAATAATCACTCATTCGCCTGAGTGATGTGATTGTCATGCACGTGGGCAATCTTGTCTACATTTGACAGATTTTAAATTCCAGAATCAGGCCCATTTTACCTGCATCTCCTCTCTACTCTAACCACAATCAAACACTGCAATTTTCCAATATCAGTTAACGTATGTAGGTAATGTGGGGAGGGGTATCCGGCAGTGCCCCTCCGTCGTGCAAAACGCATTAGAGTGAATCTAACCTTTGAGAAGAGACACAGTAGCTATTTTTATTGATGATGGTCGCGTGCTAATTAGAGCAATTGCAAAATAAATAAATAATTTTCGAAAAATCACTTATTCTATCGGATTATAATTTCCCACTATTCCATAGAAATCCTTTGCCTCCAATGTACAAAAGATATATAGTACGATCTACTTACCATCCTTATTAACGAAAAATTCAAACATAGTATTCCCACTGCCTGGTTCAATCTCAGGGATATTCAAGTCAAGATTAGTGCGGATGAATTCCTCTAGTTGTGCGCGATCTGGAAGTTCCAGTGTGGCACCAATACTCCACATGAGCGCAAATATGTAAATCCGTTCCAGCTGAGATGCAGTTAACGTCACACCGTCGTCTTCGTTTGGAAGGAGACCCTGAAGCAGGTTGAGAGCCTAGGGAAAGAAATATATGTGCGAATTAGTTTCATTATAATATGCAACCGCATGATACAGTCTCAACACAAATCGCGTACAATTGTATATACATTATCGATTAAATCTTATAATCAAGTTAAGGGAAATATGTACGAATTGAAGGACTTTTCACGGCCTTTGGCAGTACTTTTAAACGCGTATTATCTTAAGGTCTGCATTCTCACGGGGAGTAGAGTTCACTAATCAATGTAGAGTTGTTAAGGGAAAGAAAATATGCACCTTAATCATTATCAATCACGGTAACATCGGAAACTGGTATCCATGAGCCACGTTAGCACTCAGTGAAGTAATATGTTACCCCATATTATGGCTTTTATTACTTGAGATTGCAAAATACACTGTATTACACTGTATCAGGTCTAAGTTTGGTATTGGTGAACAAGTAGGGGTATTTAAGGGAATTAACAGTTCATTTAATTTAGGAAAAGAAACCGAAACCCACGCCTCGCCTACATATACCGTTTAAGAATCTTTGTGTCTATTCTGTATTGATTTATGGTGCTGTAATGGTTAAGGAAAGAGTTTAATTCTCATGGAATATGCCACAATGTCATTGCCATCTCATACTTCATCGATCTTTAGTTAAGGCATTTATCTATGATACTCTTTCCTGCACCAGCCCCATATCTACAAAATCCCGCTTTACACCAATATGAGTACATGTAGCCTTAAATAACTGTCAATTTAAACCACCTTTACTTATAGATACAGAAAACTTCCTGCATGTTGTTACAACGCCTTGCTAAGCAAGAAAGAAAAATATGACCACCTTAGAAGAGGAAAATTGATTCTAATGAAAATAATAGAAAGTTCAAGAAATAAAGAAGGGAGGTTACAACACAGTTTTCAGTGCATATAAGCTGAGACTAGCTGTACACAGTTTACACCTATCAACCACACGATTTTACACTCTCACCATACAAAGCATTGAGTCCTGCAACTATAGTGCATTGTTAACACGGGATTTGTGTGATAGCATTTGGGTGACCAGTAGGTCACTTACTCAGGGGATGAGAGACCTGAAATTAGCCTTGGAAGTGTACATTATTCAAATTACATCGTCATAAACGTATATAAACAGAAGTATGGCCGAATTTTCTACATACCTATTCTACAATACCTATTCTACATAGAATCTCTTTATGTATAAAGAAGGTGTAAAAGTACCTGCATGATGTAATTGCATTCCAGCAGTTCCATCTTCGGATGTAAATTCTCAGACGAGTAAGTATACACCTCACCGAATGACTTCGCAAAAAGTACCTTTAGAGTCTCAGCTTCAACTGGAGGTCGCTTGTTCAGCCATGCCTACCCAATGATAGGAAAGCAAAGTACTTAGACGGTCTACGTCATAAACCACAAGTAAGCAACATTTTAACAGTTTACAGTCGCTGTTAGAGTAAGAAATAAACCAGTACCAAACATAAAGATGGTGGTTTGGCAACGACAAAATTGAGAACCATTATGCACATCACGTGTAAAAGCACGAGCTTCGGCCGATTAAACAATAACTTAACACATTCATTCTCCGTCCGTGGTATGCTTTATTACAGTTTATTTTCTAGGGCAAAGTTTCCCTATAACGTCTATTATCTAAAATAAATGTTGCTGGATACCAAGGATTTTATTGCTACAAGATCAATACAAAAATATAAAGATACAGATAAGATAATTATGGGTAATAAGATAAATAACGAATTGAATACACGAATATATTAACACAATAGTCAAATCTCGGATACAAGATAAAAAAAGGATTCAGGAAGATATTCTTCGGTTAAGTCATCTTACCTGCGAAATTGGTCTCCAGTCCAGACCAGAAGAACTCATGTACACCATTCCATTTCTTGATACTGTAGCAGGCGATGCGTTATCGATGTTATGCGGCTCAAAGATGATCTTGCAGCATGGAGACATTGGAATCCTATCGCCGTTGGCCAGCGTGAGTGTTTTGTTATCATCTAACACTGAGTTGAGATTTTCAATCCATATTGCATCAACAGGTCCATCAAGGACAATCCAAATTCTTTCTCCTAAAGCAAAAGAAATACTCTTTCCATTAGGAAGACCTGTATGCAGTTTCGAGATGTGTACATCGTTCCCTGTTTTATAAAAGCTCTAACAGTTTTTAATGCTTGCCAAACGTTGGGGGGCATCGAGGGAACAGAATATGGTGACTCAGCCGCCCACCCCATTGAACAATATATGTGGTAACTACTGCTAGCGTTAGGCTCACTAATTTATACGTTATGTGAACAAAACCTAAATCTGTACTAATCAACTTCAGTGTGTATTGATAGACAAGGCTATAAATCCAAATATCGAGTACATTGCAACTAAAATGACTTTAAACAATTTATGGTTGAAGCAACAAAATATATGCTTGTTTATACATACATAACATTTCTGTCAAAGAAAAGGCTATTCTCAAGTAAAGTAATGATTGTCGTGCCATGGCATCTTTGCATACAAACAGTTATTACGACATGAAATTTCCAATAGCCATTTCACCTTTTTTTCACTTCACTCACTTACTCACTCTCAAAAATCCAGTACTCCTCGTTATTGCGCGGAACCACATTAGTGATACATCAATTTCTCATAAAATGCGTTAAGTATATCATTTTATCTTAACGAGTTAGTAGCCCCACCATCAAAGTAAGAGGGATACTGTATTCCTTTAGAATGTGGGCAGTTTTGGGTTTGCATCAACTAGGTGTAAAAATGATCTAGAGACGTATACCTTTCGAGAAATAAGTTTAACTCCAGGGTGACGTTAGCACTGGAAAAAATGCACAGTAGTATGTAATAGCAGGCATGATAGGAGAGCATCGACGCAATTCTTTCGCATGATTTGCAGAATGTTCTTTTAAAAGTTTCCAGGGCCACGACTACGACCCGACCCAATCATTACGGAACCTAACGTTAAAAGTAGCTAACCATGACGGTTGATTATATATTCTTTAGGGTATGGAAAACATTTAAAAAGGTGTTACTACTTATGCTGTTAGGTAATAACTTGTGAGATATCATGTGTGGCTGAATATTATATTGAGATGCTAAGAACTAAGTCACAGTATCATTTTGTGAACACGCGCACCATATCAAGTGGAAGACTCGGAAATCCTGTTGTACTACCTGTCAATTCATCTTGTATAAACTGTGTCCATGTAGCCAAAGGATGTAGTGACCAGGTCAGTCTCACAATACGGACCTAACCAGCCTTTAATGGTTTTAATGTTATTTGGTGTTAAAATAGCTCAGCATGAGGTATGTTGTCAGCTAGTTCCTGAACAACGATTGCGATTGTTTCGGTAAATGGAAAGACGCCAAGTTCTTTCATCGGTCGCAAAAGATATAAAATTCATTTCAAGCCTCTAAGCCACACTGCCTCGTTTTGACAGTTTAATGGAGTCTAAACTCTTAATGATATATTGGCTGTTATATATTTTCTTCGAGTACATGCTACAGAAAATAAACTCAATCTCTTGTCTATATACAATTAAAGTACGTAAAGTACTGTGCATTATTATATATTTAACACGAATTCATGCTGAGGGATAAAGGTTTGCAGGACCATAGAACTTCAGCGATCCCTGGCAGTCAGGCACTGTCAGACCATGTTTCAGGAGAACAATTAGACTAGAAGTTACAGATTGATTCTGGGTTGTTTACAAAAAATGAATAAGCATCTGCGTATCTTTTGTCCCAAAGAAATACCTCGACATTAGTTGTATAGTTGCCGAGTTCTTGGGTTAGGCAAGACAGACAAAGAGGAAAGAAGAGGACAATTAACGGAATCACTTCACATCTTTAATGCAATGTCGTGAGACAATACAACCAATTAAATTTGACGTAGAAAAAGTCAACAAAACTATCTGAATACGACCTGCCAACCGTATCAGTGCATTGATGCAAATAGCTCTGTAAAATTATATGCTGACTGTACGATGTAAATAAGTTTGCGATTCTGTTAAAAAATTAAAAAATATATTCATAAACTTATTGGTCTACATTTAGTTTTTTATGAATAAATACAAATTTTTTAAATTGTTCTGAATGAAAATGATAACTTGAACTTTGAAATAACTATTAGTTTATCATCTGAGTATTATAATTTTATGTCTCCTTGTTTATAATGTAAAGATGAGAAGTAAAAGTACATGAAGACTATGTAGAATAAAAGAAAAATTGTGCTGGTGTAATATATTCAATCTTAGATAGTTCATCTGTCAGTTGAGTGACAATATTTATGTATATTATACTGCCTTGAAGCAATCCCCTTTGATGAAGTTAATGAGATCATTAGATAGATCTCTAGAAGCTAGCAAGTAAACACAGCCTTTTAAGTGATACGTATATGCAAATAACACTTCGAAATTAAGCAAAGGATTGTAAAGTTATTACTTTACGCTACATTCGTGTGATACTAAAAGTTGAAAAGCTCATTTTATCTGCAACGAAGTGATAAGTTTTGAGAGATCAAAGTCTGGCTTGCATAAATGATAACACTTACCGTTTGGTGAGAGATAGTTGTTTCAGTCAACAGTGGCTCGTAGTTTCGATCAGATCTAGCTAGTTTAACTCCTTTGGTCAACGCATGCAAGCATTATCTTTAATTAAAGACTTTCGTCTTTGCCTTTGAAATAGGATTAACCGCTTGTATCAAAAGAGGACGGCTTCTAGATTTGGCCCTTCTCTTTCATAAGTACTGTGAAAAGACAAGGGGCTGGCATGGAGTTTAAAGAAACAAAAGGGTAATTGTGCCCTCTCTTTTTTATATGTTCACACCAAACGTGTCAATCAGCTTCAGAAAACAATCAATCACCGCCCTCTGCCCAGTTTCGTTGATATCCCTATTATCTTATACCACTGTTTTCCCAGCCCTATTTCATTGGCTTATTTGGAGAGGATGAGGTACCTTTTCATAGTTAATGACACGTGCATTATAAGTCAATTGCTGTTAAAACAAACTCTATTCCTAATGGTGCCAAGGTAAGAAGGACTGATAAATTAACGCGTGTAAATGCCTTGACAGTGGGAATAAGATTTTACCTCCAGCTACATAGCAAAACATGAAATTGTTACTAGAAGCCTTCTTAATATTCCACAGTCTAGCTCATATCACAGGAGGATGGCTTTCTCTCGTGCGATCCGACCAGTCTGGATTTGCAAGTAGGCTGTTACTGCGACAAAACAACTCTACATCGTTCCGAACCGTGCTGACATCAGAAACGCGTAAGGTAAGCAGTACAACCATCATGATTTATACCGTACTCTTGCAACTTACATACCAAAGAGGTAACCGAGCTTCGGTTGCATTGCGTAGATGTACAAATTCCATGTACACACGTCTATGTTTTTCAAATACCATGTCTATTTACGTGCCAGTACTCTAATGAAACTTAACTAAAATGTAATCAAAGAATCAGATGTTTATGGTATTTGCAGATATACCACCAGGCTGAACAAGGTCAAGTTGTTTATCTTGTTAAGAAAGGACATTTTAAAATAGATCTGCGGTGAGGAATGTGTCTGTGCTTTTCACATACGAGGTGAAAAACATCCTAGTTTTTACAATAGCCGACTGCTAGTGTAATTCACTTAAATGTTAAAGACAAAGCTTTAATTTTTCAGTCTCTTGTTAGTTCGTGTAGTGAATTGCTTTGTTTTTTTTACTTAGACCTGTTTGTTGTCTAAGTTCAGCACCTCAATAGACGATTCGGTGCCATTTAATAATTGTATTGAAGCTTTCTTAGTTCAAGAGCTGTCGATCAGTGCAGTCGATCAGTGCAGTCGTAGGCAGTGTGTAGAAAATGTGAAGGTAAACTATCAACATTACGTTTTCTCTTTACGACAGATTGAGTGCAGGAAGGACAAACACTGTGGAGTTGGGAGTTTCTGCCACAAACATTATAGGACATGCCATTTATGTCGCATTGAAGGACAGTTATGTAGGAGAAATGCAATGTGTTGCCGTGGTATGGAATGTGTGTCAGGTATATGTCGTCCTTCAGTCGCCTCGGGACTAGCTGGAGCTACTTGCAAACGAAACAGGGATTGCAATGTTGGACTATGTTGTGCACGCTCTGATGGAGCATCGATATGTAAACGAATGCTGCAAGAGGGGGATAATTGTGATGTCCCAGAGGGGGGCATTGCATATGCTATGAATCACAATTGCCCCTGTGATTTTGGACTGAAATGCAAAAAATTGAGGAAGCGGGACTTTCGAAAATATAAAAAGTAAGTTGTGTTACTTATGAATATATTAGCATTTGTAATGATATTAAGAGTTAGGTGCAGAAAAACGTGCTTGGATTATGTGGTTGACCTTTGTTAAAAAACGTCTATAAGAATTTTATATGTTTGAGACCAATTACTTTGCAAAAGGCGGAGAAGCGCTTAATGATGTTTTTCGCGTAATCCAACAAGACAAAAGAGACTTCAATAGATAACTTTCTTGTTGCAATTTTTAGCATCTTTATAGCATGATTGTAGTTTCCACTCAAAGTTTCTTGCCTGGGCCTTTCATTTACTCAAATTGTCCTTGTCTCGTAGGTAATTTGTTTTTCGAATCTAAGGATTTTTAAAAAAGAAAATCGCACCTTCTTGTCGCAACTTATTTAGATGCCTGACCCCGTCTTGTTTTGGGGTTCTGGGTGCTAACTTAAAACTAACAGTACTCGTGTTGATGGCGAGTTCTATGTTTTAGTTTGCGAATTCCCATATCGCCATCGCAAGCCCTTTATCAAGCAATTTTTCTTCTCATACGATGTGCTTCCCGTAAGAAATGGCCCCTGATACAGTATTGCGTACATAGCTGAAAGACAGATTAAATACGTGACCTATCTCAGGTGTGCAAGTTTCAGTCTCGACATATGTGAGTCCATATTTAGTATAGCAAAGTGTCGACCCTCGAATACTCAAAATAGCCGCAGTGTGTTTCTATGCAAAACCTCCCGTTTTAACCTTCTCCCGTAAAAGTCAACAATTTTCCACTTCATCTAACAGTAAATAAAGTGATAGATGTTTCTTAGTGTCTGTACCGCAAGCAGTCAATCCTATCAACAACCCGGTGAAATTCACGCGTCAGAAGAAAAGACAAATTAGTTATAGAAATGTAATTAGGTTCGGTTCTAGACAATAGCTGCTATCGAGAAGAAGTCGATTTGCTCATCAATAAAAGAAAGTACCATCTAAGTGATGAGGTAGTCAGTTAGCTTGTTTGGATTCTCACCTAATCATTCTCTCGAGGGTGAGTAAAATTGCAAAGAAGTTGATAATTCCACGTACAATATCAACTAATAGGTGATTCATTATCACGGATGGTAGCTTTCATGAGAATAACTTGCTCTCCATTGTGTGCTGTACTGCACCGAAACTAAGTTAAATTACCTCCTCTTACAGCAGCTATGCCATTCCACTTGTTTGGTCTCTATGAATCACAAGACTGGACCGTTAAAAACTCGCACTGCGCATTCAAACTAATTAGAATTGTCGACAAAGGTATGAATCTTGAGAATTTCGGTACATGTTCACGTCACGTATGTGACTAAATTTCTGAAAATTCGAATCTATCGAAAAATATAACGTTATGACATTATGGGGCCTTAAGTTTTTTAGTAATTCTAGAAATCAGATATACTTAGTGATGAGTGATGTTATGAATGATAGACGTTATTTACTGCTTTTGAGACTGACCTTTTTAAGCTTGCAATTTAATGAGTTTACTCTACAGAGAGCGTAGATTTATGAGCACTACAAGTTCAACCCATCAGACTACCTTGAACCACATATTGAGATAACCTGTCCTTCGTAACATTTACCGTTAAAGGGCCCTTCTACACACAGGAACAGTTAACCGACGTATGGAACCCATTTTGCCATTCGGTATCCCCTGAGAATTTTTGATGCTGTTGTTTTCGCTAAATCAGACCAAGCATTTTACCTCAAAATCTTGTTTTACCGTGTTCTTGAAATTTAGGATAACATGCTCCTAAAGCATGGAAAGATTTAATGAATAATTATCTAATTGGGGGATCCTAAAATGGGTGTTACGTCCATTCCATTGCTAACAATATTCTAATTTCAACTTCTAGTTCAACAACAAAGTAGTATACACGTTTTAACAATTTTGAAGTATTCAGTGTTTAATTCTGGAATTTCGTGTCAAAACGTTCACAAATGTAAAAAAAATTATTACGGAACTATAGGTTCAAGCAGGGGTTCTTGAAATTATGGTGACCATTACATGGATGCATTTTTCCAATTTTAATCCTACATTAGATATAACGTAAAATTTTCGTTTTAAGTATTATCAAGTATCCAGTCATTGAATTTCATCACAAAACCTACGTAAGTGTAAATTAGATTTCGACAACAATATAGCGTCAAGTGGGGATTCAAAATTGTGGCATAGGTTGATATATTTCAATTTTCAACCCCTTGTTTAGCAACAAAGTAAGGTTTAACAATGTTGGGTTCTTACGTTTACATGCTTGCTAAAAATGTAATGGAACTTACCACAAGACGATTAAATGTCGACAAAAAGATTTTGAACGTTTAACATAATATTACAATTAATATACAAGGAACGTGTTGTTCTTTACTTCAATAAATTTATTTCACCCTGTAATAAAGTAGCACCGCAAAAGTCTAAGTTTGATTTTAGTGGATTATTTTGTAAACACTTACAAAAACCATTATATGTAATCTATCGACAATCAGCAGAGTCTGAAGCTAGATTTATTCACAACATTTCACTGCTTGAGCAAATTTGTTATGTTGAACTTTATGAGTATTGCAAGAGATTAAGCCACGTGTCGGGTAAGATTTGGAATACGTCGTTATCAAACGTTGTTCTTTTCTTAGTAATCAAATGGATAGATCAAGTGGCAATGAAACAAAATGGCGGGGAAAAAACGACCTGTCTTAGCAGACGAAAGAATGTCTCAGTAAGGTTTCGCTTGTTAAAACCACCACACATTCGAAAAAATTCGTTTACTGTATACGACATCCTCACAAATCAGTACACCAAATGACAGGAAGACCTACAGAAAAAAAGAAATAAAATGGCGAGGGTATGCTCTACAATTCCATACTTTTCCAAAGGGCCTACTCCGTTTCAATCAAGTCCGGATCTTAAATATGCCGAGTCTTGGAACTCAGGCAGTATCTCGGCATGAGCAACTATATATCTCTGCAAAGCAAGTCCTTTTTAGTTTTTGTTCAATAATTTCCTTTGGCTCACTCAATCTTCGACCTATATGTACCCCAAATGTAAGTGTGGCTACTGTGAAAAGAAACAGAATTAGGAAAGTTATACGTTCTGCTTTTATACGATGTTAGAAAAACAGCAAACGTTTTTCTTCGCGCACAACCACTTCGAAGCTGCTAAGCAAGACATCTTCAATATTCATTACTGGCACCATTAATCGCAACAGCTTGATTGTCACGCCATTAAGTGATTTGTCACAAAGGCAGGTTTAACTTCAAGAAACCCTAAATTTTTCTTGGAACTTGCAGTGCTCAAAAACACATCGTAGACACAATAGGCCTAAGGTTAACCCATTGTGCTATCATGACTGTATGTTACTCTCAACTTCTTGGAAAGACAATAATTGGATCTCAAAAGGTATTCGAAGAAAGTGAAAATCACTTTACAGGTTTACTAAAAGTAATCAGATTGCACAAAATAACAAGAACACATTCTTGTTTAGTACCACAAACAAGCAATTGAAAATCAATCAATGCACTTTAATATTCGTCGTTCTACCCCGTAATACGTGGCTAAATCGGAAACGCTCTTTGTGCCATTAAGACCTTAGTTACGTGGTGGCAACGCCATTCTTAAAATGGTGTTTGCTTAATGCTGTTGTAATAATGTCTGAACTAAAGGAAGTATCAGGCAAGATATGTTTAAGTTTTCTGATAGATTACATTAACTTTCAAATACAATTGGTAAAGAGAATCCTTTTACCAATGAGAACTTGGAACCTGTCCAAATATTGTAAGCATCTCGTAGTAAATACTGTGCTGAGCATGTCGTTGCCACCACGTAACAAAGGCCGTTCCAGCTTGTGGTTTAGCAGCGTATAGGCTAGATGGAATTTATCTAATGGACTTCCTGCCACTTTAACAGAATCTGCTTAAGTGTAGTGATAATGTTTAGAGCTCTGATACCAGTCCAAACCACTTGAGAGCACGTTTTGCGAGTTGTGCCTCTACCCCGTCTGCTGTCTAATCTGTCACTTAAATGACTTTTTCGAGAAAATTGTCCTTAAAGCAGCTTAAAGCAGCGATTTCCGTTCTTACAATTATCAGTCATAGCCTGTCTGATGTCTACTCTGCCTCTTTCATTATCTTTTAGAGGGAATTGTCTCTGAAAAAACTGTATTCCTTCTCACAACAACACACTTCATTTCGGTCATTCTGACGTTAGTAGTCTGAGGAGTGTCACCAAGTTTTTAAGTACACCATGTTTT
>JAAAKM020006971.1:14475399-14503233 GCA_010016025.2 Alatinidae sp. Z8VKAUB7J3 | reverse complement strand
CATTCAGATACGTACAATGGACGAGGCTGAGCAGAAGATCTCGATAGCAACCAATCGTTGACCGGCAGATACTGAGCCTTTAAATTTGAGACCAGAAGGGGATAGGGCGTACGCAGGAAAACGGAGTACGTGGAAAGTCTTACAGAATTTGCAGCGGAGTAGGATTTGAGAAGGACTACACGTGCTGTTAACTGACAACTTCATCCACCTCAACAAGAGGGAAAGGAAGTGCATGATGATGATGATGATGATGATGATGATAATGATGATGATGATGATGATGTGTGCGATAACACAATAATAATTTTATACTCAAGACTTTTATTGGTATTCTTAAAAGAACAGTGACGTTTGCCGCTGTTTATAAATATATAAGCACGTACACAAAGCAACAAAAAACAAACAAACAAAATCAAAAATAAAATTAAGGAAAGGCGGGGAAATAAATTACATGAACAGTAACAGCTTAGTGGCAGTCCAGTCTTTGTTACGCCACTTAAAGATAAAGTAAGATGTTCTGATTGATACTTCCGAACACTTCATCATAAGCCAGCTTGCGTCTATAATAGTAATAGTTGATGATAATAAGAATAATGATGATGTTTAGACTACTAGTTTTAACAGATTCGACAACGACAGGATGCAAACGTTTTCTTCGGGATGCCTCGCACAGTAGCTTGCTGCTTACGGTCTCCGTTATTACACGTTTCAAGACGTTCGTAGGGGATTTCTGAAAATCAGTTGACTTCTCCATTTGCTTAGCCGTGATATATAAAGTGATATGTGAAGTATTTTAAGGAACTGTAAGATCCTTTTACCCTTTTCCGTCACTGTCGATGAAAACGCTTTACTTCCATTAGATAAGGAAGATGACTAGCCAGGTAGCATTGAACCATGTTACGATGAAATTTCGCATTTTATGAAAAATTATGAGGTTTACCATAGTAATTTCTATGTGATTGATTGTAGTCTTGATTGCTCACCTTGGCAAATATTTTTGTTATACATTTAAAACGATCATTTATGGACCTGAGTTTTGTAGACTAGAAAAATACTTGAGAAGGACAAAAATTACGATGTTCTACTAGTGGAGGTCTTTCTTGTAAGGACAGGTTATAGGCTGCTTTCAAATAGTTGTATTAGAGCGTTTTACTAACCAACGTAAAATTATTTAGTGCAGTTTTCTCATCAAAACCTAAGCCGCTCTCATTATAAATTATCCCCCTCATAATTTGATGAAATATATAAAGTGCGATGGAGTGAAGATTACAGGAATAAGATTAACACATTTTGCTGAATGTATACTTACAATATTATCTTTTATTTTTCTCTTGATTGACAGCAAACGGGCTTTCTCCTACTTGGAGTGAACGGATACGCAGAGAATCTTATACAGAAATGATTGTACGAGCCATGAGTGGAACGTTCGAAAAACTGACAGTTTATCTCACATCAACCATTTCTAGGCCCAGCAGAGAACGTAACGATTACACTCCTAGATCTCAAAAACGCATGCGTTAAAATACACCATAATTTAATCAAGTCAGTGCTGGAATTTAACTACCCAAAGAACTATAAGCAACGTGTATGGTAACTTCCATACAGCAAATCTAAAAGGGAACTTTCTTACGGATGTCGTAAAAGTTGGACGGGTGTTCTTCAGGGCTACCATTTCAGGCAACTACTGTTTGATTTGCTAATGCAAAATTTATTAGTTTAAGCACAAGGATTTTTTGAGAGTCACGGTCGAATCCTTGCAATTTATGCCACGCTTACGCTGATGATAGCTGCTCCATTTTACGAGATCTTAGCTAGAAAACCTTCAGAATTCGGGAGTAACTCTCATAGAAACAATACAGTAAAGAATTGATACGAAGCCGCGAGTTGTTGTTACAGATTTTAGATTATTACGGACCAGGATTAACGGCGTGTTCATCAACGGAAATTTGAACGTGTTTCTCAAAACTTTTAATCCTTTAAATAGAATAATTCCTACGAAGTATAAATTTAATTTGCATTTTTGTCATTTGTGTGCTTCACTTAAGAGCATACATATTTACTTAAAAAGGCACGTACAAACAAAACTCTAGGAAGTTATTGATTTTTTACTACCCACCTTTACAAACACTGAGCACATTTAATGGCTACCATAAACTGGGGTTTAAGAAACATGAAGAAGCACGTTGTTGTGGCTGTTGTTCGTGCATCATTCTCGATGAAGACCATGACTTTCAAACTTTGTTTGTGCAACTGCGGCTTATTCTGGTCCAATTCTGGTACGGAACAACTGACCACTGTTGCTTCCTTCCTTCCGTGCTGCTCTTTTTCTCGGTGCCTCTTCCTAATAAACAGAGAAAAAACAGAAAAACAGGCTAACCAATAAATAAAGGGCAGCTGGGGCGTCCAAGGGCAACGCCCCTTAATTTAGGCTAACGGACAGAGAATCAAGCCATGAAGCAGGCAGCAGTGGGACCGCCACACGTGGATTATGGAAAGAATGTGTCATCACTGAGTCAGTAATGGGAACAGATACAACATATTATCCTAGCCAAAAGACGGATAAGCGATCCCCAATCGCTCGAGTTCCCCAGTCGCTCGTCTTTTTTAATAGAATCAAGCTCTTCCGGTTGAGCCGACCCAGGCCCTTTCTTGCACGATCGATGTTTTGAAGTTGTTGTGAAGTGTGGTGATGTCAACGAAATGTTCAAACCACCTTCAGTAGAACTCGCTTTCTTAAGGGATGACCGCCTAAACCAAGACTTTACATAATATCGCATCCAGACAAGGTTTAATTGATTGCTCTTGGATCGTAGAGTATCGCGTCACAGATCTTCCGAGAGACGTATTGGGACTATCACAGATTGTCTACAGCTAGCTTTGGACCCAATCAAGTAAAATCATAAAAGCCCGGCCTTGTGTTGGATGCAATTTTAACTTTCTGCAGCTTTTAACGATCAAGAGATCAGTTATCATCACGACGGAAGCCCTGAAGCCTACGTTGTTGTTTAGAAATGAATAGGTCTTGCAGCTGAAAGGAATTTTCGACGCTGAGATTTCACTCTTCCATCTCAATTCTTCGCTGCCCGATCGAACTGCGTTTGGGTTGTCATGTTTTTGCTCTTCGCGCAGTATAACTCAAGATTCCTTACATTTGCATATCCTTGTTAATTTCTGTGATAGAAACTTGAGAGATTTATCTCGTACGACCATTTTGTTTATCTGGAAGATCAGAAACCTCGAGCGGGAATTTACTTGCGGATCATGACAAAGGAGGAAACATTTCGATCCACAGTTATTCACAGTTGATGGAAGTTAAGGAACATGGATTGGCTCATGACAATCGGGTAATTATTTTGAAAATTTGCCCCTTATTTCTTTTCTTACTCGTCATCACTTCATCAAGCCCGTCCACCGACCAGGTCATCATGTTGTTTACTGGGTAGGCCTAAACTTTGGGTTTGGGAAGATGTTTGGTATCTTTATTGGTGCAGGTTACTAGGTGTTTGCATCGATCCAATGAGAAACGTTTCGAAAATATGAAATAACTTGATTTTGCCCAACAGTTTAAAATGCATCACTATACCGGAATGGGATCAGGTGCAATTCACCTACTGACACTGCTTGCCATCAATTGACGGTAATAAACAACAACAAGTCCCTTTTCCGCTGAAGTCTTCAGACTTATTTCCAGCTAAAGTACCGGTACCGGTTAAGCAGAAGAAAGATTGTTGCCACTTTCATGTTGCTCAGGGTATTCGATCCCCCGTAGCTCTGCAGCAGAACACCCAAAAGCTAAAGACTTAGTATTGTCATTAGGCATTATCTACACAATGCACTGTTTGTCGTAGACACTTGAAAATTGAATTGCAATTGTTCTTGGGGCGTTTGTTTCCAAACAATAAATCTTCGAAGGTTGTTTACTCCAACATATCGTTTGCTTGTTCCAAGAAATACGCCTTGTAGCGTATTAGTTGAAGTTTGGTTTAAGGTCCAAAAACCTAGCATTATCAGTTTAGTTTATCCATTTCTTATGCAGCATTTTTGGTGCTTCTGTTTCAACAGATATTTACCCCATATTTATTCAGAGCTAGAGTTCCTGTACTTAATGCCATTTCTGCTAAGTTGTCATTGTTGTACAATCAGGTCTCCTCAAAACAATTGATCCTGTCATGGTATAAGTAATAATATCCTATGTAAGGTTTTCTGAAGTATCATAATGGGAACAAGGATTTAAAATATGTATGCATGTATGTATGTATGTATGTATGTATGTATTAATATCACCATTTTACAAAAAAAGTCAAAACTGCAAAACATAAAATAAATACTGAGTCAAAATTACAATATATTTAAAAAATCCAAATTACAATATATAAATAAATACTGAGATCTATGACACTGGTCAAATCCCAGAAGATCTATGCAAATCAGTCTTCATCACTTTTTCTCCAAAAGCTAGAGCCATAGACTGTGAACTGCACCGCACAATCAATCTGATGAGTCACATAACAAATAGTCCTACACATACTAATGAGCAAAGCCAGGAAGTCAATCAAACCACAAATCAGTCAGGAACAGTGTGGCTTCATTGAAATTTCAGGGACAAGCAATACTCTACTAATCTTAAGAAGTCTAACTGAAAAAGCAATAGAAATGCAAAAAGATCTCTATTTGTGTTTCATAGATTACACAAAAACTTTCAACAAGATTAGACATGAAGTCCTGTTCGACATCTTACAAAGTCTAGATATAGATGGGAAAGACCTGAGGATCATTAGAAATCTATACCAGTTAGCTGTGGTTAGAATAGACAATGAGCCCAGCAATTATACTAGTGTAGAAAGAGGTGTCAGACAAGGTTGTGTTTTCTTACCGGATTTGTTTAATATCTACAGTGAAAAAATAATGAGAGAGCTACAGGATCTCCCAGGCTGTGCCATAGGTGACTATAACCTAAACAACCTTCGTTATGCAGATGATGCTCTGATAGCTGACAGTGAGAAAAAGTTACAAGACTTGCTAAATAGGGTAGTAACAGCTTGCAAGACAAACAGCCTCACCATCAACACCAAAAAGACAGAATTTATGGTTGTTGGTAAGCAAAAAGCGGTTCCTACAATAAACATTACCATAGGGACCAACTCCATCAAACAAGTTAAACATTTTAAGTATATACTGGAGTAGTGTCATCTCAGAGGATGGAAGATGTGATGCAAAAATTAGAAGAAGAGTAGGTATTGCAAAAGAAAGTTTTCAACAAATGGGCAAAATTCTAAAAAACCGACCAATTTCTGTAGAAACTAGGGAAAAAAATTTACAATGCTATATCATTCCAATTTTAATTTATGGCTGTGAGTCCTGGACTATTTCCAAATTAATGGAGAAACATCTTGAAGCAAAAGAACTTTGGTTTTACAGAAGATTGCTTCGCACTTCATGGACTGGACGAAAGACAAATGATCAAATTTTACAAGAAGTTGGGGAGAAAAGATACTTAATGAAAACAATTAGGAAAAACCAATTTAAGTTTTTAGGGAATGTCATTCGGAAATCTAGTTTGGAAAATTTAGTGTTAACTGGGAAGATGGAGGGCAGGAGAAGCAGAGGTGGGCCAAGGGCAACTTACATCAGTAGCGTGAGCAGTTTGTGTGGACTGAGGGGAACCGTGATGTTAGAACTATGTGAAGACAGACAGCAGTGGAAAGCCATGACCGCCAAAGTCCTTAATGGATACGGCACTTGAGAGAGAGAAAATAAATACCATTTAGAAATATGCAATAAAAGTATAAGAGCTAAAACAATAAATACCAGAAGAACAAATAATAAAACAACATGATTAAAGATACAAGATTTCATGGCAGCCCAGAGATCCGAACCCAATTTCACAGTCAGCAATTTGGCTGTTCCCGCTGGCACCCCTTGGGTTCAGCATGTCTTGGATTCTTGGCAGTCTCTCCAGCACATTTGTCCCAAGTATACCAGGAATTTTCTTTTCAGAAACTGCACTTTGAGATTGCTCTTTCAATAAAAAGACTCCACAGTCTGTTACAACTGCTCCACCTCCGGGCACAGGTAGACAATGTAGGTAATTTCCAGTCCATTGGCAGCTTTTAGTGAAAGGTATTCTGCTTGACATAGAGAATGCCTATGCTTCATAAGTTTCTCCATGAAGAACTGTTTTGTTGCAACCATAGAGCCTGTGAATTCCATGGAATCTCGAACAAGGTCATATCATTCTTATGAGGCATACATGTTGGCAATTGTCATATGACACTCGCAATGCTTAAGTAGCTAAGCCTATCCTCGTATGCTCGTAAGAGTCCATAGGTCAAGGTTAGGCCATGATCTATCTAATCACAAGTTATGTATCCAAAATGTTTGTTCAGAAGCCACGCCATGAAGTTTGCAGGAATTAACAGTCCATATTAAAAGTTCATATAAAAGTCCATAATATAGGGGGTTTACCCTGGGTAATATTATCATTATAATACATTTATTTACAAGTTAGCAATCAAGTTAGCAGTTGGATTTTTTAAATTATCTTACTGTTAAAGCAGCGATTCTGCCAACTGGAGTGTGTGTATGCTGTTACTACCACTAGCTTTATTATTAATTTTTCCATTTCTGCCATTTAAGGAGCTTACACACTTAAACAGCAAATGTTTTATTGTTTTGAAATGATAGACAAAGTTCATAGAATTCCAAAACTGGACTAACACATGATGATGTCACATAATATACAAGGGTCTGCAATTGCCCCTTAAAAATTTTTCAACACTATTATTAACTATACTTGCTCATGCATGGCCAGTCAAAAAAAGACATTTATAACTAATATTGTTGAGTGCAAGATCTGCACACTTGTTTTGGAGCCAACTCCACTCAATTTTAGAATCGAGGTGCAAAAATGCAGCCAATTTTTATGTCCTAGCCAAAAAAAGATTCCCATGATCAGTCAGATTTTCAAACTGCCAAATTAGAGAAATTTTGAGCTTGTGAATTCAACGAGCTGGCAGTCAATCCATTATAGCTTACAGTCTAAGGATGTATTTTGTCAGTCAGTGCATAACCTTTTGGGAAATGGGCTACGTTGAAGCAGTTCAATATGGTCGATGCTAAGATCTGTTAATCCCATATGTGTGTTGATTGCCATGTGGATAGGTTATATACTTTTAAATACTTCTTGTCCCTTCAGATCCTAATCCATTTCCAGAGGATCAATGAAGCACTTGACTGACTCAAGAAGTCTTTCTACCATTTGGTACTGTGGTTTACTCTCTTCTTGGCATAGGGCACTTTGCTGGCAATGATGACCCTTGTCTGTTCCTCTTCCTTCAAAATCAAACTTCTCTTGATCTCCATTGTTATTAGGCATTGAAATCTCTTCATTAGTTGCCCCAGGTAAATATGGTACAATAAGGTTGAGCTTTATCCTCTATCTTCTTGATCTGCAAGAAATGATGTGTTTCCTCCTTTTCTAACTTTGCAAGAGATGACCCTTGCTTCTGTGAAAGAGTTAGTTCGTGGTGACACTGGTTGGTATATGTTTTCCTTCTACTCATATGCATCTTCATTAATTACCATCTCAATCGTTATGTCCGTGGTATAGTAGATAGGGCATTGTACTTGTGATGTAATGGTCATGGGTTTTAATCTTGGTCAAACCCCACAATGTTGTGTCCTTGGATAAGGTGCCTTACTCCTTTTATCCCCAGTCCCTTTATAAGATACAGGTTTAGTCCTCTGTCAAGTAGGGGAAAAATCATCACCTTTAAATTACTGTCATTTATGGTATTTAAATCTTTTTAGTTCAAATTAAGTTTTGCATTGTCATAAAAAATATTAGGTGTCATGGTCAATTGGTTAGTTTAGCAGGCAAACTTTTCATCACATCATATCACTCTATGCCTATAATGTCAAATATAGGTATTCAAACAATCAAAGATGTAATTCATATATGCATGGAGATTACTTCTGAATATATGCCAAGGAGATGATTAGTGCAACAAGCAAGCTAGCATTCAAGCAGTGGCATAGAATGCGAGCCACTGTAACAGTAGTTAAAGAGATGATAAAGGAAATATATCTATTTCCTCCAAAAAATTGATGGTATGGTGCCTGTAGGTGTCAGAAAGACTACAGATAAGGAGGCAGTGAAGGTCTGATAATGAAGGTAAAAGTCCTAAAACTTCTGTGTCATCACACCAGGCATTTTGGAGGAACTCACGAAAGAACAGATGGGGGGAGAACAATTCTATACACACTCATATTCCTTTTTGTCAGAATAAAAATAAAAGACACAGTGTTATAATTCTGCTGCCAGTATTTTGTAGGACTACCTGATGTATAACAACCAAACTGATAATTAGCACCCATGTATAATAAATGTGGTGCAACATTGATATTGGCGTTGATACAGTTCTTGAAATTATACATTATGACACTAAGAAGTCTTTCCATTGACAGGGTTGATAGAGTGATGGAAAACACTATTTTATCTAATAATCCAATAACTTATTTCAAAATAAATAATAATCTATCATTATAGAGACCAAATTATGATTCTTTATATAAATTTATAAAATTGTCTGTTTTGTTTTGGCTATTCTAGGAAAAATAGATTAGGCACTGGTAATGCATCTACCAAAAAACCCATTGGAGAGGAGGTAAATAATAAGGCGTATCTAGCAGAAAAGTATAGGGGGCAATTGCTGGACAGAGTGGCAAAAGATGAACTTCATGAAACAGTTCCAGTTCCCCCAGGAGTAGATATAAATGAATGGCTTGCCACCAACAGTAAGTATAGGAGTTTGGTGATGGTGTTTTATTGCATTGAATATTCATATGAAGCATTATTAAGTCAGTATAAATTAAACTTAACTTTCAGGTGATGATTATTACCACATGTAGATCAGGTATTTGCAACCTTTTAGGTAAAAGATGTGCTGCATTTACGTATCTGTACTATCATTAATTAGTTTGGAAGTTGGTTTAAAAGAGTAAATGGCTAAACTTGTGCATCAAATTTTATGTATTTTCAGTAGTTTCGTTGGTTGAAAAAGACCAGTTTAGGAGTGTAGGTTGAGCAGTCTTAGCTAACTGTTGGCTGCTTACATTACATTATCTTCAACGTGTAGGATATTGCCTGTGGGATACAATTTGGAAACATTGAAGAATAACTGCAAGTGTGTGCAGTACTAATCATGTATGCCTGCAGAAAATTCAATTTCTTAAGAGCAGATGGTAGTAGTTGATGTTTTGCATTTTTGTCGCTCTATGTTACACAATTGGGACCAACAGTATTTTAGAAATTGGCAGGGGAGAGTATATTATTCACCACACCAAACATTTTGTCTTGGAAGATGAATAAGGCTGTGCTCTCCACATGCAGGTACAGGAGTGTTTATATCACATGGTCACGTCACCTTTCAGCAAGTAAATGACAAGAGTACTTTATTTTCATTATGAAAGGAAAGGCTTTTTTTTCTATTAAGTTGAATTTCATGTAATATTACCTTGTTCTTCTTGTTTCAGCATTATCATTCTTCAGTCATATCAATTTACTGTACACATCACTCAGTGACTACTGTACACCATCATCCTGTAACACGGTTACAGCAGGAGCACCAATGTAAGTAAATAGCTGTTTTCTATGCGGGCATCGTTAAGCTTTGATTTCCGTGCTTAAAATGGATAGCTGGCATTGATACAGTTTACTTGAAAACGTCTATGCCACATTTTTAGCAGAAATATACATTTCCCACCAAATATAGTGTATTTTCCAATATATATATTAATTATGTTAAATTTTGATGTGGTCTAAGAACATGAAATACTTCCCTGCCTGATATAAATTGTAGTTGCAAGAACTTGTATGCAACTTCATGCTTTTTGCCGTTTTGCAAAGTGGAACTTCCTGATGAGATCAGTTCATTGGTGAATCCAACAGTGATTTCACCTAGTGCTAAGGCTTCTAATCTCTACGTCCCTACAGTAGCAAGCCTGCAAATGTAGACCCATGCTGGTAGAAGGTCCATTTAACTAGTAAGATTTATTTGGGATGTTTAAAAGTCAGGACCTACCTGAGTTGGTAGAGCGCTTGTTGGAAGACATGGGTCAAATCCTAATGGTGACAAATTTACTTATTTTTGTAGTATTCTTGCAAAACTGATGATATGAAATCCTCTTTTCTGGTTGAAATTTAATAGTTCTATGGGTTAGGAAAAGTTAAAGATGAACTCCCTTCCTTCACTTGCTCATATTTTTTTTAGCAAGAGAGGATTTGAAATTCCTTTAGAATTTCAAATCCTCTCTTCTCGATGATACTTTCTAACTTCAATAGATTTGGACAGATAGTCGGGCCGAATGAAAGTCCTTCTTGGTCAAGTCACATTGCATTGAGCTGGATGTCGATGACCACTGGTGGATGATTGGGAGCTAATGTGGCAACTAGAGAGATAGAGTATGTTAACATTGGATGTCACCTAGCTCAGTTGTTAGAGTACACACTGCGAAAGCGTGGATCACGGGTTTGATCCCCGGTGGTGATTTATTTCTATTTCTCTAGTGTTCTTTTCAAAGCCATCATTGTTTTATGTGATAACAATTGCATTACATTTAATATCATCACCTTTTCTTTGGCATTACTGCTTTTTGTAATGATGCCACTTTGTCTTGTTTTCCACTTACAGGCAGTTCACTTGGGTGGATGACAAAGGGAAAAAAATCAGAATGACAGCTCCACAATATATTGAATTGGTTATAATTAACGTCCAGAAATATGTTACGGACGAAAATAATTTTCCTACAAAATTTGGTACGAGTCTATTCATTGAGTTTCATATTTGTTATTCATATGTATACATATTAGGCTGGATGCTGTTACTAACTGTTCCTTTGTGTTGCTAAATGTTCTTTGTGTTTTGCTAATTGTTCCTGCTAACTGTTCCTTTGTGTAGGTAACAGCTTTCGTAGAGAATTGTGAATATATATCCAAGGTGACCATTATGAGCTGAAAGGTACCCTCTTAACTCCTAGTGCAGCTTAAATAGTGGTAACACATGCCCGATGTGACTCTCTTCTTACTTTCATCCCACCCAGTAGTCCAATCATTCTGTTTTGTTCATTCGGAGGGAAACCTTGAATTTCTTATGTTGATATTATTTCCTGTTTATACCTTTGACCCCTCAATGCAATTGTTACTGGATTTATGGGGGGAAATATGCACAGAATTACATAAACATGGTTTTATGTTCACCCATAAATCTCTATAAATAGAGGTGAACAAGTAAAGAGTTATCGTATTACCGACAGTTTTATGAAGTGTACGTTTTGAATGATAAAGTTACGTAATTAATCAATGACCACCTATGCAAGTGTAAAAAGAGTGACACTAAGTATAACAGGAGAAGGTGCGAGTACTAGTAAGTAAATGCATGGTTCCTTTTTTAATTGGTTTATTTATTTAAGTCTTTGTTAAATGAGGGTGGCACTAAATAGCTTTCAGCTAATAAAGTTGTGTATGGCGAAAACGTTTAGCAGAGTGAATCCGTTACTCAACGCGATATTCATGATTTGTACCACAAACCAACTCTTCAAACAGAAATTGAGTTGGGCCACTGGATGTAAACCTTGCGATGCAAAATCATCGTAAGGCAGTTCCTTACCTAAATTCAACTTTTCACCCCGAATATTTAGTGCGTAATCAAGTTTGACATTGTTTTTCGTTTTTATGCATTGATGAAGGTCTCACCAATGCCCATTGTTGTACTCAGGTATGAGATGGGGGCACTATGGTAAAGATAGTAAAGAGTTGAACTCATGGCCCAAAGGTTAGGTACGTAGCGTGCTGCCACCAGTAGTATATGATGTTTTTAGGAAAGACACTTCATCGTTTCCAAGGCCAAGGAGTCCCTATCCTGATTATTGGTAGCAACATATGTCAACTAATTTCAGCAAAACGAGTTCTATTCAAGCTAAGGTGAAGATTTTAGTGTCAATCTTTCGCGAATTCTCCTCCAGTCAGTGGGTATGGGGAAATTAATTGATTGATTAATATTGATTGCGTTTCAGCTTTGAGCCTTCATCAGTACCAGACATATACATGTGAACAACAAGTATACCATTGCTACAGGTTTTGCCGGATCTAAAAATCTTTGCTTGCACTGGACTAACAACATCAAATTCTCACGCTGACTTACCCTTCTATTGATACTGTTTTGGCAATCATCCAAACATCACATAATGTCCGTGCAATTAATGACATAGCAATTAGCAGCAGAAAACCAGTCTGTAAAATAATCAGATTGCAGTTTTACATCAAAGGGGCCTATGTAACTGACATCTTTTGTGAGATGTATTAAACTGTAGACAGCAACTTGCTATAAGGGGGCACTGTTCATGCAAACAGAGCGGCCATGGTCCAGTGGATATTTCGCTTGCTCTCTATGCTAGAGGGTATGGGTTCAATTTCCCAAAGGGCCATTGGTGACAACAGGAAGGACATCCAGTCTATCAATGCTCGAAGCTCTAACAAAAGTCCCATGTATATATGGGCACTGCCCTAGCCCCTAACAAAGGGAATGCAAGGCATCAAAACTGATAAAAAAGTAACATAATGTATTTATTGCTCCAGGTATTACACAACTGCATGTACCTACATCACTAATAATTTATATGAGCTAGGGCTGCAGGCGGTATCGAGGACTGTAAGGGCTAAAATATTGGGGTTAAAATTAAGGCTTTCCTTCGTTAAAAAACTTGCTAAATAAGTGGTACTTTTCTTGTCTTAATTTATTGCTTCACTGCCTATCCACAGCTCACAAATGACACATGGTATTATATGTTCATCATTTTATATGCTATTGAGAGTGATTCCGCCTCCTTAGCCATCCCTGTCATATGCCCCTGGTGGGGTCGAGAAATAAATGTATATTGTTAATGTCCACACTGTGATATCACGGTGATACCTTCACGTGGCATAAATAAGAAGCTCTGTCTTTCTGAATTCTCTAAAAGGTTCATTTTCTTAGCTTTTGAAGGATATGAATAGAAACTAAAAAAATGCAGCACCTGCAAAACTTGTAGGTCAGGTATGCCCTTTCAAAATTCACATTTCACTCATATAAGGATAAACCTCTACAAAATTAAATACTACATTAAGCTGGCAAATACTTTTTATATCTTCAATTCAGAAAGTTTGGGCAAAATACTTAAATAAGGAAGGTTAATATGAGGAGTAACACTGTTAAGAAATGTTGGTATTACAAATTATCAAGGCTGCCAATATAATAACATTAACCCTTATACCTCTTCTAATGATGTGAAGTGTAATTCATACATATGCAAGTTTCCTGAGCTCATATTTGTTTAAAATAATTTCATCTTAGAATAACAGAACAAAAAATGGGAAGAAAAAACATTGCTTTTTACAAACTTACCTCTGGGCAATTCACTCTTGGAATTAGAATCTTCAATATTTTCCAAAGTCGCCTGTTGAAGAAAGAAATAGTTATATATATACATCAAGATACTACTCTGACCATTACCCTTAAATTTCTATTTAGTTGATCAATTGCTGAATAATGGCATAATTTGCTGTATATAGGTCTGGCAACAGTCATACCCTCTGCCATAGAAGTTCTATGTTCTACAGGTTCTATGTTGTACATTCTGCTCTCCCAGTATCTTTTAAGATCTTGGAGACTGTGCACAGTGCATGTTCCAGCGGTTGATCTAATGACTGTCTTCCATTGAATACTTATCCTGCTGGATGTTGCTAAAACCCATGATTTTGTGGTTTCATCCCCCCTTTCCAGGACCTTACTTTCTTAGTCAGCAACAGTCTTCCTTTACAAATAGTTCCCCCAGTAGCAGATGTAAGACAAAGCCTAAAGGTTGTGGTTGGTATCCAGGAACGAAGTAATCTTGCATGTGAAGCCAGTGTGCAGGTGTCTGCTAGAAGTTTCAGCAAGTCTGCTCCCATTGCTCTTATCCATCACCACTAGACTTTCCTTAGCAAGATACAAAGAACTGACACAGAAGAAAGCAGCAGGTGGCACAAAGCTTTACCTTTCCAGCCAGCTCCATAAACTGGACCATGGAAATTGCAAAGAATTGTTTAAATAAATGTGCACCATATTGGGGCTTTCCCCCTTGACAGCAATACAGAGCACAACTGAGAGGCTGGTCTTCAATTGCGTCATGCCAGATGTCAATGTCCACCGATGATTGGGAGCTAATGTGGGAACTAGAGAAATGTAGTATGTTAACATCGGATGTTGCATACCTCAGTTGGTAAAGGGCATGCCACAAAAGCATGGGCCATGGGTTTGATCTCTGGTGGTGACATTGTCTATTACACTAGTGTTCCTTTCAAAACAGAGCAAAACTCCAAGAATGATGTTGAACGCATTACATAAATTTTCATATAACCTATATGAAAATTCATTTGGACTTTTACCCTAATAAACATTAAATAAATAAATGTATGGAGTAGTTTGCTACAGGCTACATTTTATTTCAAAGAATTACTCAAAGCTGCTACAGGAGTTGACTTTTAAGTTCGACATACCTGAAAAATCTGGCATCGACTGCAGCAGTGTCTTTCTTTTTCTTCTAAAATGAGAAAAATGGAAACATTAAACAAACTACTGATGTTGATATTGTGTACCTATTAACAAAATATGATAACTTAACTTGGAAGGATAAAACAATTATTTACCTAATGAGGAACCTTACAACCAAAGCAGTGATAAATCATTCTACATCCTTCAAACATGGGTTACCTTCTTTTAATCTAAAGCAAGTACTTAAACACAACCTTAGCAGAAAATAACAGACTCAGGTAAGTTGGGGGCATTGATCATCAGACTAGATGCTTGCAGGGCTCACCTTGTGAATGAAAGGTGAATAGTCCACCGACAAGTTATTATAAGTAAAATGCCAAATGTGGAAACTTCATTGGCAACGTTTCGTCAAACAGACTTCTTCAGGTCACTACTGAAATTCGCTAAACTCAACTTGGAGACCTACAGTACAGATAGAAAACCTAAACTCAAATAGCAGTATGGTACATTCCAACGAGAAAATTCTCGCCATTTGAAATTCTTTTCCCACCTTAACCTTCACACAGGTAATATATATCAAGGAAGTAACTTTTGCAAATAGTGAATATGACATCATTGGTATTCAAACCTGGAACCAATGTGTTTGCAGGACATGCTCTACATATTGAGTTTTCGCAAACTCCTATGGCATATATTTTTTCCAGCCACATCAATTCATAATTATCCACTAAAGGGCATAGACATCCAGCTTTACACAAATTGGAGGACAGCTACTCTGTGCAATATGACTTAACCAAGGAAGGACTACCATTAGGCCCATCAATTTTTCAAAGCCCATTGAAAGTTGCAAAGTACTCAAGAAGAAAGGATTTCAAAAGATTGGTTTCTTTGGTCACATGTATGTCTGGTTCCATGTTCAAATTCCAGTGGTGACATATATTCCATTTCTCTAACTTATTTAAAATTTATGTTCAGTTCTATTGCCACAAATGCTTTGCAAAAGAGATGATATTGCAAGGGCTCTGATCCGTTTAGAACTAAAACCTTGTTAGCTAACATTCCTGGCAGGACTCAAACAACAAAATCTAAAATTCTGGTACTGTGAAATTACTGATAAGTTGTCAATTGTTAACAGCATTCTAAGGTGTGGAAGATAGTGATGCATCTCTGGCTTTAGTACTCCGTTGTTAATCAAGGCAAAATATCTTTAATTACTCAATCTTACCAAGCATTTCAAAATTATAATTATAACAAAACAGTAACTTACTGTTTCTACATGAAGATGTAAATCCTCTACAGGTTGTCTGTGAAGACAAAAAATATATATTTACGTTACTACATTAATGTATATTAAACAACTGTCCCTGCCAATTGGAAATATTCACAAATGACAAAAAAATAGATATATAAGATAAAAGTTACGATGCATTCTGGTTGTGATGAAATCTGTGACTGGAGTGGGGAAAAAATGCAGAAAAGAGTGATGTGACAATGATATGAGTTGTGAGGCAACTGCGCTTACCAAAAACAAGTTAGGTATTTTGAAATCTACTGAAATCACTCCAAGTGCAACGATGATGTAGATTACCCTAAAAGCTATAGAGTTTATTTACCTTACTCAGAACTGCTCCCTCTCCCCTAAAAATTGGCTGCCAGTTCTGGGCTGCATGTCTGGCAAGCATGAGAAGACACGACTCATACTTATGAGGTAGGTAACAGGTATATAGGTGTTATGATTAAATCTTCAAATTAAAACAAAGACAATTATAAAAGATGCCACATGATAAGAGAGTTTGCAGAAAAATGTGCAACTAACCACACACACAGAACATCCTTCATTGTATATATGGTGGCAACACATGCTCAGCACAGTATTGTCAGCATTATGTTATCTTGATACAGTGTTTGACGAGGCACTGTATTAATATGTTGTTACAACCACGTAGTGAAGGTTTTCTTAGCCTAAGGAGGCTTTCCTCGTTAGTTGAACATAGAAATCATCATGTAAAGCAAGAGGAAGTCGGGAAGCATAAAAACTTCAGTGAAAGTATTGGTAAGAAAGTTTTGCACAATCTTGATGGATTTACCATTACATAAGGTTTTGTAATAGAATGTTTAATGATGAAAAATCATCCATAGTATAAACTCCAAATAGCCTTCTTATTGAGAAAGAGGTGGGCGCTCGCCAGCACATGATGCACATGAAGGTGATCATGATGGTGATGGTACTGATTGTAATATACTCATGGTTATAATCACGGTGATAATGATGACTATGATATTGCAGATGATGATGATGATGATCATGATACCTGACAAGCTTGATGCCATCACTACTAGCTTGTGAGAGAATAGCATGAACAAACAAGATCAAATATGTTTAATTAAGACCTCATGTATCCTCTTCAAAAAAATAAACACTGTAAAATATAAATAGCAACCTAAAGTGCAGCAGTTTACATGATTAGTCATACGATGAGTTTCACAGAAATATCTCAATGATTTAATTTTAACTTGGATCACCAAACTAATTCCCTGACTTAGAGCCCCCCTCTCCTTTCTTGAGAGCCTCTTTTAAATGGCTTTAATGTCACACATCAAACGCTGGGAAATCTTCAATTCCATCCATGCAACCATTACATATGTGTCACCTGCCATTAGCTACCACATTGTCTACAGGGTTGTTCACAAGCTTTTATTTGGCTTGTTGAGGTACAGGGCCATGGGTGATGCAAGGAAGTGTATCTGGTCTTAAAATTCTCTCAGCTCCAACAAAAGCCCAATACAAATGGGTGCCATGCTAGACATATGCCATAGGGAAGTGCAATATGAATAAAGACTAACAATACAACAAAAAAACAATTTTTAGACAAACTCATTGTAACAGATGATATTTTGCAATTGTAGGTACATAGTCCAAATGAGTACTTGTCTTGACAGGTGAAAAATACTCCTAGAACCCCCTCCCCCCTTCTCCATTTTTCCAAACCTTTTCCTGTGATTCTGAAGGACGGAAAAGGAAATACATCCAATTTGGAAAGTAAGAGATGGAAGCTTGGCTCGTTTTCTGGTGTTGTGTATATTGTTGTTTATAGAGTTGCAAAAGTGCAAATAATTGCTTCTTGCAAGCATAATTACATGCTGCAAGATACACCAACCCCTGTCAATGTACACCAACATATGCTTTTGGTGAAACCCCTCCCATATTCTGGGTGCATACTGTGTGTGTCAGATTTTGGGCTGCATCCACCCCTGCATGTATACTTAAGATGCATAAGTATTACCACTCGCATGTAAAGAGGTTGATGGGTTCACGAGAAGGGTGTGGGGCAGGCTATAGAATTGGCTCTGTGCAGCTCCACATCTGATCATGATGCTGGTTGCTCCAATGTGCCATAAGCTCTGATTGCACCATTAACTAGCAAAAGTTGTTAACTGCCTCTAGCTGGTGGTCATCTACCTGGACATTCTTAAAGGCTGCTCTGCCTATAGGTCTGGCCTAACATCTACATCTGTAGCATGGTATGAGTAGTCTGACACTCTGCTCTTGATTCTACTTCAGGTTTTGTGCACCCAGTGGGAGCAGCTGGAGTGGCTTATGAAGTTGTTGCCTACATCTAGCCTACATACACTGCAGGTCAACTTCCCATCATCAAATTAAATGTCCAGGTTTTTACAACTTCGTATCACTTCAAACGGTTTTATTCATATTCACACTTTACAAACAACATATGCAACTTAAAGATATGCAAATCACCTCTATTCAACTTTGCCTTCTATTTCCTAGTGTTATGTAGTTCATCTAATGGGAAACCTGCTCTTGGTTTCTTACAGGTCTAACAATTGTAATGCCTAATAAGTTACTCAAACCTATTAATTATGTATTAATTACCCTTTTTGAAGATATTGAAGAACATAAATTCTTTATTTGTGTGAAAACTTGTGATTGGTTGGGAATAGAGAATCCACGGTCTAACTTCTACACATTTTAAAGGATTTTCTTCTAAGTAGAATAGACCAAAATTGAAACATTTGCTCGGGTTCTCCGATTATTATATCCTAGCTTATCTTCGGCCACACGCACGTATAATATATAAAAGCAATTTCGTTCTCAAAAATGTAAACTGTAAATAATATTTAAGTAGAAGCCACAATCTATTTCGTGGGGTCGGTTGCTTAAGAAGGGGCATTTGGGGGCGGGCCCTAATTCCATAGGCCCTATGAAAGAAACCTACGGACTATCATGCCAAAAGACTATACGCATACACCATGCAAGGCAAGTACTGCAGAGAAAAACCTCCTTAGTAATTCTAAAATAATCAAAGCTATCACCCTGCTTGATAAATCGACACGAAAGTGACCATCGCAAGTGTACCAGCTGCGATTTCGAACGACGTTCTTCAACTGTAGGCTACTAAAGGTACCGTACCATAGGCGTACCAAACGGTCTTCGTAAACACGGTAGCTTGATTTGCAGAACTTGAAGAATACACGTACATATTTTAAAATAAAAAAGTTACACTAGATAATGTATAACGATGAGCTAGCTGTCAAAACTATAGTATGCTATCGTCAAAATCTCCTTTCTCCCAGTAGCCTAAACAACTATGAAAATACAGCTAGAGAGAATGTGTACAATAACATGACGCAGTTAAGTAGAAACGACGAACTTCAAACTAACCTCTTCTTCTTGGATCGCTCCCATGTTACAGCCTTGAACGTAGCAACAACTGTCACGGCCAATGAACTTGCCAATACAACTTTTTGTAGGGTAACTTGTGGCACACCGGCTTTGCTAAGCTTGCTCCACACCGGCGCCATCTTGCTGCCAAGTGAACTTTGATACACAACAGCAGCAGCAACATTAGAAAAAAATTCCGCCTGGTCGTTATGAAGATGGCACCTTTGGATTGCGAAATGAAAGAGGCAAGGTCCATTGAGCAAGCGATCACGCAATACATTTCAGAGAAAGAGCGAGGTGGTGGAGATGCACATGCAATGACAATGCAAAAATTATCGGGGGCTTTCACACCGATGTGGGACGTCGCAAGTTGGAAACAAGTTTTTAAATAAACGTGTACATACAGGGGTGCAACTAGAACTTTTTGAGGGCAGGGGAGCTTTATCAGAATTAGGGCAAGATTTTCTCATATATATTTTTATGAAGCGACGAAGTCGCGAGTAACTGCAGTTGGGGGTCTTGGGGCCCTGTAAGTTTGCCAGCAGAAGAATTTTGCAATTTTTAGAATATATAGAAGTTGTAGAAAGAGACACTGAGAGAAATAAAAGGAGCATTGCAACACTGTATAGAATGGTAGGGATCTAGTTTTCGGAGGGTTGAAAGTTTGTCTTCAAGTTAACGGTAGGGCTAATGAACAACCAATACTTTAACATGTAATTTTAAAGAGGGGGTTAAACTCCCTGAGAGAGCTTCAAAAGCGGCAAATAAATTTAGAGAATAATTTCTAAAATTGACGGAGTTGCAAAACTTTTACTACTCTCAACCGGGTGGGTTCTAGTTTCTTCTGACGTAAAATTTTAAATAATGCAAAATCGTCATTCTCCCTCCCTCTATGATTATGTTCGCAATGTTTCGTACTTTCAGAAAAAAAATCTACATCTATGTGTCACTGCTATCCTAGAACAATGTTTTATTCCTATTCATACAATCCGGCTCACTGAAACTTGACGTATTTAAATACGGATACAATTACTTTTGTACACAATAATAAAAAAGAACCGAAACTTTGGCAAAGAGCCTCCACTTGTTTTTGGTGAGGAAAATTTCAAGCACTCTGCCTGTATCTATCGTTTGTAAACGCTACGTTTGAATGAGGTCGAGTTCTCCCTCTCGCATATCACTCGTCCTACTCCGTTAAGCTGTTTTCGGCCGGCGAGTACCAGATGCAGCTCTTTCTTGCAAGAGATGATTGGAGGCGAACATCCGATAATCAAACGCTTCTTTATGCTAGGGAAGCAGTCTTCGTCCTCGAGCTTCAAACAGTCCAATAATCCATTCGGAGGTTCACAGACTTCATACTCTTTCTAAAGTATGTGGCTGATATTTAAGAAGAGAACAATGGAGGACGAAATTATTGTTTGGAACAAAAATAAAGACCAACAGTCAGCGTCTTGCGTTCAAGGGCAACGCCTCCCTTCTAATTGTGCTTAAGATGGGGGCACAATTTTCGGTAGAAAAATTAGGACAGGAGAGGCCTCTCCTCCCTCCCCCTCTAGTTGCAATCCTGAAATACTAAGGTGACGTGACATGCTGAATATGGGAACGTGCCACTGGACAAACAGTCCTGACTATTTTCAAGCCAGTTTTGACAGTACCATGAACCAGTCCCGCCCCCAGCCACAGCAGGAACTGACAATTTTCAGCAATTCAGTCTTATATTTGTAAAGCTACTTATACTTACAGGGGTATTTTCAAAAACATTTGTACCCCGTAATCGAAAATGAAAATCAAATATTGTTGATGGACGAGAGCGATCGTCTGGTATCGCAATGTCGTTCATTTTGGGGATGCCGGAGCTCTGGCTATTACCTGGGATCTCGTTTAATCTAGGGGGTACCTCTCGGCTCGAATGGCATTTCATCGGGTCAAATCTCGAGAGAAAAAAATGTCGGAGATGTGCACTAGTCATTGAGAATTTTCCGCATTTACCAAACACGACTGTGCTACATGAACTTGATATTCTACAATCAGCCTATAAAGATCGTCGTGTATAGAGCAGCCGAAACCTAGGTTTTTTCAAGATCATTCACACAAGAACAAAAATAACCAGGGTCTGGAGAGTAGTGTTCCTGGTCCAAAAAACATGCCACGTCAGATTGCTTCATAGTTAGTATTAAGTTAAGCGGCCCACAGACGCTCAATGAAAATTGACAATTATAGCCGCGTTCACACCAAAGCTTAAAACGGTTTCGACAACCGTTGTAAATTTTATAACGGTTCACACCGACAAGAACCGTATCGAAAACGGTTCTACAACCGATGTAGTTTATATCGGTTATGGATGTGGTCTCGACATGCTTGCAGGGAAACATTTGAAACTTGAATGCTTTTCTCTGCTTCCTCCCTAAGGTTGACAATGACCGGAAGAAGAAGTCTGACCTAATCTATAAGCAAAAGGAATGCGCTCCGTACACTTTGCAAAGTTCTTCAGGTAAGATTTTCTGCGGTATACTGTCTTACTTTGATATTAAAAATAGATGTCATCCCAAAGTTCTGTTTTCTGCCACCACGTCTCCAAAGTAGCCTTTGCCTGCGAGAAATTTCATAGAATTATAAGGAAGAAATATTCAGCTTTACATATTGGTAATGCAGTGTATTTGATTCTGTGCCCTTGCCAACATTGTACACTTAGAATATAGTACTTCCTTCGCCAGTTTACCCACCGGTAATGATTAACTGTATACGCGCATTTTTGTCTTGTTCTGGTTCATTCAATTTCGTTCTGGAATCATACCCAAGTCTTTATATTTATACGTACATAAAGTATGACCTGCCTTGCTTGCCAGGTTATCTCCTGTTTTTGTTTTGCACCCACTTCGGATTCTGGGAGCTCTTTATTGTTTAGGACATCCTGAGTTGATAGCCAAAAACGTTTAGAAGCCTTTGTATCGTACTTCCTTTCCAAGGCTTAGCTATCAGTTGCTGCTACCGCGGAGTAATTTTTATTCGTAGGATTACTTTATGATGAAAGTGTCGCGAAAACATGATGTACTGAGTGCGCAAGTAGGAATAACCATCTTTCTAAAATAACTAATTGAGCTTGATGCATCGGAATTGATGTTTGGTTTTATCTTTCTGTATAGATAAGTGCTTCATTGTTGTTTCTATTTCGTGACACTTATAGTTTCCTTGTTGCAAATTTGATGCTTTAATCGTATGGTCTTTCCATGTTTTAATAAGACACCCTCTTTGTTCGTGCAGTTCTCAAACGATGTATTCCAACGGTGATAGGAGATAAAATCAAGAAGTATCTAACTCCTGATGGAAATGAGCTAACGGATGCTAACAACAAGACACTAACAGGAAATAGTGTCAAATGGGGGACAGTGTAAGAACACGTGACATTAGTATCTAACAATTTTAAACTCTATTTATTTCATTCATTCATTTCATTTATTAAATATTTTATTTCGTGTCACATTTCAAAAGTTACTCCAATTAAAGATGGTGCAACATTTACATACCAAATACTACCAAGTAAACTACTTGTTGATTGTTATTCGTTTACAGCCCCTGTGCGTTATAGACCTCGTGTTTTCTTCAGACTACCTTTTAATAAAGAGGTCTTCGAAATGAGACGCAGATCAACCTACCATTTTGCACCATTCTTTGAGGGAGCAGTTTTTAAAATTTAAAACGTTTTAACACGAAATATCAGAAGTAAACATACTTTGAGCAATTAATCCCTACATTTTAGCAATAGAAAGGTATAGGGATGGATTTGCTCTCGAATCGCTAGTATAGCTCGAATAAAATATCCTGTTGGAACGTAACAAACATTTCAGGTTTCCATGGCAACGATAAGATGTAAGATTGACATAAGATCTATTTGGCAAGCAAGGCAACAGTAATGTTGGTAGCTATTCCGACTGAGGTTGTGAAAATCTGTTGTTTTTGTCTCCGGATACTGTACTTTCGTTACTTTGCTGTAGCGTTTCTTTCTTTCTTCTTTCTCTTCTTTTGTCTTTTCTTCTGCAGCTCCTTCACCTATTTCATGTGCGGTGTCGTTTGGCTCCTTTTGCTGTTTTGATTAGTTTATCCTGGGCTAGTTTATCTATGCCCTCCTCGTAATGCCTGCAGTAGATTTTGTGCACCCTCTTGTGTTCCATGTCATTTTTCTCTAGAATTTTCCCCAAATTATTATTCCTTGTCCTTTCTTTCGCCCTGCACTTTCGAACACTGTGGTTGTACATTTCAGCATCTTATTTTCTTTATGCTTACGTCTGTTTACTATTAGCCTGTCTTTTTACTAGAATAAATTCAAAAGAAGTTTGGAATCAGTAAGAAATATTACTATTATGTCTTTGCCATTCTATCTGCAGAGCTGCAAGTGTCCTTGTCAACCTGCAGAACCTTGGGAAAAGGGTATGTACAGTTGAATTATCATTGTTATTTCGTTTTCGTATTAAAGGACGTAGATAGCTCGCTTAGCTAGCTAGCATAAGAGGCTACAATTTTAGTCACCTTTTCCCACGACTAATTTGCGGGGCTAAGCCACGACATCAGGTAATCTAAAAGTCGAAAATGGGAAGGCTGTTGTTATTTTACTGTCCAGGCCTTGGGTCGGGATCCTTTCTTCCAGTAGTTAAGGCGGGCAGATATCAAGGTTTGGGTATTTCTGGGTTGTTTGTTTATGCCAGTAGTGTTTTCAGGAATGGCTTCGTAAACTCGAGGGTCTTGAATCATAGTACGATCTTTGTGTGCTTTCATGTAAGTTGTTTATTATGAAGACATGTACTATTTGATCAGTCGAGTAGATTTCGTGATATTTTTTTGGTTGCTTTCGGCTTATCAAGGTTTGCTTTGCAAGGCGGCAAAGCAGCATCTATTCTAAATGTTGGTAATAAATCAGAACCCGAAAGCCGTGAACGATTTTCTTAGTGTTTGAGAGGCACCTAAAAATCTTTTGCCGCGCACTATGTTCAAACCTTGCTTTAGTAAAACGCCTTAAAGTGCATTTCTTGACTATAAATATTTTCTCAATGTCTGTTGTAGGTCATACAAGATGTGCAGTCCTCGTGGTATTGGATCTTAGGGTATGTCTTGCAAACCTTCAATAGATTTTCAGTAGTTATCGTTTGAAAAGAGGGTATAAAAGTATTGTGGGCTTCACACCTCACTTTCTGCAATGCGTGCTCATGAGTCACAATTGCCCAAAAACACGGAGCATTTGCTCTTAAGGATTTTATTGTAATGTTTACTTTGGAGGGACAAGGCCATTAAAACTTACACGTGCACGTGTATTCGTGTAAAGCATTGCCGTCAATTGGTGTTCAGAATGTGTTTCATGGGTCATTGTAGGTAGTTCGACTCTTATAACTGTGTACTTGCTACTTATGAAGTGTTAAAAAATGCCCAGACTTGCAGCATTTGCACACGAAGGTAGGGGAAGGATTGAAATTTCTAGAATTGATTATATTCGCTTTTATAGCCCTTGATTTGCTAGAAAGATTTTCTTTTGCAGTTAGGAAAGGGTCTTGGGGAGTGTAGGTCATATATGAGTGTTGCACGGTAGGAACTGAGGTCCAAACAGAAGGAAGTAAACCAGATAGGCCATGATAAAGTGCCCAGTACAAACTGTTTCCACAGTTATCCCTTGTGGATACGATGGGTGTGAAGTTTTGTGTGTTCTCCTTAAGACAGTTATAGAAGACAGGTGATCATGTACTATATTGTGTTGCAAGCCATAATAACTACTTAAGATCAACACAACTTCGCAACTTCTTAGGCCATTTTTGACACGAGCTTCGTGAATTCACTTTCGAGCTGCATCAAGTTTCAACCAAACAAAACGAAGAGAACACTCCTTGTATTTCTATGGCTGTTGAGCATAAAGACCGAACGTAGTCATTTGCCATATTTCGTCCCGGTTTCGCAATTTATGAATCATAATTTAGGCGTGTCGTTGAAATAAGATGGTAATCCTTTTACACAGATCTTCCCTTAATACACAACATTAACGTTGAACATTGATTAACGTTTTTGCAATTAAAACACGTTAATTAAATCCACGTTAATTAGATGCTGACGTAAACTTTTACAACGTAAATTTCAACGTAGCGCTAATTTTTGAAGCGTTGATTTGTGCCATATTTTAAAAGATATGGGCCCTTGTAAAATTTTTCTTGTCTGCAACATGTTAAAATCTCAAAAAGAAACTTGGGGTTTTTACAGCATCTGTAGATATTGTTCATAAATATGAGCTTTTAGGGACCATTTTAAATTTTAGTGAAAGAGAAAAGACTTCGGCGACTTAGTTTTTAGTAATTTATTAACACGTGCATTAAATAACGATGGCACTTATTATTGTTTGATCGCTTGAAAAACGTTAATCAATGTCACTCAAATATTGAAATGCCGATAAAACGTTAATTAGTGTACGTCAAAATTCATTTTTAATCTAAAAAACATTAATTAGATCAACATCAATAAAAGCCACGTTAATTCGTGTACATGTGAATTTGGGTAAGTAAAGAGCTAAAGAAAGTCTTCATTGAAAAATGATTTATTATTTTATTTCGTGTTTTAGGGGCCTAGGCATTTCAATGGCGGCATCATTCATTTACATCTTAATAATGAGGTGGGTGTATCATTTGTAAAGTATTGCTAATTGCAGTCGTTATGATCTCATGCTCATTTCTTCACGCTTTCGTTGTTTGAGTATCAAACAAGACGGGGTATAAATCCATGGACGTCCTGCTTGAACTGCTTTGTTAGTTGGTGGGATGCGATACCCTCACTTCATACTGAAGTGTCTGTCAAGAGCAACCGTCTGCGGAGGCGATATGACTGTTGCATTGACTAAAAACAAATGGCATAACGATGAGTAGCGGCAGCTGATCAGTTCGTAAAACGGCTGCCTAGAAAGGCGTGACATTCCGAAGTCCAAGCACTGGTCAACATAACTCACATCCCTTGTCGCGCACTGAAAAGTTCAAGCAGGCAGTATCCAGCCCACGGGTCGCTAGTTGAACATCAGTTAAACGGACGTACAGCGTAGAAAATTGGCAGATCAAGACTCATTATTTGTTACATTATGCTCTCACGGATCACGTTTTGATAATTTTGTATGCTTTGTTTCAGATGGGTGGCAGGCATATTTGTGTGGCTAACAACATATGCAGTTCTGACTTTATTTGGTTTTGGTAAGTGATAGCAACTTCTCTGCTACATCGTCTGTTCATGTCAATTTTTCTCTGAATAATGCTCTCGTTCATTGGACATCAACAACTTGTTTGATTAGTTTCCCATACATATTACTTGCTTTCCTTCTGCAGCTTGCGTATCCTTCTGGTGGAAGATAAAACTGATATAGCAGGGGTCTGGGGGTGAACAACCTGCGGGTTTTCCTCTGCTTCTGTCTAAAGACTTTCATATAATTTGTGGAATTGCAACAACCATACAGTTTTAGTTACACATAAACGTCGATGAGTAGCACGCAACTTTGTTTTATGCACGATGTTAAGAACCCAGAAAAGTGGACGCCAGTGTTTGCTGGTATCACACGACGTGTACCTTTTATAGGTACTACGAAACAACTACTGAAATATTGAAAATATAACAAATTGGAGTCTGCTGCTTTTTGGTCAGGAGCAGTACTTGGATGTGGCCTTGGTGTTTGAAAAGATGCATATCCCTTCATTGTATAGAAACGTTTACAGTAAATGTGTGTGTTAAACTCACTCACTTATATTTTTTTGTCATAGTGCATGACAATACTTCGTTGAGGTACTTTCCTAAACCCTGACTTTAAGATATGTGTGTAATTAATTGTAGATGGACTGCATAAATGAACAACATTCTTCTCATGGCTTCGGACTTGAATATAGCATCAGTTAAAATATGAACGTAAGGAATAGAAAGTTTTTATGCGAAAAAATGACAGATAATAATTAAAACTAAAACCTTAGCTGTAGAATGCGACGACTTTCAGAAATGAATGTTCTTGGAGAGAAATAATTTTATTCCGTCTTAGGAACTTTTGTATTAAGTTGGTTTGGTTAACAAGGGAGTAGAAGCGCTCTCGCTAAGTACATTACTTGTTGTACTGGTGATTGAGGCCTTATCCCTGAGCCAAATTCTCGGTCTTTTGGCAAGGAATGGATGTATTATCTGTTCTCATTGATGACAGATGCTTTTCCGTAATCCGCGAGAGGCGGTCCTACTGGTCGTTTGAGCCTGCCTTATGGCTTGCTTCGCTGCTCGGTAGCACAAATTGAGGGGCGTCGCCCTTGGACGTCCCAGCTGCCCTTTATTTATTAGTTAACCTGTTTGGTGGTTTTTCTGTTTATTTAGGGTAGTTTCAATTTCGGGCCCACTGCACATCAGGGGTCTTTGATTGAGAGATTGCCAAATTCCTTTGAAAGTTAAAAATGTATCCCTATCCTCCAAATTTTGATTGGAAAATGACCATTACTTTCATTAATTATATTCTATTTCTTCTCCCCTGTCAGCAACCTATTACTGCTACACAGAGTACGACAGATTGAAAAACACCTCTACAACTACAGTCAAATTTGAATTCAC
>JAAAKM020006971.1:14459417-14475299 GCA_010016025.2 Alatinidae sp. Z8VKAUB7J3 | reverse complement strand
TCAGCAACCTATTACTGCTACACAGAGTACGACAGATTGAAAAACACCTCTACAACTACAGTCAAATTTGAATTCACGACAAACTTATCATCGTACAAAGACATGAAGGAAACTTGGCTGGCACTGAGTAAGTAACCTCTCTCGGGCATTGTAAGCCGTTAAAAAGAAGCTTTAGTAGTGGCGTGGAGAGATGGCAAAGTTTTGTTAACGTCGGCTTTGTTGTTAACAGGCCTCTTTTTCTTTAGGGGAAGGGGGGAAACTATGATATAGGAGCCTGGAGCCTAAGAAATTGATCCGGAACATGGGCAAGATAGACCTAGAATGGGACCGAGCGGAGCTATAGCGGAAACTCGATAGGAAAACGCTTCATTTGGGTCTCTGAATTTGGAAAGTTTATAACAGGCTGGTCCGCAGCTTACTTTAACTTTTCGAACGAAGCCCTATAATTGAGCTTATTTCGTATTCCACCTTGTAGAATAAAATTTAGAACATGTGTTGCCGATTTAGGCATAGAGATATCAATGGTTAGTGCTTCATGCTAATTAGAAGCTAAGGAAGACTAGTTTATCAATGGGTGTAATATTTCTAATCTTCTCGTAAAATAAATTTGACTGATTGCAGATAGTATTGCAATATCATTCAGATGTTCCAGCAATTTTGTGATAGCTGGACAATTTGTGATGTCTCAGGATTTGGAAAAGGAAATTACTGCATCTAGCAGACATTACAAACAACGCCCGCCTTTCCCTTCCAACTTGTGAAACAATCAGTGTTGAACTGTCATTCATAGGCAGCAGTTTGCGCCAAAATAAAATAATTTGCACCTTTCCTTGGTAATTACGTCCATCATGCTACTCACTGCTCCGACTGTCAAACAACGAGAAGATCTAGAAGGACGAGAAGGTCTAACAGACACGTTTAACTTGCTCAAATTGCCAACAAGGGAATAGCGGGCTTCTCTTATGGGGTTTTAAGCGTCTTGGGCTCTTTTAGAGCGACCTGACCTAGCTTGATTTCAGTTTCGACCTCTCTCAACTTTGATATTGCTTTCGAGATGTCAATTTTCTATTATATGCCGTCAGTCAGTCAGATTTGCCATATCCCTGGAAATCAGCTTTACAAATCTATTGTTTAAGGTCATGTTGACCGATCACTAGGCCGTTTATGACCGATTTTAGCTAAGGCAAGCACTCTTTTACTCAGGAAATTTTCTGTAGGAACAGCTTGTAGTAAAATGAAGCGTAGCCTCCACAATCCTTGTGTGTAGGGAATCAACAGATACAGTGTAAAATCGAGCTACATGTTTTCTTCTGGCACCAGAGAAGTTTGAATGGAAGAGAGAGGGAGTGGGCAATAGACATAAGTCGAGATGACGGTAAAGAGTTCTATGTCTTATAGCATGATTTTCATTTAAATCTAGATCAGACGTAGAAAAGATAGTAATAAAGGCCTTGAGGCCTGGGAAGGAAATTTAAGTCAAGTGGTTAGGCTTTTCCAAGTTGTCAAGAACCTCGAGAGTGTTAGACCAAGAAATTTTCATGGGAGGACTGAGCCCCACTTGTGAACGATGACGCTATAGGTTTTCTCATGACACCGAGCGTCGTAAATTCGTTCAATGGCTCTTACGTAAATCAACATGCCATGCAATTGGTCCATAATAGACCTATAGTCCGCAAAGGGTGTAGCCTCCTTGTTAAATAACTTTACCAACTTTGTACCGAACATAATTCATTTTGATATCACTTGTATTTGTGTCTTAAAGTCATTCAGATTTTCAGCAACTTACTGCTTAAGTCGAGAGGAACCGATAGTTGCGGTTCGGACGGGGACTTCTAAATGTTCAGGTCTAAAAGGATGGGTGTACGTGGATGGGTCTAAAAGGATGGCTCTAAAAGGACAGACCTACAAGGATGGGTCTAAAAGGATGGGTCTAACAGGACGGCTCTGAGAGGACGGCGCTAGAAGGAAGGGTATAAAAAGGATGGATCCAAAAGTGCCGGTCCAAAAATATGGCTCCAAAAGTACGGATCCCGAAGTACGGTCCGGGCTTTCCGAAAGTGAAGATCACATTTGACGATTTTAGGTGGTAAAAATGTCATTACGTCTTCGTGGAATGTATTATAAAGAAATAAACGTGATTAGTATAAGTTCCATTCCACCCTCAGAGTTCGTAGTTCTGTCTTACTTTACAAGCTTTAGGAACAAACAACACAACATACGATAGACTTTACTATCGCAAACCCATAAATATTTGAAACTGTTTTTGGTCCTTAGCAATTATTAATGGTGTCATATTGGGTATATTGCTTCTGCTGCTGTTGGCCTTGAGGAACAGAATCCGCTTGGCTATTCAACTTATCAAGGAATCCAGCAGGTACGGGTTTTTCTTGCTCTTTGGAAGCGACTTTTCTTTTGCTGCAGGCTGAAATGGTATGCAGTCTTTTTATCAAATGCCCTCTTTTATTAACTTTTTAAAATTGTTTTATTGCAAAGACTAACTGACCCCCTTCCCATTATTGAGGAATTGTGCGAACCAGTAACCATTGGACCGTGGATGCAACTTACCAACCGGACCGATAACCCACCAGCTCCCTGACAGAAGCCCAATGTGTTAATCAGTTGACCATACCGTCCGAAACTTCTGCATTTTCGCACCTTTACTTACCAAAAGAAGAAAAGCGAATAAACCCTTCCCTGTAACTTTTAGTTTTCGATACGGTGGTAATCCATTCAAACCATCGAAAACATTTAGTATCAATTCGTACCTCCCTTACATTATCATCTGCTTAGCGGTCTTAATTCTGTACCTTACCGCTGGTTTAGGTTGTCTATAAGTAGATAGCTCACCTGAAAATTTTAAGTTACCCAAGAGTAGATAGTTCACTTTAAGTTTTTAACTACCTAAAATAGATAGTTTCAGTTTTCAGGTACGAGTAGACAATGTTTTACGTTTGTTACAAAGAGATAATACACTTAAAGGTATTCGTTTATCTACAAGTAGATAGCTCGTCTGCAGTTTTCAAAGATAGCAACAGGTAGCTGGTTCCCCGAAAGTTTTCAAGTTAGCAACGATTACTATAGCTCACTTGTAGTTTTTATAGTTCTACAGTTCACTTGCAGTTTTATGTTAGCTACTAGGCACTTGTAGTTTTATTTTAGCTACTAGTAGATCGTTCACTTGTAGCTTTATGTTAGCTACTAGTGATGGTTCACTTGCAGTTTTATGTTAGCTACTAGTAGATGGTTCACTTGCAGTTTTATGTTAGCTACTAGTAGATGGCTCACTTGTAGTTTTATTAGGGCTGCTAAGCAAGTTGCTTAACTTTTTGGGCTAATTTGAGGGCTGAAGCCTTAGCAACTGGGTTGCTTATGTAAAAAAATGTGTACCACACGAGCATTTTTATTTTCCACCCAGGTCCTGCACCTCTATTTACACTCTTTCCGGTAACTGTCGCACGAATACAAATCTTGGGAATCTTAAGTGACATGGGGATTTGCCGAAGTTTGTGGTAATAAACACTTTATATAGCATTAAATGATTTAATTGGACGATTGAAACTTTAGGCCTATAAAACGTAAGCAAATTGACACTGGAGACTTCATCAAATCCTCTTACACTTGTTAAAACTCCATCAGTGAGGTTTATTTATAAAACTTGTGATGCATTGACGTCTTTTTTTAACCTTCCTTCATGAATTATTGTAAACCTCTTTATAGTGGAGACCTGGTAATAGTGGATACTTTTCCTCGAAACCGAAGATGTCAGCTATCGATAGGTTGGACTGTAGCGGAAATAGAGTGCGGTCGTACAACAGCATAACTGTACAAGCTATAACATATAACAACCAATGACACAAATCACCACCAACAAAACCAGTTTGCATAAATTCTTACATCTTAAGTTGCAGTAAACTTAGCAATTATTTCTTGCGTCCCGATCTTCCTGATCTGACCGCAACTGACCCCCGTATCTGTACGTACTCTACCGACATTGTTCTAAAGATTGCTTGTATGCCAACGAACCCGGTGTGGGAATGTAAACTAAAAACAAAGAAACATCCTTGCAGTACATCGTCCAGACTGTGTACGCCGAGCATGGACATACTGGATCGCTGAAGACTGCTTCATTGTTATGAACCCATCAGAATCCTTTGACAAATGGAAAGAGACGAACTTTCCTTACTTTCGTATAACATAAACGGAAACAATTTACTTTTACCACATTACGTCACTACATAGAAAATAGATTGAGCATGAGAAGTCTGCGCATATTACGCTTTTTACGCAGATTATGGTTCCCATTCTCACCGTGCCCCAGTTTTTCACATTAGGTATTGGAAGCTTTGAATTCTGGTTTGTCTTTCATTTCAATACCTTTGCAAATACTAGCCTTGTGGTAGTTCAAGTAAGAAGCAGACAATCCCTTGTCGTTGTTCATGCCCAAAAGAGGGAACCGTCAGTCCGTTTCATTACAATTATTCCGCATGAACTCATTATTCCGCAGGTCGTTCCCTTTTGCTATCGTTACTGAGCAGCAAGACAACAGTAAAAGGATGCTTGCCTGAGGGTTGAATTTTGTACAAGGAAATTTATATGTTAGATCCTATGTTATTAATTACCTCAGATGGAACTAAGGGTTCCTCCTTACCAAATAGATTCCGCGAGGGAAAGAAACTTATAATTGACTAATTAAATCATGTTTTTCCTGTTACCTGTTTATGTCACAATCCTCCCCTGGCGTTTGGCATAACTAGCTTAGGGGAGGAGGATACAGTCCTGTGCAGTGCTAGTCAACTTTACGGCTAGGAAAACAGTCGTTCCCATGAAGGCACTGCAAGCAGAAAATTTTGAAAATTTGTTATTTCGGTGCAACTTAAAACTCCTAATTTGACATCAGGAAAGACTAAAAGAAACTTTTGGAGAGGCATCAGGCATGAAGTCAGCTCATATCATGAAAGTTTCCATGGTTACAAATTTTCTCGCATCGGCTGAAATATTGAAGTTACATGCCAACTGAATCCCTTGGCGTTTGATTTCTGTTTTAAAAAGCTTGCAAATTACAATGGTCTACCAACTTTATTAAAAGTTTCTAATGGTCTCAAACTTAACCCTTTTGCATTGATATACGTCAAATCAAGCATTCAGATGTGGTTTTTTAAGTACGTAAGTTTTCACAATTTGCAAATTTTAGAATGACATTACACTTCATTCGTTATGCTGTTGAAAGGTAGTACCTTAAGAGTGCAAGCACTCGATGGCTCTCGACCTGCCCCTCTGTCAGATATGGTCCTCCAGTAATGGCCTATATGTGGACATAAGCGCGTTCAGTCCAAAAAATGGAAGTAGCTGACTTCAAGTCCCGTGTTGCTTTACAAGGCATATTTCTTTAATCAGAGGCTAATGGAACGTAACTCTTTCTAACTTTGTTCCATGTTAATGAAAAGCCTGTTTCATTTCTTAAACTGAATGGCTTGACAAAATGTCTCGATAACGCAACTTGAGTATGTAATTCCGGAAACCTAATCTTCCGGTTTGCTACAAGTAAAATGTATCTAAAATAGATTTTTACTTCAGAATCAACGGATTATAAGGCCCGAAGTATCTGCTTCTTATATCTACTGTAACTAATGTGAAACAGTAGATTCCTTTGGTTCTAATATGTTTTGCATATAAAGAATATTCCAAAATTTGTTTCGTAATAGCCCCTTGCCTTTCTGCCATTTGTATCAAAACTCCTTCAAGGCTAATTCAACATAATTCAAATATAGCCTTGTGGGGTGTTTTATTTAACCCTATCTTACATTGGGGGTGGTAGTAGGCCCGCAGCTACACATTTCAGCTCATAACGTTTAAAGCCTGATAGGATTGACATTAAATTTGGTGACTTTTCCTAAAATTTACTGAGAATTATTAGCACGAATAAATTTTTTAAAAATTTTGCGATATTGGCGTTTGTTGACCTATAATAGAGTTTTTACCTTTCCGTTTTGTTACTTTTCTTTGGAAAACATGATTATTATATCTTTAAACTTAGATTTTCATTCCTGAATTTGTACCGACGATTTCGTATACTCAAATTTGATGAGTGACAAACGCAAAAATTGTTGAAATTTCGCAACAAATAAAAAAATATGCTGCGCAATAAGGTGAAGTTTGCTAGAGAACCCTATATAACAATATATGCAAAATAGTCATAAGAAAATCACATCTTTAGATGAACTTTGTATCAAAAGTGAATTAAGAGTTATATTTTTAATGTTTGGAGAAGATTTTTTAGTCATAATTCTCAAAATCTTAGAATAATTACAAATTATTATTTCACCTGTCTGGGTTTTTACCAAAAATAGACCTAGTAGTGGATCTCAAAAATAAGGAGCTGCAAAATCGGCTCTTTATTACTGGGAGAGTTTCAAGATCCGGATAACTCACTATTACAAGCTGGCCGAACAGGAAAATGCGTTATGTTGCCCAGATGTCCACTTTACTTTCAGCAAGGAAATTCAATATATATTTCAATCTTATGCAATATTAGAAACAACTCTTATTATTCAAATCTGAAATTGGCTTTGTACCAATAGTTAGGCTCAATAATTAACTTAAGGTGTCAAAACAACAGGATACGGGATGTTGGCTATTTAGTAATAATAAAAGGGAATTTACTCAGTAGATATAAATACCACTGTACATGGATGAAGTTATCACTTGGTATCCAGCCGAAGTCTGGGAACAGGTTCGCATAGTTTGAATTTACTTGAATTCATAAACTCGAAAGGTAAGCATCTGCAATTGCAATATTTTTGGAAACGTATTCATTGATTGTATTGACATGAGTAAATATGTAAATCGAAGTCTGATAGTACTTAGCTGGCAAAGAAATTTTTCTTCTTAATCGTTTATCTTGTTGTCTTTCAAGTAATACCAAACGGTCTCATCATATTTATAATGTAGAGATAACATATTTAACGTTACATTATGTTAGTTGATAGCAGTAGTACTTAGAGATCATAGGGTGACTAACTTTAATAGGGGCCCATTCAAGTATTCGAAAGTGAGAATTTGATAATTTTTATCTAGGAATATAATCGTCGTTACTGAACATCTGAATGCAACCAAACTAACTAACGAGCCTACTTTTAGTTAAATTAACGAAAGAAAATGTAATGGAGGATCCTTGGTAGGGATGTCCGAAGTAGCCCGCGCCCCCTCCCCCTCTGCGACATACAATATTACATTAGTGCAATAGTTAGCGAAGACTTTGAAAGCTAGTGTGAAGTACAAGTTTTTAGTAAACATATTGTTTGTGTCCTTAAGCTAAATAGTGTTTGTACACACTTTAGCAGTCCCACATTCCCACGTGAACATGTCGGAAAACGACCAGCTCAGTCTCAAAAATTACTCATAGTTTGTGGAGGTAAAGCGACTCTATGAAGATCAGGAAAAACAATATAAGATAGATTCATGTTATTTCTTCAGATTAACTGACATAGTTTACTTTAAAGGGGATTACTTTCCGTATTAAGTGTCATCTCTTTACCATAACATCTTTTATTTCAGCATTTTATCAAACTTGATCGTAGCAATAAGTGGTTGTAGGGAAAGTATCTTTTGTATAAGAACAGTCTATCATGTCGGATTATTATATCAGCAACAACGAAATTGGCGTCTGTTGGTAGGGGATGGTGGACGGAGGTCACCTTTACTCTCTGAAACGGGAGGACACGTTATCCTTGGTTATATGAGACACAGTCTCTGGACACCAGTAAGCTGTTTGGTCTACAAGCACAGATGAAATAATTTATTAGAGTATAATTTAATTATCAAACCTTATACAAAACTCAAAATCATATTACACTAGATATGTATACCTTTATCGTTGCATTCATGTCATTCTTGTTGGGGATATGTTGTAGCTTTATTTCAATGACTTCCATTTGTGCAAGGGCGAAATTTACTCCCTATAAGAGAAATCGTTGAATCTCTTGGACGAGGCACAGGGCGCAAGAAATACCGACCTCATTAACACGCGTTGACGTCAGATCATATCTGAGATTCTACTATAAACAAGTGTTATGGCAGCCTCCTCTTACTAAATAAATAGTTTGAAATACTTCTATTATAAATATTAACTAACACTAACGCCCTATCATATAAACAGTACCCCTCACAACTCATTTTTAATATGTGTTCATCAATAGCGCAAGGCAAACTCAAGGTCATTGTTAAGACTTTGGTTAGAAAAGTAATATTTTAAGTATACTACCAACAGTTTTTTACTTACTGTCAATAATTATCGTGCCCGTAAAACATTGTATTGATTGTTGTTATTATTTTTCCCCAATAGCACAAACATGGCTATGTATTTGACAGGTCTTATATTAACGGTGTGTTTCACAATTGCTGTCATTGATGCAAAGGTAGGTTCAATTTGAAAAAGTGTGTATCTTATAATGCATTACACTCATTTAGCTCTTTTACACGACTCAAGTCACTTTTAGTGAAAATACTTGAAAAAAGTGTGTATCTTATAATGCATTACACTCATTTAGCTCTTTTACACTACCCAAGTCACTTTTACTGAAAATACTTGAAACGAGGAATTTATTCATTTAGCAAGCGATGCTTTTTCGGCTCTAGTTTTGCTTTCTTTCCTTATGACTTAAATAAACTATCCATTTTTTTCGTCTGGAGGAGGGTGGAGGTATGGGGATAAATGTTAGCTTAATTCACTATGTCAGTCTCCTATTTCCAATTAATTAGACATAAAACCGATTCGATTTTTATTGCACAATTAATATCTTTGTTTAATATATGTATCAGCTGACGGAATTCAGTGTACTTCTTTTTATTCTGTATTCTTTCTCTAGTTTCACCCATCGTTTGACAAGGAAGAAATCGAGGAACCTGCCATTAAGATTGTCAATGGTAAGTGTCTATTTGTAATCCAATATAAAAAAATGATAAGCCTACGACCAAAATATTTTATAAAAGAAAATTCCTTTGACAACCATGCTAAAGCTTAAATTTCATACTTTAATTTTTCGGGGAGAGGGAAATTTTAAATCATCCCAAGCAAACATAATATAAACATTTCAGAGCTGACACATGGTTACGTTTAGTTATATTATGTCTGTCACATGTTGTGCATTAGAATAAAATGAATTTTAAAACTTGTTTTTCATTTGTGCAAGAACGGAATTTACTCACTGTAACTGCTGAATCTTTTGGATGAGGCACAAGGCAGAAATGTGCCGACTTCATTAGCACGTGTTGACGGCAGTTGATATCTTAGATTCATCAACGTATTTTTATAGTAGTATCATGAGCTTGGAATTGATTCACCACTTTTTGCCTATATACTTTTAATCTATATTTTATGTGCACCACTATCCCGTTATTTGAATTCCTTAATTCGAACATCTCAACATCCATCTCGAACATCTCAACGTGCTTGCTACAAGTGTGCAAGGAAATCTCACTTTTCAGTCCATTATCGTAACTGGTTCACATCAACAGATGATGTCTTTGTCACAGATCTTTTCTAAAATTAGATTGAGAGAAAAATTTATTCTTATTAATTCTATTATTTAAAGAAGAAAAAGAGGAGAATACTAACACGATATCTTTAAAAATAACAATGTATGTTCCTACGTAGATATGTCCAAAATAGTCTCTGATCCTAAACTCTGCCCCTGTTATATCAAGTTTTTATAAATAAGAAAGTAGAAGGAGCTATTGTAAAGATTAGCCGCATGGTTATCTTATCAAAACCATCGAATGTTGTTTTTAATATGAGACAGTTGCTGTCTTCAACAAAGGAACAAATTCTGTCTTGCTTCAAGAAAGGTCACGTTGAATATGATTTTATAATTCTAGGGTGGACGTCGGCAGGTAAGAAGGACATAATCGTTTTGCAACATAGTTTTGCCCCCACCCCTCCCCCCCGGTACCGGGCAGGCTCAATTCCATAGGTCAGCAGTGCAAGACCAGAGAGTGTCTGGAAGATTTACTCTGTGAATGTAACGCTAATGCCAATGAGTCAGCAATTGTATAAGTTAACAAGCCATCACTTTGACAAAACGATTTTTTAATTGATGTGCATTTGGGTAAGGTCCTTGTAGTGAAATCGATATAAAATAGAAATGTGTATTATTGTTCTTTTGCTTTAAATTTCCAACTTCTTTAACAGCTTTTGTGTTATTTTTTTAGAGGGGGTAGTCAGGCAGACCAAAAGATCTCATATTGTTCCCGGGTTTATTTTATGTGATGTCAGCAATGCCTCCGTACTTCGAAGATGCTTGCCGGACGGTGGAAAACTTGGAGCCGTCTGTAAATTCCGATCAAGTAAAGGTATCTACTATTCAGGGTGCCAACACCGGAAGTATCACTTGATCTGTCACGGAGTTATAAAGAACAGTCAATTGTGGTGCTGTTACTTCCATTGCAACCATTAAAGGAAAGATGGAGTTTATGCAAAGCTTATTTGCTCCTTTTGTAACACTGTCATTGTAAGAATCCTTCCTTGACGCTTTCTGGTCTTGCAGACTGTTTTATTAAACATCAAGAACTTGCTTTTATTTTCTTAGATACATCTTACTAGTAAACTTTTGTTAGCCTCGATGAGATGTAAACCATAAGAATACGATGATTTCACTACCTGTGTTAAATTATCAATGTTTACCAGGTGGATATCCATTTTTCTATGTCAAATGATCATTTACTGTTATTTCATGTGTGTATTATTTTTCTCAAGAAAACGATTAATGTGTCACTACCAATTTCTTATTTTTCCCTAATGTTTACAAACTGGATTTATACGCCTACACAGGAAGATGAGTTATGTCATAATTGCGCGTGCTGCCAATTTAAACGTATCGGAAAATATTCCTGGTACTACAAAATATATCAGACTCACATTTGCTTTACACTTTCGTTAGGGTTGTTGACGTTCACGAACGGCCTTCATATTTCTCAACGCGGGTGGAATATGTTGCGACATACGGTCGACATACTATCTACAAATTTAAACGTAGGGTACTAAAGTGATTTCGTCACGAAAAAAAGTTTTTCGATGAATCCTTATTATAACTACATCACAATGTTAATTTTGCTCAGTCAAAAAAAAATTAGTGAACTTGGTTTAAATACTAAAGTGTTGATAGGGACGATTCAAACTTTGAAGGGGTTTATCTTGACGATTATACAAGGTATCTCTCTTAAATTTACACAGGTTATGTATATCAATAACAGAAATGTAATCAGTGCAAACTATTAACAAACTTTGGAAATTCCCTTAAGTTGTGCGTTCCCAGACCTCCACCCCTTTTGAATACAATAGCCAATTAAAAAAGCCAGACAAACATTAGTAAAGTATAACTTAGTACGGAAAACACGGGTCACTGTACATTGTTATATCTGCCTTTATTCCATATAGAAACCGTATATGAACGAAGAACGGGAATAAGACGTACTCTTCAACCTTTGCTTGAAAGTTTAGTAACGTCAGTACGAAAAAGTACGAGTAAACCTCTTGTTCATGACGCGTAGTTCGCGACCCGCATGTTAAAGCAATTAACAAGGGCGGCTACTTCGTGCTTTTTCGACAATTTATACTTTAAATTCCATCTTATCAGCTAAAAACGCACCAAAGTAGCGTTTGTACCCCCGGTTTTGGCCAATACAACCCCCACTTATACATACGGGCCCCCAGTATCTTGCGGAAATAATTTGGCGTGATGCAGACACATGAATAACACTTGTTTGGTTGGTATTTTGTTTAGTTTTATCAAATTACATTTTATTTGGGTCTTTGTTTGCTGAAACATCGTTATTTTGGTGTTTTATGCCTGATTTTGGCCGAAATAGAGGCGTACAGACCTCCAAGATCTGCCTGAAGCATTTTGGTATGATGCTGACAAATGTACAACACAAGTCTGGTTGGTATTTTGTTCCATTTTGTGGATTTACAGGTTATCTGTGACTTTATGTCCTAAAATCCTGTATCATACACATACGGGCCCTCAGTATCTTGCGGAAAATATTTAGCGTGATGCAGACACATGAACAACACTTGTTTGGTTTCCGAAAGAAATCTGGGATGTTGTTAATACATTTACAATACATACTCAGTCATTCTGTGGGAAAATACTCCATTCAGATCTTTTATATGTCTACATATGTTTGAAAACTGTGAAATAAAGCAAATAGTTTAATATGCCTATTTTTGGGTCCAATTATAGAATTGCCTCAATATTGCTCCAAATATTTTGAAAACAAATTTTCTGCGGTCGTTTACCAGATAGTGTATCTTTCACATCCAAAAAAAAAGCTCAAAAGCTGTATTCAATCGGTACTCCATTTTACATTTTCGGCCTATGCTTATTTTGACGTATTTTTAAGTTGAGAGTCCGGGTATTCAAGTAGTCCGTGCCCTGCTACTCCTTAGCAGTGCTTGAATCCCTTTTTTTCACTGTTGTTTTCTATAACTAGGGCGCCTAATTTTAAAGAAAGCAGAGCTTTGGGGTCCAGGATATAATAATTTTCGGCCAAAAACGAAACAAAAAAACCCGGCCCGATTAATCAGGAGTTTTAAGTGGCTAAATTTCCCGGAAAAGGACACTGGGCAAGGACTACTTTTCACTACACTTTTGTGCTGCCAATAATTCATTAAAAACGTTTTATTTATTCTTTTTGAATAATTTTGAAAAACTTTACCGGATTTGCTTTCCCTGTTGTACTATAGACTGTCTCTAGCATGGAAGATGCACACTAGAAAAAGTCTCAATATAATGTGATGTCCCTTCATTTGTCCCTTCATTTGTTTCCTTAAGCTAAATAGTGTTTTCACACACTAGACAATGGTTGGAAGTTAATATTTTGGAAAAATGTAATCACTCATGTTTCGAAAGTAACAAATACATTGTGGAGGTGAAAGAGCACAACGAGGCCTGCTTCTTTCAGTTTCTAAAAGTAAACTGCCGTGGCGATAGCCAAAACTGCATGACTAACTGAACAGTCTGGACGAGGGCATTTACAATCAGTGAAAAACACGATTGACCTCGTTATGAGAATGAGATGATAGCGATTGGCGGACAAACGAATATTTCTGACAATAACACACTTCTCGAAACTGACGCCCAAACTCTGCTCTTTTGTCAACCATCTCTAAAGTAGAAGCACCAAATGCTGTTTCTGATGGTCTTTGTACTTCTTGTTTGCCGTTTTATATTTACTTGTGTCGGTTTGAAATTAGGTGTAACTTTGTTATTGACCGACCAAAGTTTTTGGCCCAACTTAAGGTCTAAGTCCAAAAATCCTACCCAAATGAACATTTGATTGAACAACCCTGCCCTACGTGCTATCTTATGTAGTCACTGGATAGGTACAGAAGAAGAGGTAGCTCGTTCAAGACAGACTCTTTCCATAATAACATATTCCAATAAGCGCTTAACCTCGTTAGTTGAACTTTCATCAATTCCGAAATCTGAGCAGAAAACTCGCTTATCAAACCATAATCTACGGCCATCCCTATAAAGCAATGTTCTCTTGTCAGAGGTTATGCAAATCGTCTAGGAATTAAAGTACTAAAAGGGCAAAACCTTCCAAATCCACTTGGTGAATATTAATTATAATTATAAAAGTGTCAACTGCAAGCTCGTTTCCATGGTCTATGAAATACAGAAAGTAGCGTCACAAATCTAAGCATATAAATATCATCCCGCTATTTTCTCGTTGCACACAAGGAAATGGAGCATATATTTGACCCAGATCCATTAAAGTTTTGACCCAGACGTTCTTCTCTGTAGTCAAAAAGGATGTAACGTGTATCACAATTTTAACCATTTGATGTGCTCTGAGCGAGTATGTAAGCAAGTCATATGTCGCTAAGGTTATTGGACAGAATTTCCTGCCGGCGGGCCGTCGTCAGCAAACGCAGTTAGATATAAAGCAATTTCTTCGTAATATACAAGCAAATTGTAAAGGGTTATTCCTAAAGTCAGCTCAGCGACCATCCAACGTTTGCACGATGTTACCTGCAATGCAAAAAATGTAATGCCTATCACAGCAGAGCAGGAAATTGGTTTACAAATATTCCGCTGTTGGAACGTATATGTAGGTCGCACGCCACAAAAGTTGCAGGGCAGAATCTTGTAGCATGTATTTCAAACATATGCAAAAGTAAAGGTGAGCAAAAGTAATTTAGTATCGCCATTGACTTCACGGATATAGACAAGCAAAACCTAAGCAAGTAGTTTCTAAATGTACCTCGGCAATTGCCTGGTATTTGGTTGAAAAGACACAATACACTTCAATAATTCCGAGAGGACTCCTTTAGAGTACTTTCAAATGGGCCTTCTCCTTATGATATTGCCTCTGCCGACTAAAGGAGCTTGTTTACAACTTATGCGTTTTTTAAAAATTCCAGTGACAGATTACAACTACTAAAACAGCTATTATTGTCCACGACCTGATACCATCCTTTCCTTTCATACTAAATTTATTACAAAATCATTTCTAACCTGACGTCGAAGAATTTGTTGAGACCAGTGTCTGGCCCACCAATTTGGCAAACCAAAAAAAGGGAAAGTAAAACCTTCTATTTCAAATCCTCTTTTCTTGAAGGTTTTTTCTCTTTCTCTGTTGATTTTTTGATCAATTGAACTGTTTAGTCATGATTTATTATATCATTTATTTTAGAAACTTTCTGTAATCGTCTCTGTAACAGCGACGGGGGAAGATAAGGTGGATTTGGGAGTCCAAGTAGGCTGGGTTTAAATTTATTTTCTCACATATGACTAAGTTGCATTTGGTCATTGTGTGGAAAGGAGTGGTTCGTGTCGATATACATAACTTGCTGTAAATGTGACACAATGTCTGTCGCAATCAATTTCAATTTAATAAAGCTAAAAAGTGGTCACGAAAAAATTGGAATCTGGCAAATCTTTAAGGGGGCCATGGCCCCCTGTTCCCCCTGTTCCCCCGTCCTTGCACAAGAAAGGCCCAATTTTTTATGGGCTGAAAATGTTGATCTTATACAGACGGCAGGAAGAATTACGGCTACCCCTGGCTCTTTCCTTTTTGTAGAAATCAGTTTTGATAGTGTGACTCGATCACTTGACACTATGTTACCCCAGTTACCCTCACGTTACCCCGCTTGACCTAGCTTTAGCTTACTTAATTATTTCGTGTATTGTATCTGTATCCTACTGACGTCATACTGCCGTTTTGATATTACAGTCATGATTGCTATGCGTATCGACTTTAGACATCATTCTGCGTCTGTTAACTTGTTTGTGTACAGTGCAGATTCGCTTCCATTGTAGTAAATTCCCTACGATTGCAAGTAACTTGTTTATTTGCGATTTGGTGATCCCTCTTGACGTATTACCTACAAATTGCCCACTACTGGCATATAACTATCCTTTCTTACTCTAATATTGTATTTATTGTGACTTGGTATATATAATCGTGTTTTGCCAAGTTCCAATAAGTTGAATATGCTGGTTCTCATTAACTACGTTGCTTCGCCGTTTGTTTCCATGCCATTGTTGTAATAAATTCGTGCTCCCGACGCCGAGTGTAGTAGACGAAGTGTCGTCAATAATTTCCTGTATGTGTCGAGCGCTCCTGCCGCAAGCCATCCCTTACAATAGCGTAGCCGTATTACTGATTTTGAGCTTAAAAGTTGGTCATATTCCCCTAAAATTCGTTGGCGGCACAGAAGCAAAATTTTTACCAACTTCTTGTCGCATCTACTAATTTCTCCATAGGACTAAAGTTTTTCACAATAACTGTGAAATGGAGTTTTTCATTGTTAAACTTTGCTTTAGAGGGTTTCTACTTCCTTTTAGTGTTACTTTTTGGAAATGGAAGTCTGAAGTCTGA
>JAAAKM020006971.1:14422389-14435317 GCA_010016025.2 Alatinidae sp. Z8VKAUB7J3 | reverse complement strand
GCTTCTATGTATGTTCCTCTGTTTTATAGTAAGCATTATAGACTCCATAAAATGATTGAAAGGAAAGATATAAAAGCGCTATAGCTATTATTAAAACAAGTACTTTGGGTTATGCAGCTGTTCTCGTACTAACCATCCATCTTGGATTAAACAGGGAACCGTTTCATTTAGGATGAATACTCCATAAAAAATCACGATGTCTTTTCTCTGGTGGCAATTAGATAACGTTCTCTTCATAATTTTCACGAATCTTCACCTTCTACGTATTCGGTTTACCATTTTTATTACACTTGGTAGTATTCTTTTATTTAATTTATAAATATCTCCTACTTTTATTGAATGAATAACAGAAAGTACAAAATGAGAACCAGGGATAGCCTATGTTCTAAATTTTGTCTTCGAAGAGCAAGTTTGTTGATAAAAACACCTCTCTAAGATATTGTGTGGTTAAAAATATTATATATCCTTATCAAACTTAATACTATTTTCCGGCCCCTTCATCTCTATTCCATGTTGATAAATGCAAGCGAAACCTCACTTTCTTTCATTGGAGGAACAAGGTTCAAGAGATATTCTATTAAGTTAAACTTGCTATACAAAATGATGGATAGCCTTTACACTATGGACGTGTGGTTTAGGCTCTCTTAAGGTCTAATCGTAGCTAACAAATTACGGGGAAGTCACGCATAAAGAAATACAGATAGATAACATACGTCGAAAGAATAACTATATGTCCCTTTGGAGCTGATAAGTATGCTTTTAAATTTCTCAGAAAGAATAAGCAAATCTAATTAAGATTATTTGAGGTGATTTCTCTATCAATTGAAGTGATGGAGGTTGGCTTGGTGGATATAATTACATGAGGCAGTGTTAGAGGATTTGGGAGCTTAGAAATGGCCTTTCTTATTTGCGCGAAAACATCAGTGCCGATGTTTCTAGATGAATAAAATACATCTTGTGCAAGTGCTCCAGGGTGGAAAAAGCTATGAGATCCCCAGAAGAAGCACTAACAATTAAATTGCAATATTTTTTCATATTATTTCATACCTTGCAGGAGCCTGGGGCCTAGATTAAAGCACTCCTTCCTCCCTCTCGACGGCACTGTATGCCATGAGACAAATTTACAGGAGTCATCGACCCGGCATAGTAATTTATGCAAGATTGTTGCAATTTAAAATTAAATTCCTGAACGATCCTTTCAGTAACGCAGTTCTATATGCAATAATAAGCCCAACATTTTTGCTCTCTGGAATAGATTTCTTGGCCCTAAGTCGAACCTGTTTCATGTGCAATCAAACCTTTATGCAATGGCCAACAAAGACGCAAATATAAGAAATAATATTATTTAGATGTCCACAAAATTTTCATCGATTGATAAATAATTATTTTCATTATTATTGTTGATTTTTATATTTTTTTTAGTCTTTAATTTTTATTTTTATGCGTAACAGAGGCTAACAAACTTTAGACCAAGAATGACGGTATGACTAAAAAAAAAGTCACCACTATGGTCGTCAAGTCCAGCTCTAGGTTAGGTCTTGAATGACGTTTCCACAACATTTCAACAAAGGTTAAAGATAATTCAAGTGTGTCTACAAAAGCTTCAACAATCACAGCGTTTGGGAAAGGACCACCTTATAGGATACCAAAACCTTTATATGTGTCGCTTTTGATAATATCAACTTCCAAAAATATACCAGGCTTTTTAATGTTCAATTACCACTATTCATTATTTGTTGTATTTATAGACTTTGATTCCTGTGCTATTAGATTATAGTAAAATGGTACCAGTCAGCAACGGGAAAAGGTAAGGCGGATTGGGGGGTGGGGGTGGTGGGCTTCCAGGAGAATATCTGTGAATGTGATTGTCTTCCTACCTCTGTTTAAATGTCCATATGTTGGTTTCCAGAGGACAGACTTGGATGCTTCTTCCGCATTATGACGCACACAGTGACCAGCTAGTTTCATTCTCCTTATCTTGGTTGTATTAGACAGAGGTGGAAGGTCACCGTATAGCTCTCTGTTAGTTTTATGGCTCTTACATGATACGTTCAAAGCTGCACGTGGGAGACGTGTTTAGCATCCATTAACTCTCTTTTTTTAAAACTCAAAGTTAGTATAGAAAGTCCTCTAATTGCTTTAGCGTCATCATTTAATAATCCATCATGTTACTTGCTCCTTTTTTTACAGCAAAACGACAAATTACAAGAGAACTACAACATCCTGTTATCACTTCAAGAACAATTATTACGACTACAACAGGTAAACTTGTATTAGAGTTATGGTTTAGATATCACAATTTAGTGTTTTGATTTCAGTTAGAAGTTAGCACAAGTAATGATTGATAAAGTTGATGTCTTGTCTAGAAGCGAATAAGGGATGACAATAGGATAATGAGCCAGCCACCTGAAGCATTGGACTGTCACAAGCATTGGACCGCCATAAAAATTGGACCGCCATAAGCATTTCACTGTTCCACGCAATCGGGCGCTCTTAGTTTCAAAAAGCTGTAAACATTGGAACTCCTTAAGCATTCGACTGCCCCAGGCTTACAACACTCCCGATTATTTGACAACTCCTGGTTTCAAACTACCATAAACCTTCGACTGCTCTAATAATTGTATTTTTTGCATTAAACCGCACTAAGCATGAAACTTCTCAAAGCATTAGACCTTGTGAATGGCCCAGATAAAGTAAAATCTCATTGATGTTATTGCGGAAAGTTGTTATTCCACACCCCTTGCACAACCATTACACATCACTTACGCATCCCTTGCACATCCCTTGCACATCCCTTGCACATCCCTTGCACTTCCCTTGCACATCCATTACACATCCCTTGCACGTTCCTTGCACATCCATTACACATCCCTTGCATATCCGTTACACATGCCTAGCACATCCCTTGCACATCCATTACACATCCCTTGCACATCCGTTACACATCCCTTGCACATGCCTTGCACATCCATTACACATGCCTTGCACATGCCTTGCACGTCCCTTTCACCTCCCCTGCACATTCCTGGCACATCCGTTACACATCCCTTGGACATCCGTTACACATCCCTTGCTCATGCCTTGCACATTCCTTTTACATCCCTTGCACATCGCTTGCACATCGCTTGCACATCGCTTGCACATTCCTTGCCCATCCGTTGCACATTCCTTGTACATTCCTTACACATGCCTTGCACATGCCTTGCACATGCCTTGTTTATTCCTTGCACATCCCTTGCACATCCCCTTGACTCTATAACAATGGATCATCTTGCTTTCTGCAGGTACAAATGAGACAGCAGACACAGCCTGCAACCCCTGATTCCCCTCATTCACAGCAACTGACACAAAATGGTACAAATGTAAGTAGATCCAAGTGCCTCTTTACAGTCCTTTTTTAAATATCATTTGGTTAACAAATGCAACTTTTCTTCGCTCCATCTGTCCAACTCAACTGTCTTGCTTAAAAACATTGTTCTTTGTGATCTTTGATTACGATACACTCGATCCGAGAGTTAATAATATTGGATTTAGATCATAAAGTGAAGAAGTTGTCTACCAAACTCAACGCCTAATGGACGTCATTTAAACTCAGCGTCTAGAGCATTTTTGATAAACGTCTGGTTGACAACTAACAGACTCGATTTCTAGGGGACTTGTTAAAGAACCGGTAACAAAGAAATTGCAAGGGAGCTTTCACACAGGAGTGACACGTGGCAACGGACATGCCACGTGGCATGTCACTTAAAAACTAAGCTATACGAGAGTATCAAAATTTCAACACCGAAGTGGCAAAACATAGAATAATTTTCTACATTGTTCCAAAATTTTATATCATATCTGTTGGGTGTCTTCTTGTGCTCCCTAAAAGCAGGTATCAAAGTGTTAATAAAATTGTTGCCTTACCATCAATTTTTCGCTGATTTCTTGGCTTTCCTGGTCATTTGACTTTGGATCAAGGAGATATTTGCGTATTTAAAGGCTATCATCATACATCATTGCCCGACCTCAGCAGACAAATGATTTCCACAAAGCTTGAAGTAAGACGGGAAATTAAAATGTCGTTGAAATACTGCGATCAGAAATAAAGACTCGCTAGTCTGCTTCTGTTTGTTTAGAAGGGTACTCAACTGTCAACTCTTCCATGGAACCATGGGCAAGTCCAGAGTGTTTGGTTATCGACTAAACTTGAAATTCTCAAGTTGCACAACAGACCAGACTTGTCTCCTTTTTTCGATACACATTCTTTTATGAATCAAGCTTTAAGAATGACAGTTTCTGGTTACATAAATCAAATCAAATTATTCACTTCGTTGAAATCTATTTTGAATTCAATTTAGATTTGTTCACCAAATATCGCTCGCCGTTTAAATAGTCTGATCCATTATATACGACAAATGATATTCAGAATGATATCATAACATAGTGACTTCCGAGCTGACTGAACTTATGATACGTCTTTTCTAATTCGAGAATCTGCGAAGTATAATTACTTAATACCTTAAAAAGAGTATCGCTCATGTATCTGTGGTAGTTAGTATCTTGTCTCCCTGCTGGTGACATATTTTCCATTTCTCTATTGTTCTTTTCAAAACTAACATTTAAAATCCTCTCTTCTCGATGATACTTTCTAACTTTGATGGGTTTTGGATTGATGACGGGCCGGAGGGCAGTTCTTCCTTGGTCAAGTCACATGACGCAGAGAGGCTGGTCTCCAATTGCGTTGAGCTGGTTGTCGATGTCCGCCGGTGGATGATTGGGAGCTAATGTGGCGACTAGAGAAATGGAGTATGTTAACATCGGAGGTCATCTAGCTCAGTTGGTAGAGCGCACGCCGCGAAAGCGTGGGTCGCGGGTTCGATCCCTGCTGGTGACATATTTTCTGTTTCTCTAGTGTTCTTTTAAAAACATCTTGTCTCCGTAATAAAGGCTTTATAATGAGCACCAAATGACGGAGGGTATCTTTTCGGTGCAATGTAACTTTTCGTCTCTTCTTTAAAACTTCGACAAGTCTTTGTACACTGGACTGTACACTCATTATCGTTGTGACCACATGACGAAGGCTTGCAATAAGACGGAACGTTATCAAAATTTCCTTCTTGGCGTCTTCTCCAGCTTTGATGTAACGATAATTGGTGACCCCGACGTGTTTATGCCATCAAACAACTTAACCTTCATTTTGTTTTCCCTTCGACAGGATCGAAGACTACAATATCCAGCATCGTCTTCAGTTTCAATGGAATCGTCAGATGCAGTCGACATACGTCATAAACGTGTCCGTAGCTCTGTTTGCCAAGTCATGTAAATTTATACGCATATTTTAACATAATATCTGATACATTCTATAACAATTAGTTTTGTATTGCTAGCTTATCACACATACAACTTTTATAACTAGTATTTCCCTTTCTGAAGGATTGTAATAAGGATTTCAAGAATGCATAAATTTTAACGATGTTTTATATCATGGAGATATTTCTGCAAAGTCTTGCACAATGTTTTAATTTGTACAGGGTACATTTTAGTTTCTGGGAGTTAGTTATGCGTTTATGTGCAATATTCTCGGTGTAGAGTATAGAATATAGGGAATAGGTTTAGTCAGACTATTATATGTAAATCGATTTTGCGGGAACTGTTTTTGCAATACGCGATAGAAGGATCTGTTTTTCTGTTGTATATTAACATAAATTTGCATAATAGTCATAGTATCCAATGAGAATTTTGCAGACCTCTTGAAGATAGTTTGTAACAAACGGAAATATTCTTCCTTGGATCTTGACTATTTTTACGACAAATAAATAATTATAAGGCGAAGCCTTATGAACAAGAAGTCGACATGAAGAGTTTTCTTTACCTTAGAATCCTACCTTTCTCCGATATTTCATGAACATTCTCTTTTTGGAAAGAACACTAGAGAAATAGAAAACATGTCACCTCCAGGGATCGAACGCGTAATTACTCTCTAACTTTAATGGGATTTGGATTGATGACGGGCCGGAGGGCAGTTCTTCCTTGGTCAAGTCACATGGCGCAGAGAGGCTGGCCTCCAATTGCGTTGAGCTGGCTGTCGATGTCCGCCGGTGGATGATTGGGAGCTAATGTGGCGACTAGAGAAATAAAAGTATGTTAACCTGGGAGGTCACCTAGCTCAGTTGGGAGAGCACACGCCGTGAAAACGTGGGTCACTGATTCGATCCCAGGTGTTGACATATTTTCTATTTCTCTAGTGTTCTTTTCAAAACTAACATTTCAAATCCTCTCTTCTCGATGATACTATCTCCTTTTCTTTCAAGTTAATTTTACCTATTACTTTTTGTGGATGTGCACGTGTAGAAAATCTTGTACACTTGTAGACAACAATTACAGGTTACTGTTTCCATTGCCAAATAAGGTAAAATTGCTCGGTTATGGTTTAGATATAAAATCATAAAGTCGCGCGTGAAAATTATTTGAGGAAGGAATTTATAAGAACAATAAAACATCTTATGGTACCATACGTTGTGTTTAGAGAAGAGAATAAAGATTAATCTCGAATTCATACGGGATTTTCATTCGCAGTCTTGAGGACTTTGCAGGATAGAAGGCCCTACTGAATCTACGTGGAATGCAAAGCAATTATGTCACTGAATTGTAGAGCGACAAAAAATTTGACAAATTATGCTGTTATAACAAACTCGCTTCTAAGAAACAGTTTATGAAAATACAAAAAATTTGTATCCTCATGAACGTTTCTTTTCTCTCTCTCTTTCATCTGATTGCTCGATATTCCAGTTTATGATAATTTACGTAAGTTTGCTATTTATGAAAGTTGACGATTAACTGTTGGTTTGGTTTAACTGTTAGTGCCTAATAGAAGGGGGTGGAATAAACGGGGGGTGTGTGTGGACAAATTGGGATAGACGGGGGCTTGGAAGATGACTAAAATTGTGATAGACGGAGGGGGGACTCGACAAAATGTCTAAAAACTGAAGTCCGGAATGGATGTTTAGAATCAACTGCAACTTCATCAATCTAGGGTAATACAACACAAAAAATAGTCAGTTATTGGTAGCGCCGCCCCTGAAGGTTATTCACCGATGGTGACTGCTTTTGTGTAAACAGCTTACAAACAACGAGTCCCCGCCATAACAACTTAAATTAAGTGTTAAATAAACACTTCAGTTGGCAAACAATAAAATGCCTTCATCTAATAATTGCTCTCAGAAATAATTGCACTTCCACTGATTCAATGAATTTGTTTTGTTAGCTGTTCAATCTATGACGTCGTGCCCTTGACGAAATATTGCCAGCTGTCCATCTGTCCAAAGTTCCAACTTGTTGATAATAACCTAATTATAATGGGTACTTCACCGTTAAAGAGATGGGAGGGATTGGCTCTAGAGGGGCGTTCAAAAGATCAATGATTGGTCTAGCGGACGAATAAATTACCCGATTAATATGCATACATTATCAAAAACTGTATTTAAGGAAATTATTGAAGTTTTGCGTCACTTTTTGTCGGACGTGAAATCACCATGGAGCTGATAGGAATTCTGTTACCACTTTTATTCGGATTTGTGGCCATAAATGCATTTGAGATCGATCCACTGGTAAGTACTATCTTCTAGCATCAGATCAATAATTAGATTTCCAGGAGAACAAGATTTTGTGCTTGCACTAGAATCAGTGCCGTAGCCAGACTATGTCTGTAGGGCATGCTTATTACCTATGAACATATTTTAGGATTTGCTTCATAAATTTAAGGCGTAAGGGCCAGCCTGTTCGCCAGTTAACGTTAACCCCTTCTGGAAAATCGGTGAAAAAGCCGTTTAAAAAGCGGGGGTGGCGGAGCGCTAAAATTGTGGAGGCCTCAACCCATATTTTAGCCACTAAACATTGAATGAGTGGCATCATTTTAACAAAAAACATCCGGGATCAATTAGAATTGGAAGTTATCACAAGCACTCGTAGAAACCAGGTGATTGTAGTTAACTGCACTTCAGAATTTTCAAATTTAGATGTGCAGATTTGATATCTTGGAAAGATATATGGAGCAGGGTATTCAACAAGTCTGAGAAATGCTCTGACACATTTCTAAACTTTGGGACAGACGACCATGAACTAGGGGATGCTATTTAACCTTGAAGTCCACTTCTAGAGGATGCTACGCATACCAAATACCCCTCTGGCTACGGTACTGACTAGAATTTAAAATTTCTTCTGTTGGAAAGTTTTATTACAATAAGATTATTCAGAAAATAAGAACTTCCACGTTTATGTTTTAAGGCAATCAATTTACTTTTGAGCAAAGCTGAGGCATATTTTATTACACATTTTAATATGTAAAATGATTATAATTATTATTATTATTATATGATTATAATTTAATTAGGCTTTTGGAACTTACTTTCAAAGAACTTAAATGAACATACAATTGCAAATGAGTTATGAAGACTTACGTAACGAATTTAGCAGATATATGATTAGGATTAATAGTCTAAGTTTGCAAGACATGTTTTGGATATACTTCATCCATCTTCATATACAACAACTTGATAGAAATGTACTACATGTTTTTTATATAATCATAACGTTTATAAACATTAACAGGCTCAGCATATTGCCCAGCCCGATTTTCTGCAATCTCTAAGGTTCAGTGCCTTTTCTGAACCTATGATTTCATAAACTTACGTGCAATGATTTCATTGTTGAGAGTGGGGAGAGTCCTGCATATAGCTACCTACAGCAAGATCACAAAATTTGGAAAGCTATATCTACCATAGAAGCCTTACGTTATTGTTGAACAGTATATGAGTTGAAGTTTTCTGGATTTAAATTTGACCCAAAATAAGCATATGATAAGCATATTTTGAGCCTGAAATGGAGCCTTGCTTAATACTCGAGCCTGTCTCGGAAAAATCATATGCTTATGAAAAAACAAACATGCATATGTGCATATATTTTGTGCTCTAGGATCATTTTGCATATGAGCTGTCGATCTTACTAAAATTGTAGTTGAATGTAACCCTGTTAATAGACTAGCCTTTAATCGTCTTTCAATAACAAAGAGGCCATAAGTTACGCAACCCACCCTTCTAAAATCACTATAAGAGGAGTTAGGACCATGAAATGTAGCAGACCAATGGACAGGTGTAAACAGTTGCAGGTGTATATTTATCTTCGTTATCAACTAGATTGTACCAAGATACTTGTACTAGTAAAACACCTACGTTTCAACTGATGAAGTATATCCGAAACATATCTTGTAAAATGAGACCATTAGCCATATTCTTTGAATGTGTAACTAACTCAGTATTGCTTTTTCTCGCTGTCTTAGATTTATTTACATAAATATGGATATGCACGGCCAGGTCGCAGCAGTGGCCGTGGCCTAAAAGAGGCCGTCAAATCCTTCCAATTGAAAATGAAGATACCAGTCACTGGTAAACTAGACAATGCAACCAAGGCCATGATGCAGAAATCGCGATGCGGAGTGCCAGACACTGATGATAAGAAACTGGTCGCAAGTCGAATGCGTCGTTATGCAGAATCGAAAAACTTTTGGAATAGCAGAGAACTGACTTATAGATTTGAGAACTTCTCTCCTGATCTTGGGGAAGCGAAAACAAGAGATGCGATTGAGAGAGCTTTTGGATTATGGAGTGCAGTCACCAAGTTGTACTTTAAGGAGGTCAGGAGTGGCTCTGCGGACATTATGATAAGGTATGAGATTAAATATGCAGATCAATGTAGAATTGAGGGCGCATGAATTAGCATACATTAGCATAAAATAAAACAAAGATGTATGGAATTTTTCCTGACGTAAAAGTGAATGCAACATCAGTATTGCATGCTGGGATTTAAAAAGGCGCATCTGATGGCACGTGAACAAGATGACATTTACGAGGAATAGGTTCACGTCTCAGTATTCTACGTAGAAACGAAGGCAAGAACAAAATTACATTTTTATGTCTAAAAAGGTGATGATGATAATGATAATGATGATGATGATGATGATGATGATGATAATGATAGCGATGATGACAGTGATGATGATTATTATTATTAGGATGATGATGGTAATGATGATGGTGGTGATGATGATGATGATGATAATGATGATGATGATGATGACAATGATGGTAGTGATGATGATGATGATGATTTTAATGTTTGATGTAAACTGTAAATCATTATCTTATAAAATCTTTCAGGTTTAACAACGGTAAGCATGGATGCCATTATCCCTTCGACGGCCAAGGAGGAGTCCTTGCGCATGCGTTCTATCCAGAAAATGGGGATGCTCATTTCGATGAAGACGAACAATTCACTCTGGGAACCCATGAGGGCGTCAACCTGTTCATTGTCGCAGCCCATGAATTCGGACATGCATTTGGTCTCCCACACTCCGATGTCTGGGGTAGTTTGATGTACCCTATTTACTCCGGGTATATTCCAAACTTTCAACTGCCCCCTGATGATACCGGGGCTATCCAGGCATTATACGGTAAGCTGCTTCTTTGCATTATATAAAGGTTGGCCGGTAGGTACTTGATAAAGGGGGGAGGGGGTGGAGGTGCATCATTGAAGTACCCTTTACCAAACACTACTATAACTACCTAAGTAATTAAAATGTAGTTACTGTGACGTAACCAAGGCCATTTTGGTCTTACGTTTAGTTGCATATTAGGCACAACGTTTCTGCATCTAGTTTCTTAAACAATGATTGATGCCCACATCCGAATAACCTATCGTCTCTGGAAAAAAGCAATGACGCATCCCTTGCATAAATTATAATAAATTAGTCTAAAGTGTAATGTGTAGAATTCAATAGATTCATTTCTTGAATTGAATTGAGTTTGGAGAAGATGTCTTTTCTATCGAATCATTCTAGCCTCAATTGGTGCCGTGATTTGGCACCTAGCGCTTTAAGGTTAATTTATTACAATGTATGCAATTCTCCGCATTATTAAACGAATTAGTGTACTCTCAAATTTAATGTTTTATGGTCGTTTTCCATTTCATTAACAGGTTGTAAAACAGAACAGCACTTAGCAAGATATCCAGTAGGTATGAACACAGGTGTCATGACCTTTTTTACTTCTTTCTTTTCATCGAGTATCTATCTTTTCGTGTGTCTCAACATTGATGATTTATTCATCTCTATGTGATGTAACTAGTGTAAAAAGTATTTAATCACGTGATCACAACATAATTTGATGTTACAGTTTGCATGCAGGTTGTTTGTCATATCTGATGATTGATCTTCATCGCCATCTAAAATCTGATTTTGTCTTCGCATGCAGATAGAATTGACTACGGTAGAACTCCTCAGGTGTATGGAAACTGTATATTACTTATGTTTGCTTTATGGTGTTTATTAATTGATCTAATATATATAGAACTCAAAATTGACACATTTTCTTCAACGTTTCGATATTATCTTCGTCAGGTATACTTTACAAGAGTAACATGGATCTGCTTAAATATCCTTATATTTTGTATTTTATTCTTTAGAGTGACTTAAATACTTTTGTTTAATTTTGTAAAATAATTAATATCTTAAAAATTGTAATTTTGACTTATTATTTTGTTTTGTTTTGTAACTATTTTTCTTCTATATGGCAAAATAAATACATACATATATACATACATACAAGGAGTGGCATTAATACCAGACCTTTATTTGAGAGCATATACTGCATATAGTATTTTTTATGTGGCACCCCTTACAAAAAAAGGAGATCACTACAGATTCTATAAGAGTAAGTAGGGCCTGTTTCGTTCCCAAGAGCATAACGAATATACTAAGCAATGGTGAATTTGCAGATTTGGAAACGTTATCAACAGTAGGCATTATCTACTGTTATGAGTCTATTGGCATCAAGACTGTTTTAATATTCTCTCCATTTTTGGGTGTCCAAAATGTTGAAGCTTTGTCTGCTGTAGGAAAAACTTGAGTATGATTGTTTGGCACGCTGCTCGTAAAGAAAACGTGGAAGGTTAGGATTAAGGTATGACCAGTGATGACATGAGAACATAAGTGCCCCTACATTGAACATTAGCAGCAAGACATTGCCACGCGGTGAAAAGGAATTACATTGTCTTTAGACGTTTTAACAGCACCAAATTTGCCAGTAATAGTCAAGTATACGAGTGTATGCATAGGGATAGTTTATTCGTTCTTCATTTCCTTTGCTTTCCAATAAGAATGTACACGACACAAAGCAAGAAGAAATTCGATTATGTTCTACATACTGCTTTGATCGTTGTAGATACATTTTATGAAGTTATTACTGTCTAGCTTAGAACCCAAACAAAACTCAAATTATATTAAATGTTATCTATCACCAGAGAGAAAGTGAATTAACCTATTGCCTTAATCCATAAGGAGTGCAAATTTTCATTTCAAAATAGGCGTGATACATCAAAAACCTTTAGCAAATTACACATTGTGTGATAGAAGGTATATGGTTTTAACAATGTATATAATAAGTTTACAAGCTCTCTAGTTCCTTTTAATGGTGTTTGACTTATAAATACCTAAAGGAGCTATGGGCGCCGGGTCCTGTGGACAGTGCAAAATTACAGCCCTATATAATTTCACATCAATAATTGTAAAAGGTGGCTTTTGCTTTGAGAAAACCTAAAAGAAGTTGACCTTAAATCAAATGCTTCCAATCGTTTACTAGGCTGATTTCCGTAAGAGTAAACCAAAATGATACTAAAATCAGTGTGATGAACAGCATGAGAAAAGAAATATTACTGAGAAGAGAAATTAAATCAAAACATCTTCCATACTTTACCATATCCTATATCTGGCTAATGTGTGAAAGCCACATATATGGCAATGGACATAAAGGATGTGGAGTCATTCCTAATTTATCTACCGTTAAAACTAGCATCTAGAACTATAAATACATAGTTAGAAGTGTTTCTCTCATATAAA
>JAAAKM020006971.1:14397546-14417833 GCA_010016025.2 Alatinidae sp. Z8VKAUB7J3 | reverse complement strand
GTTTGAGGTTTATCTCACCCTTGACACTTATATTTTTCCTAATTCATGGGCATATTTCCCCCTAATTCATGGGTACACAAGAACTAATCCCCGCTCGTTAAATCTGAGTCAACAAGTGAGGCTGTCTATGCGAAAAAGAGTTCCATAAATATATTAAGTCTTATACAAATAACTGGTTAGTGCTGCTTTTTCAATCCTTTAAACCAGAGGTGGATCAATGTCGTACATAAAGGAGAAATATAGCGTTGACATGGTGGTTAAATAAATTCTGTTTTCTCATAGACTCGTATCTCTAATCTTTATGTGCTTCACATTTGCATGTGTATCTCGTTCAGCATTGGTGTGTCACCTTGTAGCACACCTCCAAGTATTTTAATGTGTCTGTGTCCTCTTCGGTAAAGTTGCATGTCCAATTTTTACGCTACCAGAGTTGTTTCTTTGGATAGAATAGATACATCATCTTCTTTGAAGCTGCTCAAGAAATTACTGCCTTTATGTTTGTCTGGCACCGGTCTAATAAGCATCAATACCTGGGACAAAGTGGATCTACCCATTCTTGTCTATTTTTGTTTCTGCAGGAAAAAATTCAATTAACGTGGTTATAGCCACATGTGCTAAAATGGCACCAACGTGGCTCAAATTAGAACTGTCTGGTGAAATGTGGTAAAACAAATCCTTAAAGAGAAATTCAGTTTTATAGTAACTTTGGAAAGAGCATGCAATACGGAAATTTACGTCATGAATTGACAGTTGTCAGCGTTAGTATAAAATCTTATTCAAAATTTCTAGAAAACGGGCTTTAGTCTACAAATTAAAAATGAGAATTGTTTCCTGGGAAAGGGACAACAGGTGCTACCAACGTAAGAAAATGGACTAGATCATTACTGTCCGGCAAAATGTGGCTAAGCATATCATATACAGAGAAATTCAGTGGTATTGTAACTAATGTGTAACAAGAATTACAATTTTCGAGGAGACTATCATTCAATCTGTATTGTGTAGACAGTGAATTATCAATTGCATCTTCACTAGTCCAATATCAGGAAATCTCCTATAGTCATCATCTTGAAAATACTTACTACAATTCCCTTTCTAAAGGGTTGTGTTAAACGTTGTCTACAATGGAAGGAAAGTGTCTCCGGCAGCCTCATTGTGTCCTAATCCACGTCACAAATGATCACGAGAATCAAGGAACGACATGACATTTTCCCTGTCCAGGGTAATTTACAACCTACTCGTAACGGGAGTTTATCTTTGTAGAAACATAATGGGCAGCATTTTCCAGACCCTGAAGAGTAATAAAACATTTTCTTGGAACCTTGATGTTATATTTGATTCAGTAAATTTCAATGCAAGAGTACAAGGAGACTACATCGCCAAGAATAAGTAGACCTACGTCAGTATAGAATATCCAAATGACCCTGACAACTATGATATGATGCTTTGATGCTGTGATCCGTTGGGTTAACAAAAAGACTTTGAAAACGACAAGTTGGAGTTTTCCAGCCAAATATGATACCTTCCTCAAAATAGCAAGAACCATCCTTTTGGAAACAGAGAATCATTAAAAGATACAGACAGTTTTAAGAACTGCTTCATTTGGTTATGAAACGTATTGTTTCTAAAGATACCATTACCCTTAACAGTGCTAAAAATCAGAACCTTACTAACGCTTTGTATACTTTTTGTCATCACGAAGAGCTAAACCACGCTCATAATGCTCAATATATTACTCTGCTTCTCGTGGGACAAGGTAACTCTGTTTTAAAACATTATAGTAAAAACAAAATACAGTAAAATAAATACATGTTAATGGACAAAGAAAATATTGACATGTATTTATCTATTTATCTACATTTTCACTTGTTTATATATTTGTTTGCTTATTTGCTATAAATAAAAGGTTAACTAAAACTACAAGTAATACATTGTACAACGTATTTTAACACTATATAAAACAAAAAATATAGTAACTATAAATATAGTAAAAAGGCATTATTTAAAACAAAGCAAAGAAATTGTATCATTTGTAAACACAATTGCGAATCAAGAATTTTGCTACTACTAAGTGAGCAAATGGATAAGGATGTGTACTGTGGGAAATGGTGCCAGTCCAAATATTAACTATTATTCTGATTTTAAAAAGCAACAGTCAATTTTTGAGTGTATTTATTTCTTCAATCCCCCTTTAAGAAACTGAAATAACTTTAAATCACAATAAGGCAACTAATATTTCGTTTCCGCAATATTATTATCATAATTGTCATTTTTCACCTAAACCTGGTAGCATCCTTCTATAACCGGGTTTCCGGCCACTTCATTCCAATTCTTCCGTCTAATCTGCAGCGCGACTTTTCATGACTGTCAACACAAAACTACCCCTTTTTTCTTTTCTGGTAACCCCCGGTGAAAAGCCTGACTCCTAAAAACCAACTCTCTCTCATTCTATTTCGTGTGCTTCGTCATTCTAATGTCTAGCTGCACGTCCTCAACTTTCAATTGTATGGGAGGCACGTTCCTGCTCATTGCTTTCACTCTAAATAATAATTTGTCATTGGTGTTTAAATTGAATTTAAGAAAAGATAAAAGCCTATTTTACTCTATAATGTGTGCTGACAAATTACGCAACTTGTCCAATGTGAGTAATTGAGCGGAAAGTGTCCTGACATTCAAGGTAACGTGCTTTGGTCAATGTTTGTACTCCTTAATGAGGTCATTTCTGGGAGGAGACGCCACAAACCCCTTTCGAAAAGTTTAAAAGAAAAAAGAGACAATCATAAAGTTTCAATAGACAGTTCTGTAGTTAAAACGCAGCTTAATTTGTTTGAGTTTGAAGATACCTGACGTATTGTTATATCTAACGTAAATGATCGCCATGGACGTGACTTTTCCAAAGAGCCATACTGCTCCTTGCGTTTCAGACTAACTTTTGTTTTATTGTGTCCCACCCTTCCTGAGTAAATGGTACATTATAGCGGTTGGTTTTAATCACGTTTCAAAAGAAAAAAGTATAAAGCCAAATGAAGAATCGATGGTACATTTTCTTTTTACACGTCATATGCTGTATCCAACAACTGCTAAGAGGTGTCTGAAGCGTTACCCCTACTCTCATCGCATATTGTGCACTTGTGGGAGATTGTACCAATAGACTCGTAAAAATGTCAAAATAAGAATTAATTGAAAGTTAAAAAGTCCAGATCTATTTTTGAAAATATTGATGATGATGTGTATAATGGATTTAGGACTTTAAAGAGAAGCTATGACGGGCGAGGTCTACAGTCGTGAACATTGCATAAAAACCAAGAATCTTCTATACCTAATTCAACTTCCTTCACTCCAAATTATCCTTATCATCTCCTATGACCCAGCAGAACAACTCATTACCGTCTGCGCGGCCATTTTGTTCACTTTTAAGAAACACCGGAGTAACTCTGTTCGGAGGAAAAAAAATTTTAAACACTAACATTTGGTAAAGCTAAAGTAGCCTGGTAACTACTTTCTTCACGTAAATGATCTGTTTTTGATTTGTGATGAGAGTATTGACGTATTTGTTAAGCTGCGTCAGTGTATCTTTATTATCTATTGTTACTATCTACAGCAAACAATACAGTTTATTTCGTGCTGTTTTCAAATTCGGCGGTTGGGCTTAACAGGGTTGGGCCTCTGTTTACATAAATTAAAGTCCATGATTGTAGCTCATTTAACATGGGGATGGAGGAAGGCTAATTTAAGATCAGATTGGAAACCTTACAAAACCATGCCCTCCGCATCATCACAGGACAGCTGACATCCACTCCCTCGAAGCTCTTTGCCTGGAAGCAAACATCCAAAGTTACTACACCACCAGTAACCAAGCAATTATGAAGTCAAAAGAAAAAGCTCTACGTAGCACAGACGATCATCCAAAGAAAATGGCACTTGAAAATTTGATCGCACAAAGACTTCTCTCCCGCTCAAGCTGGCGACGAAAAACACAAGATCTCAGAGGCAAACTTCCTCCTCATCTACAACACAGAGAGTTTCCGAAAATATAAAAGTGAACTAAAGACCAGAGCAGATGAGATCCTGATAGCAAGACTACGATCCGGACATCACCCAGCCCCCCAAGCCTACAAACATTGAATCAATAAAGAAATCGACTCCAGATGCCCCGACTGCAAAGCATCAGACGATATCTTGGAGCACTGGCTACTCGACTGTCCAGCAGGAGACACACTGAGAGAACACATGCTTGGGAGCCTTGGAATGGCTTGCCACCTTCCCCCGGAGAAATGGTGACGTACGCAAAGAAGACCTTGGTCAACTTTGATGCTTAGGCTTACACCCAGCCCGTAAACCAAATTAAAAAAGACGCATGTCCATAAACTCACCGTGCAAGTTATCTCTGATATAACATGGTGTCAGATAGTGGTTATTTTACTATCTATCAGCTGAGTTGCAGTGATAAGATATTTTATTAATTCCAGAGCTACCCGTATCGGTTATTTCTTTAGCATGGGCACGTATCACGTCTCACCACCTGAAAATTTAAACTTTAAGCAGCCGGATGAATGGCCAATGTGGTTGCAACGGTTTGAACGTTTTAAAGTTGCATCTGAGGTCACTGCGAAGGATGAATCAGTCCAAGTGAATACATTAATTTACTCAATAGGAAGTGAAGCTGAAGACATTTTAAAATCATTTGACCTAAATGAAGAGGATTCAAAGAAGTTCGAAGTTGTAGTCAAAAGGTTCTAAGATCATTTCTTAAAACTCTCCAAGAAACATCATCTTCGAACGTGCAAAGTTCAGTCATCGGAAACAAAAGGACGGTGAGACTGCAGATAGTTTCATCGCGGCATTATATTCTCTGGCAGAACATTGTAATTACGGAGCTCTGAAAGCTGAAACGATTCATGATCGTATTATAGTTGGCATAGAGACATTCGATTTTCAGTAAAATTGCAATTAGACTCGGAACTTACACTTGAAAAAGCTATTACTCAAGTTAGACACAAGGAAGCCTTTCAACAGCAGAAGTCAGTAATACGAAAGGATTCAAGTAGTGTGGACGCTGTCATGAAATTCAGAGTTACAATAATCGTAGACAAAATAAACCAACTCAAAGTAGTAAATCCTTTGCAAAGCAAGTTAAAGGTTCACAGCCAACTATTCATCATGACCGACAGAACTTCAGGATCGGTACAAGATAAAATTGGTGACAATGACAAACCCTTGGCACTTTATACACCTAGGAGAGTTGCATTGCCACTTTTAAGTAAGGTGAAGGATGAACTCAATCTAATGGCGTCACCTGGCGTTATTTCTCCCGTTGAGGAACCAACAGATTGGTGTTCAGGTCTTGTAGTAGTGCAAAAGAAAGATGGAAAGGTCAGGCTCTGCGTAGACCTTACTGAGCTAAATAAGTCAGTTCACCGTGAAGATATTCAATTACTAAGCATGGAAGAATCATTAAATAAGGTCCGTGAGGACCTTGAGCAATCTGATAATAATCAGGCCTCTCCTTATCAACACTCTTCACAAGAACATAAAACAGAGGAGAATGATGGAACGGTAGCATCCAGTTCAAAAGAAACTTTCACTCGCAGTGGAAGGAATATAAAACCAGTTGTATAATTGAACCTGTAAAGTGTTACCGTGGACGTTCAGGTCAAACTATTAAATGGACTAGTAAGATAAGCTAAGTTCCAGTACTTTAGTTCCAAACTTTAGCCTTATGTAAGTTAAGTCAGGCTAATCTTTCAATGTTAAGTTGTTAAGCATCAGAAGGGGAGATGTAGTGTAAGCCGATAACTACACATTCTTTTTTTGATATGTTTAGTGACTAAGGCAACCGCTAGCCCCATTGTCATGCGTTGATGTATCACGTAAGCACGTGTAACTAGTCAGTTGAGTTCAGTCGAGTTCGTTAATAGACGTATGTCCATAAACTCACCGTGCGAGTCATCTCTGATATAACAATGGACATCCAGCTCAACGCAATTTGAGACCAGCCTCTCTACGCCATGTGACTTTACCAAGGAACGACTGCTAAAGCCCATTGAAAGCAGAAAGTATCCTCAAGAAGAGAGGATTTGAAATGTTAGTTTTGAAAAGAACATCAGAGAAATAGAAAATATGTCACAACGGAGAATTGAACCGTTGACCCATGCTTTCGCGGCGTACGCTCTACGTTTTGAACTAGGTGACCTCCGATGTTAACATCCTCTATTTCTCTGGTCGCCACCTTAGGTCTCAATCATCCAACAGTGGACATGGACTTCCCAGTTCAATGCAATTGGATACCAGCCTCTCTGCGCCATGTGACTTTACCAAGGAACGACTGCTAAAGCCCATTGAAAGCAGAAAGTATCATCGAGAAGAGAGGATTTGAAATATTAGTTTTGAAAAGAACATCAGAGAAATAGAAAATATGTCACAACGGGGAATTGAACCGTTGACCCATGCTTTCGCGGCGTACGCTCTACCATTTGAACTAGGTGACCTCCGATGTTAACATCCTCTGTTTCTGTAGTCGCCTGATTGTCTTCCCTGATTGACGCCTGTTGACCTTTCCCGAGGCGCTGCGTACGCCTTACTGATTTCTTCCTCTTGCTGTCATCGATAGCTTTTAAGACCTGCTCGACGTAATATACATCAATACAGTATACACCCGCAAACTCAGCTGCTGCTTAATTCGAATTTTCATCGATCTCGAACAACATGTTTGGCCCCTTGTCTTTTCGAATTAGTGGATGTACACTTTACTTCTTTAAAGCCGCATGATTCATTGTCAAAGGAACTGGTATTTATTGATTTAAAATGTGGTATATATCCTAGTAGCCTCGAAAGACCAAAAATATTCCCGCGGAAAGGTATTGTTATGTTCCCAACTGTAATAGACATAGTAGTGAGAATGAGCAGCATCAACCCGTATGCCAAACTAGAGAAGCAAAAGCATTTGGGCTTCTATAACAGAGCTACCGAGGCTATATGTCAAGTCAAGGGGGGTGTTGGAGGGGCGCTTCCTTCAGAAGGGCCGATTTCGAAACTCAAAAATGATGGCCACAACTTATCTCTGATGATTATGGTTCTTACTTGAGCTCCCAAATATTAGGACAAAACGATTGTAAAATTTCTTGTAATTCTGTTTAATGTCAAACTTGTTGTACAGTCTGATAAATTTTCCTCGACATATTATTATATTGCATGGACTCTCTCAGTAGACCTCCAAGTTAACCTTCAAGTTGTATGTTTTTGAATCTCTTGACAGTCAAGTTAACAATTATGTTCATGTTCATATTTTGTAAACTTTGACAACAAAATAAATATTTTATTTGAATCAGATACTATTGTGCTCCGACCCCTTTTCAATCATCTGGCACATTTATAAGTGAAGCTCAGTGTAAGGGGTTAGTTTGTTGTCTAGGCCTAGACTCTAGTTCTTTGTGATTCTAGTACCTTAGAGTATTAGATCAATATCTTTATTCTGTATACCCAACCCTGGTTTTCGAGAAATTCAAAGTTAGCAGGGACGGGGGAACAAGGGGGCAGAGGGGGGCATCTCCCCCAAAGATTTACTAAATGTCTATTGTTTCCGTGACCACTTTTCATCTTTGTCAAAATGTATATTGATTGCGACAGACATTCACAGCAAGATATACAGATCGACACGAAACACCCTTTGCAACACAATGACTAAAGGCACCTTAGTGGAAAGTGAAAAAAAAATTAAACCCAGCCTACTTAGCCCCCCCCCTCCCAATCCGCACTACCTTCCCCCGTCGCTGGTTAGTAGGTTTTGACTTGGAGAAGGATTAAACCAGAGTTATTCAATTCTTAGAAAAACTGTGATTAAACGACGTTAAAGGATCGTTGTATTGTTCAAGCACAATCTTTCAAAGAACGAGTAGCTCTCTTTATTGAGTAACTTGGTTCAAACAAGTAATATTCTCACCAAAGGGGGCTAACGGGTTCACAGTTGAAGACAGAAGTAGCCAATGGAACGAAAAAATGCCACCAAACTACAATGAAGTACTTTAGATCAGGTGCAAGGGTGACTTGAAACTCAATGTGTTTAATATTATTAAAAGGATTGCCGATCGTGGTGATATACAGTAACAATGCAGATAATGATTTACCTCACGATATTCTTATTATCATTCAAAAACGCGGCGTTTCAACTGCATACTGGTAGTCTTCGTTAGGCGATTTGTCAACTTTGTGTTTGTTACAATGTATACTCAACGCGAATTCTCCTTGACTGGTTCATCTTCGATCCTCGTATTTTGGTGGGAAGCTGTTTCCGTGGACGTGCGCCCCAACATGTCTCTCCTATTGTGTTCCTCGTTGTGTTTCATTACTGTTAGCATCCAAGTCTCAGGAAATTCTACGCCCTTGTCCAATTGATGTTATTAAGGTAAAGTCTGATTTGGACAGCCTCTTTAGCTCTGCGGGAGTACCAGTTCTGTCCAATGTGTCTAATAGGCAAACCATAGGGGCTAAGTCCAACTTTCGACTTAACAGTTCAGGAAGAATTTACATGGGATGGATATGTTAAGCTAATTATCTATAACCCACTCATCTTCTTCTTTTTCTTAGGCTTCTACCTTTTTAGGGGTCGCCACAGCGGATCCTTTGTCTTCACATCTGTCTATCGTCTGCTTCCTCCTCCGTCACGCCAATCACCCTCATGTCCTCCCTCACCACATCCATGAACCTTCTTTTCGGCTTCCCTTTCTTTCTCCTACCCGGTATTCCCATCTCCAGTCTCCTTCTTCCAATATATCCCTCATCCCTCTTATAACCTACAATCTCCTATGACCCACTCATCAATAGGATAAAAGACCACTCCATTTTAGAAGGAATTTACCGGGTCTTTTCTTTAGTTTTCTAAGCATCATTGCTTCTTTTCTTTCTTAAAAAGAGTCTGTCCTTGCCTTTTATATGCATCACATATTTCTTTTCTTTAAGGAACACTACGAGGGTATCAGGTTATTTGTAGGCTTTCTTATTCTTCATTTTCATTACACACTATACTCCATTCCCTTGGACACATTCGTAGAAGAGCCCCTAAGAGACTTTTTGTAATCAAAACCGTGACTCAATCGAGGAAGAATAGTCGACTTATGATCATTGTATGATACTTCACATAAAGATCAAACAAGCTTCATACGAACACAGATCTAATATTTTAGCTCATATAGTAAGTAACTAGAGGAAGAGAACGCGCAATTGAGGAATTCTAGACAAAAACAAATGGCAATTATTCCACGTGAAGGAATGGCTTGATACTTATGTTTCATATGTTTCAACGGACAAATTTTAAACATCTGGCCAGACATAAAGAAGGAACTATCATCTCTTCAGCAGAAGGATCTGGACTTAACACTTTAAACGTGAACTTATCAAAGCCTTCAGCTCTTACATAAAATGTGACTGAGCATTCGGTATCAACTATGAGAGCAACACGTCTCATGTAAGGGCAGGCATTGCTAAGCACAAATGCGTATTAAGTTTAACAGATAGATTGATATCTAGTACCGATTTTCATTTAAAAATAACACGTCTTTGGTGATGGCTCAGGTTCAAGACAGAATTCTGTTTCTAGAAAGAACAGATTTTAAATTTGTCTGCAAAAGAAGGTCTCAAGTCATTTACCTGACGCTGCGACGTTTCATCATTGGTATGGAGTATGGCATTATCTTGCCTTCAGCTTGGCAATATCTAAAAATGATGAAGGCACATACATGGTTCTATGGACTTGTACTTTCCATTACCCCACTCTGCGGTATTATAAGTAATCCAATCATTGGATGGACTTACGACAGAACCAAGAAAGGAAAGGAAGTGTTGTATATCTTGAATAGTCTTACTTTGATTGGATGTCTTGTTTATTCATTGCCCTTCAGTCCTTGGTTCCCATTCGTCGGTAGGTTACTTCTGGGCTTTGGAGTAGCGGAGGAGCCTATCACACAAGGGGAAATATCTTGGACTCGGACAAAAGATAAAAGATTCAGAATTTTTGCTGTAGTTCCATTTGGGTTTTTCATGGGCCTTTCTTGTGGCCCACCCATAAATTTAGCATTTGAGAAAGTTAACTTCAGTTTGGGTGCTTGGCGTATTGATTACAGAAATTTCTCAGGAATATTTCTGGCATTTTTATGGGTGATTTTGATACTTTTAAATTACTTTATGTATGAGAACCTGGCAAAGAACTACATTGACAGACTTGACAACGAAACTGTTGTTGGCAATGAGACCATGATGGCAACAAACGAGAAGGAGGCTGAGTACAACACGAACTTAAGTTCATCTGAGATGTTGATACAAAATGAAAACACTTGTAGTGAATCAAGTAATACGAGAAGACAGAGCATGCTAGCTAAACTTTTGAGAGAAGTTCTTAGCCCAGAAATTTTAGCTTTAATGTTTTGTTATTTTGCGATTTGGCTTTTGATTTTCGAGGGAGAATCACTCATTTCTCTGATGGCACAAAAGGATTTGGGTTGGAACGTATCAGAAACAAGTTTAATCTACCTTGGTAGTGCTATAGCAATTGTATTTTCATATCTCTTTATAACTCTAGTTAGTAGCAAGATTTCGGATGTTACTTACATTTTAAGTGCATTGGTTATTGCTTGTTTAGGGCCCATTTTGCTTCTGACTTATTCAATTTTAAGGGAAAATCGAATGGCTAAAGAGCTACTAGCTTCACTTGCCCCCATATGCGCAGGGGTGACTGAGCCACTTTCTTCTACTGCTATAAGATCAACTATCTCGAAGGTCGTTCCACTTGCAATTCAAGGTAGTGTTATTGGAGTATTTACTAATACTGGCAAGACAGCACATATTATTGGTCCATTGTATGGGACCCTGATGTATCGATATATGCTACCGTGTAGTGTTTTTAATATAACTATGTTTGTTGTTGGATTTATATGGATTTATGTATCCATTCCTAAACTAAACGTCAGAAAAATTAAATATGAAAGTTGAAGAAAGATTTATAGCTCTACGATTCCGTTGTTCTGACAGTCCAATTCTAATACTACAGGATATATTGCTACTTTTCACAAAAAGCAGATTGTTTTGTGCTTCATAGCATAGCTTCTGATGATCGTTTTCCCTCTTGACTTGTGGCTCCTTTCTAATACCGCACGAAGGTACAGTTTTAAAGGTAGATGGGCTTTTGCATCAGTTGTAAAACTCAATTCAGTTTATAAAGACTCGTGTGTCCTCTGCGCAGCAAACAACTGTGATCCGAGTCTGTTACTAAATAGTCATTTCTCACCTGGTTTGAAAATAGATGGGAAAGGTTACTCTACTGTTAGAATCGTAGAGCCAATGTTCAGCAATTATTTTTGTTGGGAAAGGAACAGCCTACTTTGCCCCAAACCTGTTGAAAGTATCGTTATGTTCCTTTGTTGTATCAGCTCCCTATGAGCAGTTGTAACCTCGTGAAATTTATCTTCTAGTTATCTTCAGATTTGGACGCCATTATTGTTTTCTCTATCGTGTTGAATCTTCAAATCATGTCCTAGTTTTTCATCAGGTTATGATGCCCAGTAATGTGCTTTTAACAGCCTACTTTGCCCCAAACTACCAGCCTGGTAACACCATTGATGTAAAGACAAGATTTTCGTGTAAATTTCAGTGAGCGCTCTAGCACTTTATGCTCGAATTAAAATGAAATTTGCTCCATGAATCTTACGAGTTTATACATTAATCTCATCTCTTCAAAATCACACTTGTTATTTATTTGTTATCTCAGATCAGGTTCCTCGGATAAAGATTTAGGGATGGGTGTGGGGGGGAGGGGGGTCATGCCATCAAAACTCTTCTTTATATGAAAGGAAATGTATCAAATAGGAAAAGTCCTAAGATAAAAATAATGTGTTTTGTTCATACAGGTTAGCTTGTTTAGTAAACAGTGTTAATGCTATCCATCAAGGAATTTTTTTTAAAAAGAAACTCCAAAAGAATAGTAAAATAACCAACAAAAAACAGGCCCTATAGAACAAAAGGAAAAACTAGATAAGAGAAAACAACTACGACAGATACAAATATAACAGCTGTTTCATTGAGAAAGAGATGATTTGAAATGTTAGTTTAAATCCGGGTTCGATCCCCGGTGGTGACATGCTTTTCTATTTCTCTAGTGTTCTCGTCAAAATAGCTGTTGTTCAAAATTGTAAAATCTGTAAAACGTAACGTTATTATATTCCTAAAAGCATCAAAATGCATAAAAGCAATAAACATATCTAATAGTCTAAAACCACATCCTTACAGAGGGTCTTAATTATCAAAAGTAAAATTTTCAGTTTGTAAGTTATCTCCTATAGCTATTAAAAGTCTTCACCTCTTGGAATGCGAGGGCATTTCGTCCATTTCATATCCTCATCTTTGTTCACAACTAAACTTTTATTCTTCTTGCGCATGTTTATTTTATGGCAGTATCTTGTTTATTTTATGGCAGTATCTTGTTTATTTTATGGCAGTATCTTGTTGATTTTATGGCAGTATCTTGTTGATTTTATGGCAGTATCTTGTTTACTTTATGGCAGTATCTTGTTTATTTTATGGCAGTATCTTGTTGATTTTATGGCAGTATATTGTTGATTTTATGGCAGTATCTTGTTTATTTTATGGCAGTTTGTTTATTGTCTTCGAACGCTTCTGGTGTGATACTGTGCAAACGTTCAGAGCACAAAGCCTGCTTCGGGTATGATTTATGGTTGGTAGGTTGAAAGTGACTTCGCACTTTCCGAGTATTTGGAAAGCAATCCATTCTCTTAGCAGAATTCGTTGAACATAATATCTTGCTGCAACGTACTTAGCTTCATAGCAACTCCCTCCACTTGTCTAAAAGGGTGCTTGTCATCTAAGAGTTTTAAAACCATTAATGATTACAACGTACAAAGTAAAACGTTATTTGCTTTGCGCACAAAGTTTCCGCATTCACTGCTGCCATTTTTCAAGTGGATTTTTGGTGCTCTTTTATTGCACCATTATATCTGTGTTGTTTGGCTCTGGTTGGCAGGGTGTTTATGGTATGTTCAATGTTGGAGCTGGCATTACATCCAGCATTTGGGCATACCTATTGGTATACCACATGATGGTCGTCGATCCTTTGCTCGGGCTGAACGAGCGTTGAGAGCTTTTTTGCCTTTGTAATTTATTATTTAGTCTTTTTGTAGTGACCGCAGGCAGTTTAGAACCCAGGTCACTTCCGGTAACGCAACTAGTTAAATAGTGAAGTCTGTAATTAGGGTGGTGCGCGCGGCCCTCGACTACGAGCTTGATCCCCTGGGCCTATCCGATCCTTTCTGAGACCGGCCTCTGGGATCGGGCTGATGCCGGGCTACTCAGGATACGCCCAAGTGGCATTTCGCAGGGTTTTTCCGGTTTGCAGCGTTTCCTCACCACGCACTCTCGAAGTCACTCGCCGGCATGACCGGCCAATCCTCGGCCGGCGAATGACGGAGGTGGGCGGTGCAACGGTCGGAACTTTTTATGCGGGGCGACACTAACGCAGCAGCTCTTCTTCGAAGGGAAAACGTGCGACGAGCTCGCTTCCGGCCTCTGTGATCCGCACCATCTCTTCGAGCTTGACGCCCTCCTTGCATCCTCTCTGTCCGATGTAGCTTTCCACCGACACCGTCATGTTCTCCAGGAAGTGGCCGTCATAGCCAGTGCGCTCGAACCATTTCAGCGGGGCGACCTGCGGATACTCGTTGCACATGCCGATCCCGTGCACGATCACGCCCACCTCCAGTTCGGCGAAGCGATCTGGAATGCGCCAGGATTTTTCGGCCAGTTCGCGAAAAGACAGTCCTGCCTTGAGCAGCGACATATTGTGATGGACCTGTTCGTGGGCGAGCTTGTAGAGCGCCTTTTGCTCTTCGCTCGGCGTCGCTATGGGACACAGCCATGAGCGCGATATGTCCGTGCTGTATCCGTAGGGACCGATCATGTCGGTATCGAAAGAAACCAGCTCGCCGGCCTTTACGGGGTAGTCACTGGCCTCGTTGTACCAAGGATTGGTCCGGGGCCCTGCGACCAGCAGACGGGTTTCCACGTAGTCGCCCCCGTGTGCCGCGTTGATCGCACCGAATGTGGCCCAAAGCTCATTTTCGGTAATCCCGGGCTCGGTCACCTCTTTGAGCTTCGCGAGACCCCTCTGGCATACGGAGGCGGAGCACAGCTGCGCCTTCAGCTCTTCGCTGGTTTTGATGCAGCGCGCGTACTCTATCAGGTCCTGGCCGAAGGAAATGGACACCTGACGTTGCTCCAAGGCGATGCGTGCGTCCATGTCCAGTCGATCGACCGCAACGCGTCTGTTTGGGCATTTCTCGGAGATGACGTCGGCCAGCTCATCCGCCCACTGCTCGATCAAGGATGATCGCTTTTCGCCGGCGCTGTGGAAGAACCAAAGCGTTGCCGGCCGGGTCTCGCCGATGGTTTCGATTCCCTCGGAAAGATGTTCGCAGTTCACGTAGTCGAAGATTACCGCTGTGCCCTCGGCGGGCACGAGGCAATAGCGTGCCGAGTTATGCATCGTCCAGATCTGCATGTTTCGGCAATCGGTGGCATAGCGAACATTTATGGGATCGTAGAGCAGGATCGCGCCGATTTCCCGCTTACGCAGCTCGGCTTGAACCCGCTCGTAACGTTGCAGGCGCAGGCGCGGCACGTTGACGTCCGGGACGCTCTCCAAAGGAGGCCGCGCCAAATCAGACGCCAAAGACTCGTGCACGTCGCGGCTTTGTTGAGCCGTTGTGGCAGCTGCGGACATGCCGCTGTTCCTTGCACTGGGAGATGAAGCGGGGATGACGTCCCGCGCTCATGGGAGGACGGATCGGAGGCGACACCCCCACTCCGAGAGTGTCGCCCCCATAACCTTGCGCTGATGCCTTGTCTTGAGTGGCGTCAGGCAAACCACCAGCGGTGCGTGCCACGCGCGCCGTCGAGCTCCCAGCTGGAGGCCAGGCTTGGGCCGTGCTGCACGTTCTTGCGCCGCGCGTAGACGAAATTGGTGAACATGGGAATGATCGTCCCGCCGTCGTCCTTGGCCAGCATGCACATCTCGCGGTACATCTCGGCGCGGCGCTCCTGGTCCAGCTCCTTCTTGGCAAGGAGCAGTAGCTCGTTGAACCGCTCGTTCTGCCAATGGGACTCGTTCCAGGCCGCGTCGTCCTTGTAGGCCAAGGTGAACATGTTGTCGGGCGTCGGCCGCGCGCCCCACTTGACGAAGACGAAGGGCTTGACCAGCCAGACGTTCGACCAATAGCCGTCGTTGGGCTCGCGGGTGACCTTGATATTGATGCCGGCCCCCTTGGCCTGCTCGCCGTAGAGGATGCACATGTCGACCGCGCCCGGCAGCACGCTGTCGGCCGCCGAGAGCTCGACGTCGAGCGAGGTGAGGCCCGCCTGCTTCAGGTGGTACTTGGCCTTGTCCAGGTCGTAGGTCCGCTGAGGCAAGTCCGGATAGTAAGGCATGCCCGGCGAGACATGATAGTCGTTGCCCACCGTGCCGGTGCCGTGCAGGATTTTCTGGACCAGCTCCTCACGATCGATGGCGTACTTCAGTGCCAGGCGCACGTTGACATCGTCGAAGGGCGCCCGATCGCAGAACATGGGCAGGGTAATGGCCGAGCCGCTGGGCACGTTGTCGATCGCCACGTCCTTGTTGCGCTTCATCAGGCTCAAGGTCTTGAGATCCACCGAGGAGATGGCATCCACTTCGCCGGTGATGATGGCCGTTTGGCGCGCGTTCGGGTCGTTCAGGATGGTGAAGGCCACCTTGTCGAAGTAGGCGCCCTCGCGGTGCCAGCCGTCGTGCCGCTCCAGCACGGAGGAGACGCCCGGCTCGTAGTCGACGAGCTTGTAGGGGCCGGCACCCAGGCCGGTCTCCCATTCGATGGAGCCATCGTCCTTCGCCGGACACATGGCCAGGTGATAGTCGGTCATGATCCAGGGGAGGTCGGCGAAACCCTGCTTGAGCTCGATGCGAATGACATGATCACCGTCCGTCTTGATGTCCTCCACGCTCTCCAGCAAGGCCTTGGCGGCCGAGCTCGTGTTCTCGCCGCGATGATGGTTGAGCGAGGCAACCGCGTCCTTGGAGGTGAACTTCCGGCCATCGTGGAAGGTTGCGTCCTTGTTCAGCTCGAAAGTCCAGACCCTGGCGCCGTCTTCGGCGTTCCAAGCCTCGGCCATATCGGACCCCAGGCTGTTATCGGAGCGAATTTCGGTAAGGTAGCTGCGAAAGGCATGCGCGTGCTGAATCTGGCCGACGCTCTGATAGGTGCCCGGATCGTGCGAGTCCGAAGTGTTACCATCGTGAAGGCCCACGCGAAACGTGCCGCCCTTCTGGGGGGTGGCGGCGATCACTTGCCGCGACCAGGCGCTGCCCGCGGCCGCGGTGGTCACGCCAGCCAGCATGAGGTAGTGCATGAAATCGCGACGGTTCATGCGACCGCGCCGGGCTGCCGCCGCTATGCGGGCCACGAGATCGAGTTGCTCGTTATCCGACATCCTTAGCCTCCTCCGTGTTGATGCTGCTTTTGGGGCCGGATCCTTGCTATGTCCCGGCACCACTCCCAATGGACCTGAGCGGCCGTCCCTAAACCACACGAGCCGCCTCTTGAGTTGCCGGACCCCCCTGTCTCGGTTGCCGCGACGACATGCGGTCGATCTCGAGTCAGGACACTCGTGCGCCCAGCCTAGCCGTTCTGGTTCGCCAATTTTGTCAAAGTGAATTCATTCTATACAAGCATATAACGCTTTGATATGAACGAATACCGGAAAAAAAATGTTGATAATTGATAACCTAAAATCATGAGTTTGTACCGCCATCGATTGCCGCCTCTCGACGCACTACTGGTGTTCGAGGCGGTGGTCCGCTGCGGGGGCCTGACCAAGGCGGCTGCGGAGCTCAACGTGACCCAGGCGGCCGTGAGCAAGCGAATCAAGGGCCTGGAGGATAATCTGGGCACCAAGCTGCTGACCCGGGTGGGACGGCGGGTCTTTCCGACGGAAGCCGGTCGCGCGCTGAATGAGAAGGTGGCCGCCGCTCTGGACTTCTTGGACGAAGCCTGCAGTGTTACGCGCGGACGGACAGGTCCCAACTCGGTGTCCGTGGCGGGGGATACCGCGATCTCTCACTACTGGCTCCGGCCATCGCTCAAGTCCTTCGGGCGCCGGAATCCCACGGTCGCGATCCGAGTGGTGACCTCCGACCTGATGACGGATCTCCTCAGCGACGACAACAACATCGCCGTTCTCTATGGGACCGGCGAACGGCCGGGTTGGCACTTGTCGCCGCTTTTTGGGCAGGTCATGTTGCCGGCGGCGAGCCCTGACTACTTGAAGAAGCACGACCTGCTAGATAAGGACGACAAGGCGATACTCGAATCCGCGGTGTTGCTCGATCACGATCGCAAAGGGCCGCACTGGACCGATTGGAATGTTTGGTTGGCGGAGACCCAATTCTCGACGATCGAAGTTCGATCGACCCAGTCCTTCAACAGCTATGCCCTCGCGATCGATGCTGCGGTGGACGGCCATGGAATCGCTCTGGCCAGCTTACCCCTTCTGGACGACTTGCTGGAGCGTGACTTTCTGCGGCCGGCAACCACCAGGCGCTTGGTGTGCGACAAGGGCTATTTCCTCGGCCGCAGGATCAACAGGGGTCTCTCCGAATACGCCCAGCTGCTCTACGACTGGCTGCTCGACGCGGCGAAAGGTGGAGAATGAAGTCCGAAGGCCCCGGGGTCCACGGGATCCAGCTGATAATCCTGTGCGGCCCGCACGAGGGTCTGTTGCACCGTGGCGTAGCCATAGCGCACCCGGGCTTGGTCCAGATGATAACGGACCGTGCGGTAGAGCAACCCGGTGGACTGGGCGATCTCATTTAATGTCTTGCCGGCAATCGCCCAGCGGATGACCTCGAGCTCGCGGGGTTTCAAGCTGACGGACCGCATGCTTGCTTGCTCGAGCGGGGAGCGCGCGCATTCTTCGGATCGTTGAAGCAGGTCCGAGTAAAAGGCATAGAGCGAACCGATCGATGCGCCGATCCCGACCTGCTCCAGGGAGATATCCTCGCAGGCCATCAGGTAGAGATGGTTGGTACGATCGCTCCCGACGGCAATCGGAACGGCCAAACCGTCCTTGTAGGCTGGCTGGCCGAAATCCTGGCGCGTTGCCATCCAGGCCTCGTTTTCCTGGAACCGATGCGGTAGCTGGGACAGGAGAAAGGGCGCGCTCTGCCGCTTTTCCCAGCGACGGCGGCGCGTGATCTCGGTCGGGTCGGTCTTGTAGAAGGTCTCGCCAAGGGCCTCCGAGTAGTCGGGCAGCCGCTTGCCATAGAGGGCTTCCAGGTTGCCCCAGGCGACGCTGATCTCGCAGGCCCCGCGGGCCCTTTGCATCGCGCGCGGTTCCCGCCATTCCGCCACGCCGGGAAAGCCTGACTTTTGCGCGATGGTGATCACCCGTGAGCGGAGCTCCGCGAGGCTGCTCGCGCTCGCAACGTCAAGAATGTCGCGGCAGTAAACTGTCATGATCTGAATCCTCGAAGGTTTTCTGCAACTTGAGGACTGGCCGGACATGCGTTCGAAGTACGGCCGTGGACTTGCTTTCGCCGTCGCGATTTGCGGTCGACCCGACGTAAGGACACCTGTGCACCCGAGCCTTGATGCTGCGGTCCCACCACACCTGTTGAGTTGAATTCATTCTATATATATATTCATGTCTCTGATATAATTGAATATTATAAGATAAAGTATGCATAATTAATAACTTCAATTTATAGATTAACATCCACATCGTTTGCCGTTTTGCGACGTTTTGTCGGGATGCAAGGCGGCTCTAACTTGTGGCGGTTCAACCGCTCGGCGTAGTGCGTCGGGCCCGGACACGTTCCATCGATCACGGGCGGTGATCGCGTTCAGGCTGAAAAACGCCTCATTTGGATAACCAAAATGGGGAGCGATGAGGTAGTGGCAGAAGTGTTAGCGCCCGGAGAGGAAGAGCCTCTCCCATGGGACGCGCACTGGGAGAAGCCCGGCAACCGAACTGGGACCCTCACGTAAGAAAAACCAAACGGGAGGTCTGTAGATGGAAAGCTATCGCTCTGATTTCTTCGATTTTATGTTCTCTAGCCGAGTCTCGGAGCTGCGGGCGGGGTTGGCCAGGACCATCGGGCGAACGCAATTCACCGGTTTTGGCGAGTGGAGCGAGCCTCGTGCGTTCCGCGTGTCGAACGATCGCTGTGAGCCCCATCTGTTTTGGAGCAACGTCGACGATCTCTACGGACGCCAGGCGCCTGACTACCTCGCGGCTTTGGCGGAAATCTTCTGTGCCGAGGATCCGGCAAAATGGATCGAGCGCCGAAGATGGATCTCGCAACGGCAATCGCCCTTCTTCTTCTCGCAGCAACCCGACGGGCTCGCGGACTCTCGGGCCTGGTTTCATCTGCGTCGGGACTTTGGCAAGCCGGCCTATCACGACGCGGTCGCGGTTCGCGTTCCCGCACCGGGCCGCCAGATTCGCGTCCTCGTCTTCGCCTCTTGCGAGCCGATCAGGATGGATCAGGCCACCTTGGCGGTGGCGGCTGGAACCATCTATGCCACGCGGCTGTCGATTCTGGACCCGACCCGGCGCCATCCTCTCCATCAGAAGGAGCCGGTCCTCGGCCATGGGACTGAGCTCAAGCCGCGCGAGCTGGAGGTCATGCGCTGGGCGGCCGCCGGTAAATCCTTACAGGACATTTCGTCGATCACCGGCCTCGCCGTTGCCACCGTGCGCTATCACCTGAATCAGGCGCGCAAGCGCTACGGCTATTCCACCACCCAGCAAACGGTAGTTCGCGCGGCGCTCGACTACGAGCTTGACCCTCTGGGGCAGCTGGACCCCGTCTAGTTTCGTGGCTGGTGGCTGGTTCGCCGTTCGGCTGCGGCCATCCCACGTGGATCGAAGTAACCGGGGGCAACCTCACACTATCATAACTGACACTTGCGTGGGCGCTCGGCGGACGCTTCATATCCGCTCCTGAGCCATAACTCCTGCGACTGCGGCAGGGTCGATGAAGAGCTGACGGTACAAGCATTTGGCGCCGAGACGGGACGTGTTGCTCGGTGTGAAGAAGCATGGCTTCACGATCCGGACCAGCGGTGGCCGGTGGTGGAGCTGGGCGATTACGGTCTTGGAGTGAACTCATTGTCCTTGCTTGACGGGCGGAGTTCACCGGGGAGAGGGCTGGACCCGACTCATGGCGAGCACGCTCACGTTTGACTCTACCCGCGGC
>JAAAKM020006971.1:14382106-14397536 GCA_010016025.2 Alatinidae sp. Z8VKAUB7J3 | reverse complement strand
GGGAAGGTACGAAGAAAGGCGAAGGCCGGTTCCTTCTCGCGGTCCGCCGCGATCCGCCGGCTACGGTCAGGAGTGAAGGCGAAGAGACGCCGCCGCTCATGGCCGCCAACCGGGCCATCCCTTAGCGAGCCCCGTTTCCGGACGACTTTCCGGCCATGACGCCTTTGTGTGCGCTCGGCGGCCCCCGAGATGGGCGGGGCAGGCGCGACCGCGAAGCGCTGCGGCGCCGAGAGGAGTCCGCGCGCCTCCGGCCCGGATTGACTCTGTCCGTTGTCTCTAATCGGATCTGGCGGCAAGGAAGCTCGTCCTCGGCCGGCGAGGGGCTCCTCGTTTCACCGCGCGAACCCCATCTTCTGGCAAGGTGGTGACGACGGCCTGGGGCGGCGCGCCGGGCTCTCCGGATACTGACCGGAGGACCGGGCGGATCTGCGGTGGCAACTTCCGCGTTCTATCGGATGTAGAGCGGGCGCGCATCAGCGATGCCGTCATGGATGTTCTCGAGAGCGTCGGCTTGGCCAACCCGCCCTCTTCGGTGCTCGAGCACTGCAGCGGCACTGAGCTTGGCCCGGATGGGAGGTTGCGGTTTCCCCGCGCCCTCATCAATGACGCCATCGCCAAAGCCGGGCGTGACTTTGTCCTGCCCGCCCGAGCACGCGAGCGGGATGTCGGTGTCGCCGGTTGGAAAGTCCACTATGGAACCTCCGGAGCGGCGGCCCACATCATGGAGGCCCGAACGACAGCCTATCGCGAGGCCGGTCTTCGCGACATCTACGACATGGCGCGTCTGGTCGATCGCTGCGACCACATCGACTTCTTCTTCCCGACGGTTGTCGCGCGCGATCTGGCCGATCCCTTTGAGCGGGACATGAACACGCTCTATGCGGCGCTGCAGGGAACGAGCAAGCATGTCGGAGTCACCTTCCGCCGCCCGGAATCCGTGACCGCTGCCCTGGAGATGCTCCGGGAGATCGCCGGCGGCGAGAAGGCTTGGCGGGCACGGCCGTTCGTCTCCATCGCACCTGGCTCCCTGGCGCCGGCCCTGACTTTCACCAAGAACACCTGCAAGATATTGGAGGTGGCTGTGCGCGGCGGCATGCCGGTTCTTCTTCTGGCGGCCGGTCGGACCGAACCCGACAGCCCGGCGTCGCCGGCCGGCGTTGTCGTCCAGCAGTTGGCCGAGTGTCTTGCAGCGTTGGTCTACGTCAATGCCCTGTCGTCCGGCGCGCCGGCCGTGTTGGGGGCCTGGCCGCTGGCAGCCGGCCCGTCCGCCGGTCCCTCGTTTGACCGCTCGGCCGAGCAGGCTTTGTTGATGTCGGCCACGGTTCAGATGCTGCAGTACTACGACCTGCCTTCGGGAGCCGCCGGTGCCGTACCGACTTCCAGAAGCTTCGACTTCCAGGCCGGATACGAAAGGGCCTGCGGCCAGATCCTGGTCGGAAACGCCGGTGCGAATCTGGTCTATCAGTCGGCGGGCCTGCATGCCGCCCCCCTGGGTTGCTGCTACGAGACGCTGCTCCTGGACGATGAAGCCATCGGCTCGGCTCTGCACACCCTTCGCGGGATCGAGGTGACCGAAGCGACCTTGTCGTCCGGGCCTGTCGCCCCTGTTGCAAGAGGGGGACCTGGCTCCTATGAAGCGCAGCGACGAGAGCGATCCCTCGCGGAGGATGACGCGGGCCAAGGGAGCCCGAGCTTGCGGCAGGCGCGGGGGCAAGAAACGGCGCTGGAAAGGGCAGAGCGAAAAACCCGGGAAATCTTGGCCGGTCACTTTCCCAACCCGATCGCCCCGGAGATCGACGAGAAGCTGCGCGCCCGCCTGCCCATCAAGCTGCGGCGCGAGCAGATGAGGCCGGCGACTACGGACCGGTGCCGCTGATCCGACCTCGCGGCCGCCTCTCTCCCGGCTGGCTTGAGCGCCGCGCTATAGCTTCTCGTCGGCAACCAAGTGATCGAGCTTCAAACCTGCTCCCTCAACGTCGAACTCGACCCGGCAGCGCTGCCCGCCTGGCAGGGCATGGTCGGGATTGGGCAGCATGAGCCGCACGCCGAAAGTGTTCGAGGTGGCATCGAAGACCCGGTCGATGACCACTACCTCGGCCGTCAGGCTGACGCCGCTTGGCTGATCCGGCATCACGCGGGCGGCGTCGCCTTGTGCGATCTGCGGGAAGTAGGCGGCGGGCAGGAAGACCTCTACATGCAGCGGGTCCAGTCCCGCGAGCTCGACGATGTGGGCTTCCTGGTAGACGAACTCGCCGGTCGAGAGCACCCGTGCGGTGACCAGTCCGTCGATCGGGCTGCGGATCACCCGGCGGTCGAGCTGAGCCTCGCCGCGCGCCAGCTCCATCTTGAAGAGCCGCCGCTCCATTCGCAGGCGTTGCAGCTCGGCGCTGTTGATCTGCAGCTCGGCGGAGATCTCGTCGTACTGCGCCTTGGGGATGGCGCCTTTCGGGAGCAGCTTCTGAGCGCGGGCGAAGCGACGCTTGGACAGCGCCAGGCGCGCTTCCTGGGCCTCGACACTCGAACCGTCGGTGGCGCGCAGCTTCTGCAGCGCCACCGTGGCAGCCTCGACGCTGGCCTCGACCCGAGCAACGTCGAAATCATAAAGCTTTGAGTTAAATACGAAGGCCTTCTTAAGCAAAATGGGCGTGCACAAAGGCAAACCCACCAAAGATTGAAAACTCTGTGTGACCGTATTTAGAAAATTTTAGGATTGCATATGCCTAGTAACTGGACATTAGCAATTAAAGGAAACTTTTTAGGTATATCACGGCGAATCAGTCCAATACGTGGAAGTACCAGTGGGTGAAATCACTAAAGAGTATTCATGCAAAGACAAAGTCTACGTCGAATATTAGCAAATATTAACGAATATTAGCGAATATTTCATAAGAATACGCTAAGCAAATATCTTTATAGATAAACAAAGGTTCCCTCTAAAATTTAGCAGCCAAGACGGCGCAAAATTTTAAAGACATTTTTCACTTTTTCTTGCCCTGAGCATGTACGAACTTCAAATAAAGGTAAAAATAGCTCAATACCTCGAATGGGTAATGACGGGTATCATGTAGCGCAACGCTAGCATTCTTCCATTGCCTTCCCTGCGAACCTTGTAAGTGAAATATCTGTCTTATTGTATAAGTTCTTTGTTGCTGGAATATAAAAAATTGACCAATTCCATCACCGTAGATGTAATACCAAAAGCGTAGGCATTTAAACTGATCACCGTATACATGTGTTGTGAACTTCATTATATGCCCAATTTGTTTATAAGACTGTTGTACATCAGCTAACAAGAATTCCTCTAAAAAATATAAACAAATATGACATACTCAAGTATTAAAGTACAGATTTACTATAGACAACCTAAGATAAATAAGATCGAATAGTATTTATTAGGTAAATAAAGAAAATAAACGATTAGGGAAACTTCACTTATCTCCAAGCCACTTCTATTACTGGATAAGATGTAAAATCCCTTTGAAAAATCTTATTCGAAGTTTCTGAACTTGTTCCTCTAAGCTAAAATTGCAAAAATGTTTGCAGCTTGCAGCTCTTGTGAGAGGGGTCTCTTGTATTCTTTTATCATGAAAACAATATGGTATCTTGGAAAGCAATAACTACCAACTGAGTTTGAATAAAGTTTCGGGGTATCACAAACATTTTGTGCTCGTAACGTATGACCACTGCTACAGTTCCAAGAATATCGTGGAATAGAAAACGTCAATAAAAGTAACATTTTGTATAGGTTACTAATTTCCTTGTTTTTAAAATTTCTTACAATTTTTGGGCATAAAATAATCAGAGGCGCACAAATTGGAGGGGGGAGTGATCCCATACTACCCTTAGAAAGGTTAACTGACAAAGAACGATCAAGAGCTTTGAGTAAATGAGGGAATTTTTTTTAACGCCTTTGGTTGTTTAACTTTTGAAACGAATAGATGTGTAAAAGTAATTCTAACATTTATCTGATGATCCGCTATTACACATGAATGGTAGTGGCTAAAATGTGTTGCCATTCATTAACTATTCACAACCAGTGCCATTCAGGGACTGATTAAGAAGGTCTTAAAACTCTGTTTTACTAACCGATATCGCTAGGACGTGATTCCTAAGCTTATGTCATGTTATTTTAGAGGTTCATACACGTGCAACTTGAATACGTAATTATATGAAAGTCACATCTATTGTTGCTGAGTGCTCTTCAACTATTATGTTAGGTAAGCTTAGGAAGGTACTAGCATACAAACGGCAAAACATTTTCGAGTAAGTTTATTTCAAGACGAGTTTGAGACTGCCAAGAGCCAGGAGATAATTAAGCATTTATTTATATGTTACCTATGTTTTATCTTGTTATCGTTCTTTATCAGGCATGACGTCGAAGGTTAAACAGTGACATGTTTTAATGATAGTGTTAAGTTTCTGTCGTACTAAGATTCAAATGGAGCAACGAGCTTCAGCAATTAAGCAGTGGTTGTCAAGTACTAGCTAGGATTGTTTATTGATCACAGAGAATCAATAGTCTAGTAAATCAACTTATGACAGATGCGGTGTCCTACAAGATCTCAATAGAGAATGTGATAGGCCATGTACCATTCCCTAGAATTGCTCGCATTTAAACTCTGTGTTAAGTAGACAGTCACAGTGGCTTGTTTGATGATTCGTAGAATCATTTATAATGAGAACAAGTCTTATAGAATAGGAATGTATTAGAATTATGCTATTAGATTTAGACCACAAAAATGCAGGATCAGCACTCAGACATCATATAATTATAGACTCTCACGATATCTATTTTAAGAGTAGAGTAATCTGATGGTACCTATTTTTAAAAAATTAAAAGAACTTGTTTGTACATTGGCTGGATTACTTAGTTAAATCAGTAATTGTATGCAAACGATCGTAAAATGTGATCTGGAAGTTCTGCCCTTTACTATCTTTGCATGATTTGAATATCCAAATTCTTTAACTCAATGATGTATTTCGAAATTTAGATATTGAGAACAAATTTTTTATATCACTTAACATCAATAACATAATAAAAACTTTCAAATCCCTTTTTAATAGATATGTAGGGACAGTTTAATGTTATTATTAAAAATTTAGTGTATAAAAATCTGGCCAAAGGAAATATAACCTTACTGGAAAGGTAATGTTTGTGTTGAGCTGTTTCCACTGCAGTAAAATGATATAACAAGTAATGCTATTAAAATGAATGTGTACCAAGCCTGTGGTAATACTGAGGCTGTAAACAACGAACCTTGTAAAATTTTGTTATCAGAATTAGTGAACAAAAAAGTCATATTTAATAACGCCCTGGAAATATTTATTTTTCTAAACTACTCAAAGTTAATATACAGTTAATAGCTGTCTCTTTTTTGCAATTAAAACCCTAAGTTATTGTATGCATCTCATTTCTTTTCTATTTGGGCAAAACCAGATAAGCGGCCGGTCCATCAAACAAGATTTTTAAAATTTTGTGGTCTCCTGAAAAGTTTTAGAACATAAAGTGTTTCAAGAAATGAGGAAAAGCTTTCAATTTGGATGTTGATGTCAAATCTAGCGTTATGGAGAACTTAAAATAACAACACCATTAAAGCATTTTGGCTCTTCCCGTTAAGCTTGATGTAGAAAGGAGTATTACCATTTTATCTTTAATTATGACCTTTCAGTACCTACCTTGGAAAAGCGCATGAAAAGGGTGTTTTAAACCCCCTAGCAAAGCTTTTTCTACCATTTTGGAACAAACAATATTTGAATTCAATTTTCTGACTTTTGTCTTTAGCATACTTATTACAAGTCGTCCTACCTTTAAAAAATTATTTCTAGAAACAAGGTATGTCATAAATTTCACCGACATGTAAAGACCAGCAAAAGGGTAATTCAAATTAATTAGCTGTTAACTGTTAGTTCCACATCAAAGTAAACTATACTGCTATACACATCTAGTTGTTTTTCTTTCTACGCTACACGGATAGTGTGGTTTCAACGTTCTGTTAATATCAAAATTCAACTTTACTAATTGGAAAGTCCCAAACGACATGAAATTGAACAAAAATGGACTCAAAGCAATTTTACAAATAAGTCAGCTACAAACTAAACAAATCATTACATGCCACTATAACCATTTTGTGAGTGGAATTTTGCACAACCCATGCAAGCGTTGCTAAACTTCTTCTTTGGAAAAATTCGTGGAAATACATTTGTTTTCAATAAAACTTGTATCAATGGTCTAGGCAATGGTTAGAACAAAATTTTGAGAGGTCAATGTTTGAAATGATGACGCCATGATTATAAGTCTCTTGTTTACCCTATCTACAGTATGAGTGTTAATCAAAATTACTGTTTCTTTGAATTCCATTTTCTTATTAAGATCTTAAAAATGTAACTGTTGCTTAATAACAAAGAAACCAATGTCATTTTAAGCTTTTTAAGTCCTCTTTATGCCATTACCTTACAATATAATCGTAATCTTACAAATTTCTTTCATTCTTTCACCATGAATTTTTTATCTTCTGAGTCAAGAACTACATTTGAAATACGCTTCATGAACAAGCAGGAAACAAGTGAACGTAGCCACAGTCCAAATGTTACTTTCCCTTTTCAAATTCATTTAAAGAAAGGACAAAATAAGGAAGTGCTTATAGAGTCAAAATTTAAAGATAACAAACTTGGCATGACTCGGCGCGGACAAATTGCTCATAACTATGTATCAGACGTTGCTCAAATTTCTCAAGAAAGTGATCACTTGAAATACATCAATAGTTAGAGAAAGTTTTGATTAAAAATCGACTCAGCCCCCAAAAAGCTATGAGGTATTTTATGTAAAGGGGGAAATTGGCCCTGAATCCTATTAGGGTAAAATTTGAGGAGACATAAAAGGGTTCCAGAAGCCCGCAAGTTAACCTTATCGTGATTATGTAGGAATGTACCCCAAGAAGAATAGATAATATTAATGTATAATTATAGATATTAATGATGTATCTAGAAAAGGGAACGGATAGGCCATACCTCCATCGCTAGGTTGATAAATGACTTCAAGTTTTAAATTTTGAAACATGTTGCACTTGTAGTAATGCTGTTCTTCCTCCGAGACAACAACTAATGCCAATGCTTTTCGTGTCTCCCATATGTCTTGGGAAACCATATATTCAATAAGGTGAGAAATATCCGGTGAAGATATCGTGTCTACTGTTCCTTCGATATTCCAAACAACGCCTTGAACTTTTGCCCATTTACTTTTATATTGCTGGTAACACCTGCTCACAAACTCGTAGGGATTCAACGAGGGGTCACTGATTGTTAGATAAACGTGAAATGATGGGTGCACAAGAAACGTCTTCGTGGCTGTAAGAGTAGCGAACTTGACCTTAGAATGACGAGGTATTAATAATTCGTCGAAGTAAAAGCTGGTATATAGTTTATCATTTTGACATCTTTTCATCGTGTAATCATATAAATACCCTATATTTGTAGCACTATGGAAACCCAAATAGCCACAGGAATTTGTAGTAAATCCAGTTGCAAAGCTAAAGAATCTCTCGATCTTGGATACATGTGATGATCCTAAGGATATAAGACATCAGAAAAGAAATACAAAAACAAATGAGATTTCATTTTATTTCTTATAATAAAGTAGCTTTCTTTGATAGCTAGACGTCTTACTAGTATTACTATGACCATATATTTTCCATTTCCTTTACTTTCGATAATAATTATTTAATTAACAAAATTTGAGTAAGATAATTAAAATAAAGAGTAAATAAAAATAATTGTTTCAATTAAGCAATAATTTGGTTTCTAAAGGGATAATTAAAGGAGATGAAAAATTTAATGTACATGAAAATATAAACTGATCACATTAATATAAAATCAGATAAAAGGATATTATTATATTCATTCAATATCATCCTGAGAAAAAATGATCTATTTATATCCCAACTTCCAAAGTAAAAAAGACGGACAATTAGACATTTTATAAGTAATAAGAAAAAACAAAGAAAGTCTCTTATTGATAAAATGAAACAAAAATTATGTTATACAGTTTAACCTTTAATATTGTTCTAGGTCCGATTTCTCTCAGTGCAAACGAAGAATCTTAAAATTCTAACGAATAAAATATATTATGTACTTAAAATGGGGATGATGATGTTTCGATTATTCGATCTCATTGTCTCAATAACTAATTTAAGCTTGAGAAAGTCTCAAAGTATATATTATGCGGCTATGACCGGTAAATCAAGGAAGGGCTAAAGAGCTCACAGAGTTTCTGGAGTAGTGAAGCTAAACTTTGCTTGCCACGTGATAAGACAAGGAGACGAAATGTTCCCCTATAGATCGTCAAAACTGACTTGATGGGCAAAATTTCAAGCAAAGGGTTGGACGTCATTCATTAAGTTGTTCTACGTATGACACTGGGAAAAGGTGTTTGCAAAGGGGACAAATGAATACTTTCACGTAAAATATTCTTAACTCTTGTATGCGAGAAAACATATACGATCGTAATCTTTCAAACATGCTGTAACTTTCACACGTTTCGGAAATACTCATGTAACTTTAATCGATTTGGATAAATCGATTTGATTTGGATCATAGCTTGTTATTGAAAGAGATTAAGATCCATGTTTGGAACTAAATGAAATCTTAAAGTTCTTGTGTTCGTTCAGTTGGATTTGAAAGAATGTCCGTTGTGTCATGTGGTCTGATCTGATTGGTTCTAGTTATTGATCGTAATAATATCGGCATTGGTTTCTGTAGGGTCTTAATCTAAGTGAGCGGCTACACATAAAATGTGCAAAACTAAAGAAAAGGACGATTGTTGACTTAGTAATTAGATATAATACAATATCGTTTCTATAAGACAAATATTAATAAATTTGCCGTAGTTACAAAGCTACAGATAGACAATAAGCTTTGTGTAAGGGGTGACCTCCATGAGGGCACTTTACACAGACTTGAATTCATAGAACATACTTTACTTACACTCAGCGTCGGGAGCACGAATTTATTCCAGCAATGTTAACTAAGATTACGGGTGAATCTTGTACAAGGCAAAGCAATGTATCTGATGACAATCAGCGTATTTAACTGATTAGATCTTGGCAAAACACACCTATATATACCAAGTCACAATACGTTTAATGTTGGAATAAGATACTTATAATACTGTGCCAGTAGTAGCTATAGGTGCGAAAAATGCGTCAACAGATGTTATATAATCTCTAGTAGACAAGTTACTTGCACTAGCATGGCAATATACTACAACGGAAGCGTATGTGTAGTGAATCCAAATAAGTTAACTGACCCTGAATGATGCCTAAACTTGAGGCACATACGAAACTGGACGATCATAACAAACGCTAGTATGACGTAAATAGGATAGATAAACAACTCGAAATTCTATAGTGAGCTACAGCTAGGTCAAAAGGGGTAACGCAAGGGTAGCGGGGGTATCATACTATTTGTAAAGTGCCTCTGACACAATTGCATTAGACTGTAAATTATTTAAAGAAATAACTAAGTTTTAAGTTAAATTATTTTGTCAAATGCATTGCTTACTTTCGTTTGGGTATGGGGAATTGCCATAGCAGGGACCTTGCAAGTTTTTGGCTCCCCTTTTACACGTTTTACCAATTTTCCAATGTCCAAGATTCTGTCCTTGTGAGAAGGAAAAGGTGTCTCTCTCTACGAAATAAAAAGGAAAGTAGTTTGTATCAATGTATACGTCTATGAGAGCAGAATGATGACAAGTTTATAAAGGTAGTCATCATTCTTTTAACCCTATCTATCATGGGCTTTTGAGACTGAAGCCAGCACGGGGAGGTGGATGGGGGCTTGTACGCCCGCGGCTATCCTAGCACATATAACTGCCGTAAAACGTGATTATGTGCTTTGATATCAAGGTTTTGAATACTTCCAAGATCTTTTACGTTGAATTTACGAGTATTTTTACATTTTTGGTAAAAAACGTGTTTTTATTATTATTGCAAGATATGGTTGTCAAGTCAAAAAAAATTTGCCAGATGTAATTCTGATCGGAATGGAAAGCACGTTGTTACACATTTTTTGTTGAAATGATGGCAGCAAGAGTTACCTCAAAAGGTATTATGAGCCTATAATAATATGCAAATCCAAAATACGGAAGACACACAAGTATTCATGATAATCAACGGAAACAATAGTGAAGATGGGAAGTATCAACGATCGCAGCTACAGAACTTCAACTCTTTTGTCAGGAGAAATGAATTTTAATTTGACTATTACATATGTTTATAGCTATTTTGAATCCCATTTAGCCCTATTTATTTACTTTGGGCAGTTCTGTTGGATTTTTAGCCACAAATTAGTTAAAAAGTCACAAAATCGATAATAACGCCTAATAAGTGTTAATTACCCCTTCATTAACGTAATATGCTTTAAATCAATTGAGAATCTAATTTTACATCATTCTACAAAAACACAGTCAAATTCACGAAAAAGCTATCGAGTCATGGGGACCATGAGCTGGGACAGCCAATTTTTTTACCAAAAGTTTGCTGTATAAAAGTTAGGAATTTTTCAGCAACTTAGAACAAAGCATTCAAAAGTTATTAAACAATATTCACAGCCGCGGGCCTACTAGCCCCTTGAGGTAGGGTTTAAGTCTACAAAAAGAATGATAAGCTTTCACGATAAAGAAAATTGTAGTAAATTTTATTATGCAACCCACTATTAAGACAATTGCTGCCATACCATCTCTTTATTTACACCCTTTTTTATAAGAAACTATTTTATAAAAAACTAGTACGTATTAAACACTAAGAAAATTTCAGGACTATTTCAAATCATATAGAATGAATTAACTGTAGTGAACCACTAAATGGAAAAGAATGAGACATTGTAAATATCTGCCTCACGTCAGACAAGTAAATCACTAATACGTTTTACTGTATGTGAAATTAGAGTGTGTTTGGGAAGGTGTTGTTCGAAGGGTGTATCCACTTTGTTGGTGAAGTGACCCCCCCCCCCCACACACACCAGGGTATTTTCTATGACAGTTGCCACATCCGTCTTCCTAAACATATTTCCTTTCCAGCCAGTCTACTTTTGGTTTCATGTGCGAATTTGGAGGAGGTATTTAACCCTGTTGAACTATGTAACATGGACAATTTATTTACAAAACTGTTAAGAAACTATTAGAACTACATTAGGGTGTAGTAAAAAAACTCTGGTACTAGGAGGCCTTCTCGGATTCCTTATTAAGACAAGCCTGTAGTAAAAAATCTCTTAAAGTCTATAATGAACGCAAGTACTTAACTACAGATGGCTACAAGAATTTAAAAGTGGAGTGGCATTGTGGCAATTATCTAAAGGTTACTCTAAATGTCTAAGACCAGCATTGTGTTAATTTTTTTCATTCACTTTGTCCTCTATTTGTTCCTTTTGAGCAGGAAAGTCTTTTCTCTACCATCAATCATAAACATTGCGGTACTATTAGTACGAATTAGAATAAGGTCGACATGCAGAGCTAAGTCTGTAAGAGGGATGGAATGTTACTTTGTTGTCTATGCTAAGGGAAGCTAGGAAGCGGGAAATAGAGAGCAATAATTATTAAAAGTAAGGTTAAAGGTCCCTTTTATCACCTTGGGGTCCGTAGGTAAAATAATTTTGTTGTAGTCTCGATGATCATGCAGAGATTACGGTATTAACTGTCCTCTGGAGACCACCAAAAAATTCTTTAATTTTCAAAGTACTTAGATTAGTAACCATAGGTTTAGTTATTTTCCTTAAACATCATGTTTAGGGGGTCGGTAGCCATGACCGTCAGATACTCCTAAAAAACCATGTCTGAAGCCTTTTACTTTGGGTGTGCTCTGTATACCTGTTAGAAACTCATACATATATACTCTTTACAATCCAGAAAATTATTCCTCTTTCACAATATGTTTCACAATTTGAATCGCAAAGTTAGGTGCTGTAAAGAAACAAAGGCTATGTACGCACACATGAAACGGATAAAAAGTTGTCCTCCTCCATTAAGGATGTACAATCGCTTTAGCTTGGCTCTGCACATGCTCATATGAAGGCATCACCTGGAGCCGGTTACAACTTGTCTTCCCCGCTTGCTGTTTATACAAGTTTTACAGAGCTATTTGCTTTAAAATGACTTCAACGCGTAATTTTTTAAAAAAAGGTTGCTATTGAAAATTGTATTATACGCTTCTTTTACAGGCAACACTTGCAACGTATTCCTACAGACTAAACTTAAATTTACTAGTAATTCTGTACTGCCGAGGAAATCATTCTGTCTCGTAAATTTAAAGAAAAGAAAAATTATATCGTACGTTTTATTCCAAGAAAATGACTAGAAAATGGTAACAATGATTATGCACCGTCTCCAATACGTAACATATAGCATGAGGATGGAGACTTTTTTACACTCCCATCACATTCTAATATTAAAACCATACTTATAGTTACGTACAAAGCGAAAAGCGTAAACAATGATAGTTCCTTCCGTGTCCGCAATTTTTGAAACCTATATAATCAATTACAATATATTTTTTGTCCAACTATATTTTCACAAAGCTAGGTAGGTTTACTATGGCAAGTATAAGATCAAATGCTCTTCTTTATTCCGAGGTAGGAGTGCAATGTTTTTCAAGGTAGCATTTTCCCACTTCCAACTCCTTGCTTACAGGCGTGCAATCAAATCACATGCTCGTAATAAAGAATCGCCCTAGAACTACTTTGGATCTTTATGAACAAACACTGAAGCGTTTTATCAGTTATCTACCGATAAAAGCTAACGAAGCTTGTTCCTCGACGCTTCCTGTCTGCAAAGGCTATCTCAAATAGGTACAGCGGCAATCTATGCTACTATTACTATTTTTTTAACAGCTTTCTACTTCTCCCTACCCCCACCCCCGACCCCTCAAAGGTAGGAGGCTGCCAATGAAATGGCGTACTGATTGATCATTTGCTATAACACTTGTTACAGTTACTGTTTGCGAAGGCACCTCAGAATATACAAAGTGCTCTCAATAGCAAGCGCTCAGTACTAAAATACTCTATTGCTGATTGCAAGAAAATTTAGTCACAATTCAAGCTTCCAGGCTCGAGAAATACGTCCTTTACTGCTAGGTAATAACATTGCTCACAAATATGGACAAATAACTAATATCCCTTTTTGATGCCAAAGAATCAAAATGTTGATTTTCTTAACAAAGCGTTTTCCATTTGGTCATGAAGTCTTCATACTCTCCACTGCACATGTGGAGTGCACACTACTCTTCATTACACATGCACCGCTCCACTGCACCGCTCTGCTGCATACTTATCTCCATTGCACACATTCGATACTCTCCTTAATTCTTTGTAGGTGTGATACCAAGAAATAAATAACTTACCAAACAAGCGTATAGAATTTCTGTTAGTACAATTCGATTTTTTAGAGATTTCTAATAAGATAATGATATGATTGCTGAAATTGTGCAAGATTCTTCGGAAGTGGGTAACATCTCGCTTAATACCAGAATGTTTTTATTCCTCTCTCCTGTCAAGTCAAATAGCGCGAAGAATATACTAGGCGCAAGTTCACCCCAGGCGCAAGTGCTAAAATATTGATATACGAGAGAGATTCGAGAGAAATTTCATATTATGTGGTTATGTCACAAGGATTGACGTGTGTATTATTGATGTTACAGAGTTAACACTGCTACATGGGTAACAAAATTTTCTTTAAAATGGTTATTTCCACAGAGAATGCATGAGACTGTGATTTAAGCACCATTTTTGAATAAAAATGCTGCCTTTGCAAGGAAAACCATCCACGAAAAGACGCTTTGATTTTCAACGAATAGTTGCAAGTAGAGCGTGAAATTTTAGGACGGGGCATAAACGCTATTAAGGCCTCTAGACCAGCCGACTTTGCTTAGGTGGCATCCAGGAGGGCAGCCAAAAACTTTGTAGCAGCACCAACAATTAGAATGGGAAGACGAAAAGCCTCCTGGGGTCAGCATTGCCATTTAGAGCCTTCCTGAGTTACGCGCCAGGTTCATAACTCATTCTTTAAACCCCCGCAATCAAAGCAAAGACACTTAAGGGTAGGGCGCGCTCTCCATATTTAATCATTTGTAATATCAGATTTGAAGAGAACACTAGAGAAGTAGAAAATATGTTACCACCGGGAATTGAACCCGTGATCCACACTTTCATGGCGTGCGCTCTATCAACTGAGCTGGGTGACCTCCGATGTTAACATACTCTACTTCTCTAGTTACCGCATTAGCTCCCAATTCTCCACCGGTGGACATCGACATCCAGCTCATCGCAATTGGAGACCAGCCTTTGTGCGCCATGTGACTTGACCAAGGAAGAACTGCCCTCCGGCCCGTCATCTATTTAAAGCCCATTGATGTTAAAAAGTATCATCGAGAAGAGGAATATCAAGAATAATGTTTAAAGTTAGTGTTAGTCGAGAAAAGAAGCGGTTTTATCCTCTTTTAACATTGATCTATTGTACTTTCTACTACAAAGTGAAATATGGAATATTACTTTTTCATACATTATTGTCATACTTAAAATACATCGAAAATTGAAAATGTCATACGAAACAAATTAAATTATAAGAAACACTACTAAGTGCATTACATGCAGAAATACAATTTCCGTGAGTTTGAGATATGTCTCCAGTATTATTTCAACGTCATCAACAAAATGGAATGTTTAAAATACAGATATGTACAACAAGTTGGACAATTAAAATCTGCCCGCTGGATCTAATTTCAAAAAGGGTAGGGTGCCTGCGGATCTCTAGGGTTTTTGAGCTGAAAATCAATAACCCTAACATCGTATCACATTGTTCCAAGCTCCTTATCTGATGTTTGTCATTAGCCTCTTTATAACAGATAATTAAGCCCCAAAGGAGCGGAAAGAGTGCGATAGTAAATGTCACAACTAGAGTAGCTGACAAGGAAAATATCTATTAAAATGCCGGGCCTGTTATCGCCTCCTTAGATGACATCCATCGCTCCTACAAATTGTTTTGTTCTCTATGTTTAACGTCAATGGGATAGAAATGAACACGTGGCAATGTTCATGCTTGTATGATATATAAACTAAAAAGGATTCTCATATTTTAGTATTCTTATTATTTCCAATCCTGTCTCTGCCTTAAGATTCACACAAATGTAAAGCAATGTAAAACCAAAATATTGAATCTGTCCTTGAAAAATATTTCAGTGGAAGAGAACCTTAAAATAGCAAACAGAAGGTCGACATAACACCAACACACACAAAGCCTAATGGACACATATGGTGAAATCTACACTTGAGCGATGCCTAGCGCCATCAGAAAGGTTTCAAAGACGTCCTAATCCAAGGCTAAATATAGAATATAGAATCATATTTTGCGTAATACCAAAGGCCAAAATTAAGCGGCGATTATTAATAA
>JAAAKM020006971.1:14353231-14373279 GCA_010016025.2 Alatinidae sp. Z8VKAUB7J3 | reverse complement strand
ATTTGATGTCATTTGAAAATTTACAACAGAAACAAAAATAAAGTATTTTTTATATTCTGGTATTCACAATATGTAGATTTCAATTTAACATTGTTACCTCGATCTTTTTCAATCAATCATTGTTGCGGAGCAAACAGAAGCACTTGAACTATTGATGATGAGATTTTACTATTTAAGATTAGCTGCTACTGTAACTATTAGTTTGTTGTCAGATCTGCAATGTGGTTTGTATTTACTGACGTTAATGCTAATAAGATAACTCGATAAAGCCGTAATGTGTTTGTGATTGTTCGAGTACTAAAGCGCGATTTTCATCCTGCAATGAAATCCAAATGGACTTTCTCTCTAAGAATGTTGGTAAACATTTGACCGACAATAAACCCGGACAATTTAGGCGGTACTGTGAAATAACAGCACTCATTAGTAAATGATTACTATCAATACAAGGTGGCAGAAAACCGGGGAACGTGGGTACGCTGTTCCCTCGAAGCGAGCCCAAGTCAAGCGAAGCGCGACCTCAAGCCGTGTAAGTGATAAATCAAAGAATTGAGATTGCACAGCGTCGGAAAAGTTTCTGTCGAAAGTCTTGTTGAAAGCCTCGTCTAAAGGTAACTACTAACACTAAGGAGCGGAACCAGTAAGAACTCCCTGAATTTTTATGTCACTGTAGGTACAGTAGACTTAATTATGCAACAAGGCAAATTCAATACCCCACAGGAAACTTTGCCGTTATTTTCCGCGCTCGCTCGAAGTTTTCAATTTTCTGCCACCCAGATTCAATACTCTTCAATAGAAGGGAACAGTAGTCACGAAGCAGATGTCGAAGCTGGAATTCTGGAAGAGCTTTATACTCCGTAGTTGATTGCGACATTTGTAGAGAAAATTTCAACGTCAATGTTTTAGGGGGGTTAGAATCTCCCGCGTTCCTGTTTGATAATGCCTTCTGATCTGAAATATTTGAAAGACGTTCTGACGATTTTACTGGAACAGAAATCTGGTGAACAACCTACTAGCGTTTTGCAACATTTAGTAGGCTTCAGGAAATAGCCTTGAAACGGATTGATTGTGATGCCCATGCTGTCGTACCTGGATCACTGGTGCCAGTACCTTTCTTCCATCCTTGTCAGAAAAAAAGGTACGAGGTACAAGTATGGACAATTATGCCTATTCGCATACCTAATACATTGTTACCCCCTAAATAGAAAAACACACAGGAAGAAAGCAATGGCATTGGTATTTTTTATGTTTGTTTTATATAGTCATCGACGATGCCCACATTCAAATGTCTGTTCTTACCTTATATGGAGGAGACATAAATGCAGAACGCATTGCCTTTTTGGGTGATATATTGGATGAGAAGATAGACGTGTGATAAGCGATAGGTCATTAAAAAGGTGCTTATCAGGGGACCATACTCAGAGATTGGAAATGCCAATGTGGCCGAAGATATCCTTAATGAGCACAAATTAGCGAACACGGACTAGGGTGTACTAACCAATCTAATGTACTATGTATGTATTTAATGTAAGCAATGTACTGAGCAAAGTGCTTTTGTAAAAGTAAATGATTTATAAAAAGCTGGACTGAATATCGGCAACAAAATCAATTCTATTTCCCAGAGTAATTCTAATGACGGGAGATAATTAAAGTGGATTTCAATTTATTTTTTTTTTGAATGATTTCAATCCCCGTTGGTCCGAAGAGGGTTGAAAGGAAACAAATGTTTTCATTATGAAGCTTTGAGGGTCTAGTGAGGGGCACAGATTTATTGCGGAGTGGGGTCCTGTCAGTCCGGACCAGTCATAAATGTGAAGAAATTGTTCTAATTTGCCATTCGCCTTTGAACATCGAAGTCACGTCTTTGTTTCTCAGGTTGTAATATAGACTTGGTGACAAGGTTGTTGTGACACGGCTGTGAAAGATCAGCAATCAACCGCATTTAATTCTTTGAGCGCTTCAGATCTTGAGTCATGGCTACCGTTATCGAAAACGGGGATTTAGAGTGAACAGTTGCAGATTTCAACTGCCACAGGTGCATGGCACGACTGTTCACAACAAAACGTAAGAGTTGAAATTTTTATGAATGTTTTCTGGTTGAGGCGGAACATGTCGGGTAACCACAAATGTACATGTCAAAGCATTGTATTTCCGAGTTGAGATTTTGATTTGAGCTGTACCATAAAACGTTAAGTGATTTTCTAATAATTTATTGATGGCTGGCTTGTTTACATACATTTGAACACCGAGACGTTTTCCAACAACTTCTTTATTCAAAATTAAATACGGCTGTTTATTGCACTAGCATGTTGAGTGTTTTGCTGTAAATGAAATCCCATTGAGATTCCATCCACAAGTTATTCTGTTATCTCTCATGGCGTTTTATTGTGGTGTTAAAGTGTCTCATGGCCGGATCGTCCCCAAGGGATCAATGCACTGGAGTGGTAGCCATGGTTTGTTCTGCCGGAATGTCTTAGCAACATCTCACTTGATGTGGTCAGTCCAGCGTCTAAATAACCAAACAATATCCAGTCTAAAATAACTATGGAGATATGAGATAATTTCAGATGCTCTTGATAACTTCTGGTTGTGTATGCTTCGTCTGAAGACAACTCAAGATGACTTCAGTAGAAAGACAAGATTGGTAACTTCAACTCTCTATTTCCTTTATTTGGTGTCGTGAACAATAAGCAGTCAGCCCAGCACGATCACACAGAGATTTGTTTGTCTTTATAATGATCACCTGCTATCTCTATCTTTGTTGAATTATATTTAATTGTTGTATGTTACACACCGGTGAACCGGATTTGTGCAAGATGTCACCCCCGACTTCAGTTCCATTCTAAGTGTTGAAAACTCATTGGAATGCATGGTAATGGAGAATTTCGCCCAAGCTGGTCTCTGATCACTTTTGTTTATGTCAGGGAAATCGTTAGCACTGATTGCTGAACATGGCGGATCAGGGACTAACGGCTGTCAGTAATGTACACGAATTTAGTGTAGATGACCTGCTCAAACATATCGAGTGGACAGACGAGTCATTACCGTTATCAAAGTTTGTTGAAAAATACAAACTCCCACAACTGGTTAAAGTCGAGGAAGGATATTATGGGGCTGCCGATGAGAGTAGTTTGAGTACTGGACAAATATTAAAAGTTCATTACACTCGTACGTCTATGAGGGTGCAAGCCCGTGATAGAGTAGGAAATGAAGTCCATTTACCAATAAACACTTCACATCGAGTCATGCTTAGACCACGGAACTATAAAGTCGTCTATGCAAGCGTTGCGGATTTAGCACAAGCTAACCCTTTGCCAAATTTTGTCGAAATTACTCAAGGATATTACAATGTTGATAGCTCAGATTCCCAAGAACTGTCTGTAGAACCAGGAGAAAAACTCGAGGTAGGAGCTGTTGAAGTGCTTAATATCCGTGGTCATCGAAGGAGATACATGACATTTACAAGTTTAAATGGAGTTGAGGTAAAATTGCCTTTTAATTGTATGGCTGGTTTTAAACCATTTGAAGATATTGACGCTCATTTGTTGTCAGATATCGTTAAAACTAGCAATATGCCTGTCTATCTACAATTCGTAGCAGATCCAACAGTGCAAGTAAATGAGGTCGATAGGAGTAACGCCTTAATGAGGCTGGGGGTCCTAAAATTGGAGAAAGTTTATAGTGAAGACCTTATCATCGCATCGTGTGGTTACAATAATACGCACGTTGTTTTCACGATTCCAAAGTCTTTAGCGATAACAGTGAAGGTGGCTGCAGGGACATTTCGTGGTGATCACTTATACGATGAAATTTGTGAAGCTTATCATGATTTTACCGATTTGGAGGCAAGGGTAGCAGAATCTCACGAGAGGGACTTATTTAGTGGGCCCGGTGGGCTAAAGGAGTACGAATACGAGTATATAGACCCATCTACTTTGGCTACCTTGCCGTCGAATAATGTAGTGAGGGATGGCGTGCAGGGAAAACCCGATCAGAAATTTGTGACAAATTGGACCAAGGCATTTCCCGAGGATAAAATTTCCACCCAAGGCTATTCGATTCTTACTGTCTCTGAGGATTCCTTTGGAGAGAGGCCGTACGAAAGGCCGTACGAAATGGACACAGCCACTCAGAGTTCAATGGGCTCCACAGAAACCTTTGATTCAAGATCAAGTGTGGTTGATGTTGACCCATACAGCTCAAAGGGTGAAGCTGATGACGAATTAGAATATGATTATTCGAGCCTAGGCCTGTCCGTGGATAGTGTTGTTCAAACCAAAAAGGGTACGCGTGTCCCAAGTAGACCCAAATCGGAGAACAAGGCCCCCTTAATAACAGGACAAACAAATCAAATAATAAATGTGAATAATAACAACAATAGTAATAATAACACCAAAAATGACCCTTCACTTGTTAATGTTAATGGCGAATTAGATTTCTTTGCACCAGTGGTCAGTGTTTCACCTATAACCCCAACTTTTGGAAGTGATTCGATAATACAAGAAGCGGGGGTCGTGTTGAACCCTATTCTCGAGGACCAGACCGAAAACCAGGCAGTGGCCCGGAAAACGAGTGTTGACGTAAGGCAAAGCGACAGCACAGCATCCGATACGGACGAAAGTACTAAAATTGCCAGTAAAGGAAATCTTTGGGATAATTTGGGACCAATAGACTCGGGAAATCTCTCGTCGACATCAGATGGCTTAATTTACTCGAGTCGTGCCAAACAAATCGACCGTCGGGGCCGACCGGCCACAGAAATGAAACACCGAAGCAGGTCGTTGGGGCCACGAGGTTCGGATTTGATTTTGCTTGACGAAACTGTGAGCAGCCCCGAAGGGTACAAGGAAAGGAGTTTCTCAAATCCTCTGATAGCGGAGGGCTCCCATACTGGAGTCGATTTTAATTTTTCTCCCGATTTAAGTAGCCTAGATATAGAGGAAGTGTGCCGATGCTTATATAGACTTAATTTGGGCCACTTGGAACAGACTTTTAGACATAATCAGATCAATGGAGGTCTATTGGTTTGCCTGGATGATGAATCGCTGAAGGATCTGAAGCTGACAAGCTTCGAACGACGGAAAATGTTGACATTTATTCATGGCTGGAGACCCGATAAGTAACAAATGGTACCACTGAGCAATTCGAATAGCTATTTAAAATGGAAGTTTTCACAATTTTCTGGATGCTGGAATTTCAATGCACATTGTACTGCATCAATGGTATTTGTGTGTACAAACAAGTTCGCGTATGAGTTAGATAAAAATAACAGCAAAAGGGTATATTTGTAAATGATGATAAAATTGATAATTTGCTTAGGTCATTTGTTCCACAAATTTTGTCAGTTATGGAGTTGTGATTATCGTTTGACGACGTAATTATTTTGTAAATGCCAGTGCTCAAAGGCATAGCAAAAAGGAAAAGACAAGAGCAGGGAAAAGGAAACTACATCCCACGGTGCGACCCATTCCCCTCGAATAGCTCTAAAGTGGCCTGTGACAAATTCTGACATATACAACTGCTTTGTTAAGCAACGCAGTTTTTATGACCTGAATAGAAATTTGTACATTACCCAGTGTCAAGTACACAGTGAGCTTAATTTCTTGAAATATCCCAAACGATCCCAATTGATATTTTGAGGACCACATTTCAACAAATTCCAGTTTACAGTTACGTTTCCATTCTTTTGTTTGATTGGATTTCTCGCAGGTTTACCCTCTTCAGACTGTCGGGGGGAGGGGGGTGGGGTAAACCACTTGCCGCGATATTTGTATGAGATATCCGTTAAACAATAAGATAGCTTAAGATTTCTGCTAGGGTCAATGAAACAACCAGCCAAAGGGTACGGGATTTCTAGGAAGTTATTTACCCCTTTCATGGCTGGGTTGCCCTCTTTTGGGGCAGTCGTGATTAACCCCCCCCCCTTTCCAGGATTGGCTGGGTAGGATAATCTGTCTGAACCATTTCCGGAACTGATGGTTGACTTGTGTTAATATTTTGCATAACAGTTGCCCAGGGTAAGAGCTTTTAATCTAAAAGCTGAAATTTCGATAAGAAAAAAGCTTAAAAATCTTATTGTGATTCTACTCCATTTCTCATTTCGCGTTATCGCTTTTCTTTTCTTCATCAATGTGATACAAAAAACCGGGGGGGAAGAAAATGGCTCCTTTATATATCAACAGTTGGATTTTAACTGATTTTTTTTGCAATGTAATATTTTGACACAAATATTTGGTAAGGGGATTTTGGAGCAACGGTGTGTATCACACAAATTCGTTTAAGATACCGTCCAAATCTTTCAGGAAATCTGTCTGGTAAAAAGATATCACAGAACACGAGCCTCCAGTTCGGTGACGTTAAAGAATTGGTCAGGGCACACACCCAGGGTAGGATCAATGGCGGAGGATCTCTAGGTAACGTCATATAGACTGAGGCAGCTTACATCCGATTTCAGGTAAAAGATTGTGGCAGCTACCTCAAAAACTAAGTAACTTGTTACCCACGCCACTCCGTACTTTACAGTACTAATTTCTCTGAATACTTACAGGCTTCTTATTGCTTCCTAGCCTGCGCAAGGACACAAACTACTGAGGTAGTACCAGTTTCAGCTGTGATAGTCTGCACGCAGGCTACTTTATTCCATTGAGGTAAATTATAGAGTAAAATGGAGTTTGTTGGCTAAGCATAACACGCTGAAATGTAGAATCCCAGGGGTAAGTTAGGTGATTTCCGCATCTGTTATATTCGTCATACAATCCTACAAATCCGCAATATATTTTTAATTTTCTTTAGAGGTGTTTGTGCAAATGAAATGAAACTGGTTGCTTGCTCAAATATTTGTACTTATAATTTCGACAAACGTGCCTTGACCTATAAACAGAAATAGATAATGATTTCTACTTACAATAATTTACCTGTATTGGGTTTCGGCTAATTTTGAATTTGGCACGTACAGTAATTTAATCAGATGAAACTGTGCGGCAGCCATAATAAGTTGACTCCCCCCCCCCTCCCCCCGTAAAGATTCCCGTGTCAGAACATGTTACCAATAGACAAAAGGCGCGGTGTTAAATATATATATAGGAAAGTATTGAACGTTTGAAGCAGATTGACAACTCAATATATTGCTTTTCAAAAAACGCCTTGGCGTAACAATGCCACCGGCACCAGAAACGGGGTGCAGTTGGTTGATGGCCCCCTAGATTCATAACTCCCTTTTCTTTGGCCTGTACAACACATCTTCGCTTGCTTTACGCAGATTTCCAGCTTCGACTGCAGCGATGAAGTGTCTTAGTTGTCTGATTTCCATGCGCGGTTCTCGATGACTGGTGAGGTTGAAATTTCGAATGGTATAGCGGTTCTTTGTTAAGTGCAACTTACCGCTATAGCAAAATAAAACTAAATATAATTAATAAAGAGCGTTGAGTACAATACGTCATGTTGAAGAGAGATACATATATTCCAGGATACGATACAAAGTGACGATTAAAAATAGAGTACTCAGAAGCGGAGGAAAAACCATGAAGAACATCTCGAGGGTTGGTAGCTTAACAGTGAGAAGCAGTGCTGCTTTAGCAACCGTTGCTATGTCGATGGGGGTTGCGGACCTGCAGGCTGAAAGCCGCTATGCCATCGAAGAGGTAGTGGTTACCGCCCGAAAAGTTGAGGAGGGCCTGCAGGATGCTCCGATCGCCGTATCGGCCTTTACCGGACAGGAACTTGAGAATCGGGGCGCAATCGATGTGACCGATGTCGCGGCTTCTGCACCTAATGTACATTTTACTACGGGGGGAGCGACGAGCGGTATGTCAGCCGCACCCACGGTGTTTATCCGCGGTATCGGACAGAGCGATTTTAATGTAAATAATGATCCTGCTGTGGGCATGTATATCGACGGCATCTACCTTGGCCGCATGGTGGGTAGCTTAACCGATTTAATGGACCTTGAGCGCGCCGAAGTACTACGGGGTCCACAGGGAACGCTATTTGGGCGTAACTCAATTGGCGGTGCAATAAATTTAATCACTAAAAAGCCGGACACCGGGGCGCCTTTTGAAGGTAACCTGATGGTCGCAATGGGGGAGCGTGATTACAGATACATTAAGGGTTCCGCTAACGTGCCGGTTTCAGACACCGTCGCGGCGAGAATCGGCGGGTTTTATCGTGAACGCGAAGGTTATGTGGACGCTGTTCAGTATGATGACTTTACACTCGGAGGTGAAGATGTGTGGGGTTTGCGTGGCGCCTTGCGATTTGAGCCGAGCGATACGGTCACCATCGATTTGGCTGCAGACTGGTCTGAACGGCGCGATCCTCCCGCTGCGGTTCTGCCTGTTCGATTGGGTAATGTTTCGCTAAACCCTGGATCGGGTAACGTGCCGGGTGATGGCCGTTCCAGCTTCGCAAGCGGTTTTCGCTTTAATACCGGGCTGGCGCATTTTGGAGCTGCACCTCTGCCACCACCGAATCCTGCCTGGATCTCGACAGATACTGGAACCTGTAGCAATCCTGCATTAGTGGATACCAGCCTGGACTGTTATGGCAATGCCCATATCCTCGGTGGTAATAATGTGAATTCGATTTGGGTCGATAATAACGGTAATAAAATCGAGCCGGAGCAGGCATTGGATGTCGGCGGAATTTCCGCAGTGATAAGCTGGGACATGGGAATCGGCACGCTGACCTCGACAACCGCCTACCGTGAAATGGATGCCAGCTTTAACAATGATAATGATTTCACGCCCTTCATTATTTTCCAAAACCTCAATGATGAGTTTGTCCAGGATCAGATCTCACAGGAACTTCAGTTAGCCGGTGCGATAAATGACGATTTGGATTACATTGCCGGTCTTTACTACTTTAAGGAGGATGGAACACAGGTCGTTTCCCTCGTGACGCCGTTACTACCGCCCGCGGGCGCTCCCCCGGCTGCGCCAACCTTACCCTTCTTTCAAACTATTGATAGAAAGGTGGAAAATATCTCGAAAGCCGTTTATGGACAACTGATTTACAGTTTCAACGATGCGCTCCGCCTGACCACAGGCGTGCGCTATACGGAAAATGAAAAGGAAGTTGACCTGTTCCTGTTCCGCGGCAATGCGGCTGCGCCCTGGTTTACTGCAGCCGGAGCCGACACTCAGGATGCGCAGGAGATAAACATATTGGTTAACCTTGCCTGGGACATGAGCGAAGACGTCATGGTCTATGGACAGTTTGCCAATGGTTTCCGGGATGGTGGTTGGCCGGTTAGGTTTCCAGGATTGCCGGCAGGTATCCCGCCGCTCGATACGGTAGCGTTTGGGCCGGAAACCGTCGATTCGTTTGAATTGGGAATCAAGTCGATTTGGTTGGAGGGTACTGTCCGTCTGAATGCGGCAATATTCACCACTCTATATGAGGATATGCAAATTCAGTTCTCAGACCCAATGCTTAACGGTGCGCCTAACACTTCGAATTTAGGCGAAGCGACTATCTCGGGATTTGAAGCGGAGCTCAACATCGTGGCGACGGACAATCTGCGCTTTGACGTTTCGTTGGGATTCCTGGATGCTGAGTTGGATTCCATTCAGGGTGGGAGTTTATCATCAGGTGCAGACAACACCCGCACCACCCTGACTGTTGATAATGTCATGCCCTACACACCGGATTGGCAGATTTCCGTGGGCGTGAACCACTCTATCGACCTGGAGGGGGGTGCCTATATCCGTTCGCGGCTCGACTGGATTTATTCGGATGAGCAATTCTATACCATTGAAAATAGTCCCCTGAACTTTGAGGACAGCTATTCCGTAGTCAACGCGAATATCGCTTATGTCACCTCAAACGAACAATGGGAGATCACCCTGGGTGTCAGGAACCTGACAGATGAGGCCTATGCCTCAACCGCGCGTACCCAGGCTGATTCTGCCAGTGTTTTCGAGAACTTATCCCGTCCGCGGGAAGTTTATTTGCAGGCGCGTTATCGGTTTGGCAGTGAGTAGAGCCGCTGGCAGAGCGGTATTCATCAGGCAGTTATGGCCACTTGCTGTAAGGGCATGCCGAGTTCATCAAGTTCTCCGTGGGCATTGGCCGTCAGCCGGACACCGGGTTAATTCTGGAACAGGGAATATTAAATGAAGGTTTGTAGTCAACGGGAAATCTCACGTCGTATATTTTTTTTCGGGCTATCACTCGCTGCACCTCTAGTTTTAGCCGCATGTAGCGCGAAGATCGAAAGTGCGGCGATACCAACGTCTGAAAAACCGTCACGTCCAAATATTCTGCTGGTGGTCGCAGACGATTTGGGAATGCTGGATATCGGCGCATTTGGCAGTGAGATACGCACGCCAAACATTGACCGTTTGGCGCAGAGTGGTCTCAGGTTTACGGACTTCCATACTTCGGCGACCTGTTCGCCAACGCGGGCGATGTTGTTGTCCGGCGTCGACAGCCATGCTGCGGGCCTGGGTAACATGATTGAACACATGGCGCCTAACCAACGAGGTAAAGCGGGTTATGAAGGCCATTTGAGTCACAATGTGGTTTCGGTGGCCACCCTGTTGCAGGATGCCGGATACCATACCTACATGGCCGGCAAATGGCATTTGGGGATGGAGGATGAACAGTTGCCTTACCGGCGTGGGTTCGATGAATCCTTTGTTTTGCTGCAGGGCGGTGCAAGTTACTTCAACGATATGATGGGGTTGACTGCTCACGTCCCCCAAGCCCTCTATCGACGTAATGGTGAGACCGTGACCGAGCTGCCGGATAGGTTTTATGCCACGGCGTTTTATACTGACTTTATCATTAATCACATAGAAGGTGATCGAGAGGCCAATCAACCTTTTTTTGCATACCTGGCCTTTTCCGCCCCCCACTGGCCATTACAGGTGCGCGACGAGCATATTGATCTGTATAAAGGTCGCTACGATCAGGGCTACGATGCGCTTTATGATGAGCGTGTAGGTGCGGCAGAGCGGCTGGGCGTCGTGCCTGGAGATGCGGCTCCCGCGCCGAGACCGACACATGTGAAGCCCTGGTCCGAACTGGATGCAGAACAGCAAAAGGTCCAGTCTAGGGTGATGGAGATCTATGCTGCAGTTGTCGAGCGTATGGATTACCAACTCGGCCGGGTACTCGATTATCTGGATGAAACGGGTGAGTTGAATAACACCCTGATCGTTTTTATGTCGGATAACGGGGCAGATGGTTCCGATCGCTCCAAATTGCCCGGGAACGATAAATGGCTCCCGGTCGCCTGGGATTTGAGCTATGAGAATATGGGAAGACAGGGGTCCTACGTCTACCCGGGGGCTGCGTGGGCGCGGACCAGCGTTGGGCCATATCGGATGTACAAGTCGTTCCTCTCCGAAGGGGGAATCAGGTCGCCGGCGATTATTGCTCATCCCGATATAGCCAACAAGGGCTCTTTAGCGGACGATTTCTTAACGGTCAAGGATATTACCCCGACTATCCTCGATTTTGCCGGCATCACTCATCCCGGTTCTGAATATGAGGGACGAGCGATAAAACCGTTGTCGGGTGTTTCTTTGCGGTCTTTTCTGGTTGGCAACTCCAGCCGCCCGCATCCGGAAGATGAAATGATCGGTTGGGAACTGTTTGGCCAGAAAGCGGTTCGCAAGGGTGAATGGAAATTGTTGTGGTTGTCTTCCAAGCCAAAGTGGTTAGTCGAGCCGGATAACGCTGATCAGTGGGCATTGTACAATCTGGCGGATGATCCTCTGGAAATCAATAATCTGGCTGCGCAAGAACCGGAAAAGCTCTCAGAGATGTTAACGCTTTGGGAACAATATGCTGAACAGCAGGGGGTGATATTGCCAAGGTGGGAATGAACCCTGGCTGGTTGAAAGGTGTACTATATTACGGCACAATTGATCCGTTTGTTTTAAGGGGTTACATTTAACTATGTCGGATTCAGAAGCAGTTGCCAGCAAAGGTGGGTCGGGTATTCAGGTTATCGCCCGGGCGGCATCCATTCTGCGAATATTGGAAAATGAAAAGGATGGTTTGAGTCTGGGGCAAATTGCCAAACGGGTAGGGCTGGCCCGCTCAACTGTACAGCGTATAGTTAATGCCCTGGCAGACGAAAATTTTCTGATAGGTGCCAGCCCAAATGCCAGAGTAAAGTTAGGACCGGCTATTCTGAGAATGGCGGCAAACACAAGTTTTGATTTTGCGAAACATGTGCGCCCCCATCTGGAAGCTTTATCGCAGCGCACCGGAGAAACCGTCGATTTGTCGATGCAGCGGGGCGATAAAATGGTATTTGTCGATCAGATTGCGGGTAATCACCGGTTGAGCGCAATTTCAGCGGTTGGTGAAAGCTTTCTGATGTACAGCTCGGCGAATGGGAAAGCCGCGCTGTCGCTATTGGATAATGAGAAAATAAAGTCGCTGTTCGAGAGTGGGCTGGTCAAGGAAACGCCCAATACCATCACCAACATACCGGCATTGATCGATGCGATTGACGAGGTCCGCAAATCTCATATCGCCGTTGATAATGAAGAGCACACAGAAGGTATCTGCGCGCTGGGAACGGCTTTTTATGACCCGCTGGGCCGTGTGTTTGCGGTATCTGTCCCTGTTCCCACTATCCGCTTTATCAAATCGAAGGCGTCCATAACCGAAGCGCTGGTTGATTTTCGTGAAGGATTGCTGGCGTCATTTAACGAGTAGCAGGGAAGACTGGCCGGGTTTGTCGTGAGTACTTTTATTTGCCAATTTTAATATTGGTTATTCCCGCCTGCTAATCCCCGTCGGCGGAAGCCCCATGCAAGAATGTTTGGCACGATCTGCTGAACATTGTCATTTCTACAGTACGAAGCAAAACCCTAATTTTATTCCGGACAGTAGTGTCCATGCGTGGTAATCCAGCCCGGTATTAGTTTCACAAACTTAACCGCGCAAGGCGTTCTGGCAGGCGGCATAGGGTTAAGTGAAATATACCGAAACGCAAAATAAAACCAAATATAGTTAATTCATAGAGTCGGATAGAATCGGCTCTATAGGTGTAAATGCTATTGACAAACACAATTACAATCATATAAAGTATCGTTAAATGATACAGTAAAACCACTATACAGTACTTTTTAATTAATTCGAAGAGGAAGAGATTATGTCCGGTTGGGAGCAAGGCGATTGGCGGGATGAAAGTTTGTGTCGGTTTGAAGAGTCCAATTTAAAAAATAGGATGGGGCTCGAAATGTACGACTTGAGCCACCCCTGGGGATTGGGTCAGCCATGCTGGCCCTATTTTGAAGATGTGAAGATTGAACGCCTGCATACCATGGCAAGAGGTGGCGTACTAACTCAAAAAATTACGACGGTAATGCACTCCGGCACACACATTGATGCACCTGCTCATGTGGTTCCGGGAACGCCGTTTATGGATGAAGTACCTTTACCCTATTTCTTTGGCTCGGGTGTGGTACTGGATATCCCAAAGAAAAAGTGGGAAATGATTACGGCGGACGATTTGGAAAATGCAACGCCTGGCGTTCGCGAAGGCGATATCGTGATCGTCAATACCGGATGGCACAAATACTACGGTGACAATCTTCACTATTACGGCTATGCGCCCGGTTTTGGCAAAGAAGCTGGCGAATGGTTTGTTGATAAAAAAGTAAAAATGGTCGGTAATGATACACAAGCGTTGGATCATCCGTTAGCGACGGCGATTGGGCCTCATGGTCCGGGTGCCCCGAACGGTCTTTTACCCCATGTTTGTGCGGAATACAAAGCGGAAACGGGCCGCGATGTGATCGAAGATTTCCCGGACTGGGAGCCCTGTCATAACGCTATATTGTCGAACGGCATCTGCGGTTTTGAAAATATCGGCGGCGATATTGATAAGGTCACGGGCAAGCGAGTGACGTTTGCAGCTTTTCCATGGCGCTGGAAGAAAGGTGATGGTTGTATCGTGCGGTTGGTGGCGATGATTGACCCGACGGGCAATTACCGCATTGAACAGGGTTCAACTGAATAGGGTAGCGCGCTATGCAAGTCACTCGATTTATTGACGCCAAGCCTTACGAGGCGGCGAAGCATTACGATATGAGAGGCCTGCGCTTGCAGGGCTGGGATGTTAGCGACAGCGCCAACTTTTGGATTGGCCTTTCGCAGTTCCTGCCAGGAGGGGGGGCTGAGATGGATACTTCTCCCCTTGAAAAGGTCTACGTCGTCCAGTCCGGTGAGGTTACCGTAACGCTGGAGAATGGGGAGGAAACGGTGCTTGGTCCCAACGATAGCTGCTATATTGGGCCCAACGAGGCGCGTGAGATTGTCAATAGAGGTAACCATACTGCATATATGCTGGTGATCATGAGTTATCCAGAGGGAGTACGATGAGCGACTATTTAAAAACCCCTCACCTGCTTTTCGATATTAAGGGTAAATCTGCGATTGTCGTCGGAGCAACCGGTTCTTTCGGGAAAGTTGTTGTGCAGACGCTGGGTAATTCCGGCGCACGTCTGGTGATTACGGCTGGTAACGCTGATAATCTGGCTGAATTGGGTACAGAGTTGCAATCCCAGGGTATCGAAGCTGTTCAGGTCGCTCGCCGTCCTGATTCAGAAGAAAATTGCGAAGCTATTGTTGCAGCTGCGGTGGAGGCTTATGGCGGTGTTGATATTCTGGTTATTGCCGCTGGTTTAAATGACGTGGCACCTATCGTTGAAATGGACAAAGATCGTTTTGATAAGGTAATGGTGGCTAACGTAGACGGTTCCTGGTTGATGGCCAAAGCAGCGGGCCGCCGGATGATCGAACAGGGCCGTGGTGGTAAAGTGGTCTTCACTTCATCTGCACGCGGTAAGCTGGGTCACCCAGCAGGGTACACTGCCTATTGCACTTCTAAAGCAGCTACTGACGGTTTGACCAAGTCCTTGGGTTGTGAGTGGGGACAATACGGTATTACTGTTAACGCTATTGCGCCGACGGTTTTTCGTTCTCCTTTGACCGCCTGGATGTTTGAAGATGGCGAAGAGGCGAACAAGGTGCGGGATGGCTTCCTGGCACGAGTACCCATAGGGCGCCTGGGTGAGCCGGAAGATCTTGCCGGGCCTCTATTGTTCCTTTGTTCCAAAGCTTCAGATTTTCATACGGGCCATACTATATACGCGGATGGTGGTTATACCGCAGGTTAAGTTAACAGCTTGGAACGGCTGTTCCCTGAACGTGCCATCTTTTTCGCGCCCAACTGAGGTTTCTAGGATTAAAGATGTTCATCACTAAGCGGGTCAAGTGCTTGTCTAGAGAAGTTGAAGTATGAATACTGTTCTAGGATTGGTAATTGTCTATAACGTCATGGTAATTGGCGGCATAGGTTACTACCTCGCACAAAAGGACAGGAACGCCGGCCGCGTGACAGACATGGCGACGGGTGGCAGGGATGCTAATCTGGCAATGTTCTCCGTTACGTTGGCGATTACCTACCTGGGTTCTGCCCATGTATACGGCTTAATGGAAATGTCCTTCGCTCTTGGCGCCGTTGCACTTTGGTTTTCTTTTGCTCACACTATTCTGTTGTGTGTCATCTGTCTGGGAACGGGCCAATGGGTTCGCCGTTTAGGCTGTGCAACAATTCCTGAGCTTATCGGTCGCATGTACGGAAGACAGATGCGCACCGTCACTGCCTGTGTCGGCGCCATGGTTGTGTTCGGTCTGGTAACGCTTGAAACCCAGACACTGGGCATTGGCATATCCGCAATTAGCGGCTGGTCGCTTGGTTGGGCTGCTGTCGTCGGTGCAATTATCGGCACTGCATACGTCTCCATGGGCGGTATCAAACAAACCATGTGGGTTAACCTGGTTAACGCTGTGGTTATGTATGCTTCTATTATTATCGCCGGCATCTATCTGGCATTCGTTCTGCCTGAAGGATGGGAAGGCGTTAGACAGCACTATATTGCCAACGGCCAGGAATTCAAGCTGAGCGTATTAGGTACACCTGATCTGTTGGTAGGCTTTTCGCTGGCAGCGATATTTTCAGTAGTATTCTCTCAATCTGTAAACCAGCAGGGCATGGCGGCGGCAATGTCCGCGAAAGACGAAAAAGTTATCAGGCGTTCTCTGTGGATTGCAGCGCCTGTTAACGGATTATTTGGTGTGTTCCCCGTGCTTTGCGGTCTGGCAGCGGCAACGATTCCGGAGTTCGCAGAATTGGGTCCAAAACTGGCTGGTGCAACGCTGGTTGTGAAACTGCTTCCAACCTGGTTGGTCGTTCTGGTGCAAGCTGGCTTCCTGGGCGCTCTTCTTTCTACCTTCGCCATGTCAGCGCTGGCTCCTGCGACGATCTTCGCGAAAGATATCGTTGGTGCAAATATGAAGGATGGGTTGGCGCCTGTTGAAGAGAAACAGCTTATTCAAAGAATGATCCTCATCATTGGCTGCCTGGCCGCAGCGTTGACATTCTTCAACCATCCCAACGTAATTCGAGCGATTACCTGGCTGTTTGCATGGCTTGCGCCGCTGTTCTTTATAATTGTTGCCGGCCTCTTCTGGAAGAGAAATTCAACGGTGGCTTTCACTGTGGTTATTTGTTCCTGGCTCATCAACTGCGCCTGGTCTATTGGTCCGATTAAGCAAGTGATTATTGAAGCTATCCCGGGTAGCGCGGTACTGGAGAATGCGCACATCACTGCGATTGTTGCCTTCGTTCTGACCGTATTGCTGTATAGCTTCACCAAAAATAGTAGGCCGGCCTTATTTAGTATGGCATACGCGAAAGTACGGCCCGTTGGAGGGGAAGCATAATGAACTTTGCTGTGGAGTTATTTCTTACCGCTGTCGGTATGATTTTTTTTATCGTCATGGACTTTAAGGAAGCTATTTCTACTATGATTATTTGTACTAAATATATCGCAAATTAGTCAATCTCCTTGCTGTTTCTGCTGCAAAACTAACGTCATATACCTATCCTTGTACAAAAAATCTACAGTCACGCTCTCGGCATTTACTAGATATTCTTCCAGGTTGCAAAGAGTCAAAGGACAAATCGTTTGGAAGTACATTTGACCGCAAACTACGAGTCAGCGCTATAGCTTTCCTCCTCAGTTCTCGCAAGAAGGATGCCTTATGTGCTGTAACGTGTAACTAAGGACGCGCAGCAGCGGACTCAATCTGGATCGGTGTATTAGGGGTACACATTCCTCAGATGCCATCTTCCTTATTGCTAATTCTGTTTGAGGTCAGAGTTTTGTTTCTGTACCACTTTTGAGCTTTTCAATGTTGCAAAGTATGCAACTCATTGGAGCTCCAGGTGTGTTGAATCGGATAATCAACATTTGAATAGAGGAAGAAGGTAACTGCATGTGACACAATTTCCACACATGCCACCATGTATAAATACCAAGAAACAGCATATACTTCATACTGGCAGCTACAGATCGGAGATATGTATGACATACTGTCAATCAGTCTACTGATACAAATGTCAGAGAGGGCTGGGCACAACAGTGGAGTCTGTGTAAGATGAATTTCTTAATTTACAAACATAGTTCAGCAGAACGACGGAGCACCATTAGAGTGTTTGGGTATGATATAATGTGAACAGTGTATCGACAGCAAATGGAAAGCATTGGTTCGCGATGGCAGACCTAAAGGCAAATGTGCCGCAATGGGCTTAAGTAAGTTAGTAAGTGATTTGAACCGTATCGACCTCTCATAGCGCAGGCTTGAATATCAATAAATAAAACGAAGTATCATCAGCGAAGCTAAAACTATCACATTATGCTGTTCTTCAAACCCCGCTATAATGTCCTTACTTTTTATGTAGAAATTTATGTATGACGGTAGTTTATGTATAAACCACCAAATGGACCCTCACCAATCTCCTTCCAATATCCACTTTTCACCGATTCCTTACATTTAAATTTAAAATCCAGATACTCTGGTAAAAACGAAAAGCTGATAACACCAAATGGTGCTACTGTTCAACAAGCCAACATTTTACATTTAACAGCTCTCTAGGCCCTCACAATAAGATCTCTACAAGCAAGGAAACTACAATTTCGGAATTTAGTTAATGCATGTTACTTCTAATACATTGCTGATTTTGCAGAAGATAATTTACGAGGCCCTCACCTGTAATCACCAAGTTATACTAGAAATAGACCCCTCTTTCATATACCGGGCAGTCAATGATCCCTTATTCTTGTCTGAATTTTGGAAAGGAATTTTCAGCGAGAGGAGAGAATTTGAAATGCCAAATTTGAGAAGACACTAGAAAAATAAAAAAGATGTCCCATGACACGGGTTCGAGTCCCGGTTGTGGCATTTTTCTTATTTCTGTGATGTCTCTTCAAAACAATATTCTTGTCCGCACTTGTACATTTTATTGGCAAGGTCGAGAAAACGTTCCTTCTGTGTCACTTCACTTGACACGCTAGCTTGACAACGCGTGAACAATCAACCAAAGCTCGTGTTAAGCTACTGTTAATAAAGAGAAATATCATCCTCCTGGCACAAGATACATTCATACATAATAGTAACGGGAAATCAATGGTAAGGGACCGGAAATCAAATTGATCAAGTCCGATATGAGAGGTGCTTCCTCGTGCTGTTACTATCTAGTTAAGGTGTGATACTCAGACAATCTGGAAACCAATCCTGTGAAGGGTGTACTAATAACAACAACTACCCATTGACTTAACGCTCTGATATTTAAACCAGAATTTCACCTCGCAGCTACGCGACAAAGTTACCAAAGAATCACCCAACATCACCCTGGTTGTTGATATCCTGCAAACCGGAATGGGAGTAAATTCCTGACACATTATGACTGTCTTTAGGTTTGGCAAAAAGACTGAGACCTGTCTTCATTCTTTAGTGAATAGTTACTTAAGAAAACTGTTTCCGTCTTCAGAAGTCGCTCAGTAGATATGTTTTAACGATCCCTGACATTTTGAAAGGAGACGGACTTCAAATCTTAATAAAGATACAAAGTGCTATAAGTTATTCATAGTGATTAATTAAAAAGTCTGGGGAAAGAATCCAAATATCAATCTTGATGTTAACGGTGATATTTACGTTAGCTGTGTACAAGTCAGAGTGATGAAAACGATATAAAGCGATCCATATCGTCCCAACAAGGGCCAACCAAACACTGGCTAAAGAACGGAGAATCAAGTCAAGCTCATTCGCCAATGCATCAACATACACAAACATAATATAACAAGTCCAGCTTGCTTGGATGTACCTGAATGACCGCTTGAAGAGAACGAGGCTACTTAAAGGGGATCATGTTTATAACGGATGTTAAAAGAAAATGCAACTAGTCAAGAAATAATAATAAACAGGATATCTTCAAAGCACGAATAATCAATCTAATCTCCACACCAAACAATAATTAGTGCATGTAGAAAAAGGGGACCATGTTACATAATTCGACACAGATATATCATATGTTCATATCCAGTCATTCTTTAATGAAATGGACTCCATGCCAATCATGGGGAACTCGTATTTTTCTTCTCTTTTATGTCGTTCAAAGAATAGGCAATGTTGAAGATGGTTGCACATGTGGGGTTCTTTTGTGAAATGCCATTGATGTATAGGTGAGAAGGAGGTAGAATAAAACCAGCGCTGCAAAGAAAATGAAGAAACAACAGTTACCATGATGATATCCGAGTATTGTAACCATCGGCAATTCCATCCCCAAGGTGGCTCAATTTAATGCGTCACCTTCCCACGGCTTGAAAATTTACCCTTAATACCTTCAATAACAAGATAGACGCACGATTCTTATGCATCAAAAAGAAACTTCTGCTCATCCTTATGCTAATTAAAAATACTGACATTGTGATCACAAGAAACTTGCCTGCCCATGACTTCAAGAATGGAGTGCATTTTCATCCTCTTAAACGGACTTGACATACTTCTCAACAATATATTTCTTTTCACAATATACTTTTTCCTCTTTCCTTCCTTGGTTGCTACAGATGTCGAGTTTCCTCAGTTATACTATTAACATAATCTGCAACACGCTCATCAAACATCTCGAAATTCGAATGCTATCTATGTCTTTGCTGAACGTGTAGAGATTCCAGCGATTG
>JAAAKM020006971.1:14316427-14339387 GCA_010016025.2 Alatinidae sp. Z8VKAUB7J3 | reverse complement strand
TTTTTTTACATTGTGGCTGTAGAAGAAAGTAGGTTTGTGCTGCAGGTATCACAGAAAGCTTCACAGTAAGGGTAGGACTTTTAGCCCCCTTTGCCTTGCATTCGTTACTCACAAGTTAGTGAATGAAGTAATGGTAGAGGTAGCTTTGATAGTATTGTTCGCGGGTGGCATTGTGATATTTGAAAAGATGAAAGGAAGAAGTAGCACATAGCCTAAAGTATTAGAGGCATAGAGGGAAGACGTCGGAAAGTTCGGAGGCCAAAGACAGGGGTATATTTGCTTAAATCAAGGAAGTGAGAACAAACCATTAAGATACAATGGGTGGAAGTAGGCAGTGTGAAGTAGTTTTGGTATCTAGGGCTCAGCGGTGCAGGGGAACAGTGGCCACTAGAGAAAAGTAAACGAAAGAAATACAATCAAGGCGGATTGGATGGAGAAAGGTTACAGAAATCAGCTGTGACATAAGGTCACCAGCTACACTTCAAGACAAAGTACAGAGCACAGCAGTGAGGCCAGTAATGATATACAGACGTGAATCAATTCAAGGCATCGACACGAGGGGGAGGCAGAACTGGACGTAACAGGGGTTCAAATTGCTTAGATTTGCAATACGAGCGACGAGGAAGGATACAAATAGAAATGAATACATCAGAAGCACACTACAAGTTAAACCGTTGAAGGTAAGACGAGAAAGGCTAGGTTGTGCTGGTTTGTGCATGTTATGGACAACGATGGAAAGTACATTGGAATAATAAAAAGTATTTGATGCTGGCAAGGCAAAAGAAAAAAGGAAGGCCAAAGCGTAGGTTTATGGACATCGTGAGGGGAAACTGAAGGACATGGTTGCAAAAGCAAGGCATAGTGAAGTCAAGGTGCAAAAAAGGTGCGTCATACACTTTGTAAACCAACAATAAACGGAAGCTACTTGCATTTTTTAAAATGACAAATGCCTGCAGACGATCATTGCTACAAAAACCGTGTTTGACTTGGTTAGCTTCAAAAACTGATGCTGAGGATAATCATGACAATTACGATAGTGATCAAGGCAATGACAAAGAAAGCAATGATGATGATGCCAGCGATTATGACCATCATGATGAAGACGACGATGTAAATGATGATGATGATGATAATATTATTATGATTATATTATTACTTATGACACTAAGCATCTTATGGATAGATAAAATATGACGTATAATCCATCGCTGATTCAAATATTGCAAGGTTGTGCAAAACATCATGTTTTAGAATAGGTTTTAAAGTTAAGAGTCACAACACGTAAAAATACCATCAATGTCATGGTAAAAGGCCAATCCTCTCTTCAAAATAGTTTTCGATACGCGAATCTAGTTTACGGAGCACACTTGATGCCTAGATCCAAACCGTAACCAAAAGCTGCAATACATTTGGTGCCAGATAATGCCAAAATACCAAGAGGACGTTTTAAAAAGATTTACGCTCTATAGTCATGCAAGATCTTCATGACGTAGAGCTCACTGGTATCAAGCTTTTACAATTTTTGCAAAGATAGAATGAAGTAAAAAATAAATGTGCCCAGTTGCTGCTCGGCTGTTTGAGATACAAGTTAAAGAGACGTAAATAATTGTTAACATACTTGCTCATTGCCTAACATTGCTGCAACAGTTATCATCATTATCGTGTCAGCCTAGCTTGGATGCTCATCACTCCTTGACGCCGTCGCTTACGATCCAGTTAAAGGACCTTTGCAAGTCATCAAACTTGGATCCTTCGTCTCATGCAGATTTCGTTGACGTAAAGTTATTTCTGGCTAGGCTACTTGAGGCTAAGGCACTATGCTAAGGTGACCCTTGTAGGAGGCCACTCACTGATATTTACTTAGATCATGACCAGTGTCATGGAAAACAAATACATCTTTCCTGAATCTGGAAATGTCCGTGTTGTTCTTTCATTTGTGGGTGCTTTCAGAGAGAAATGTTTACAATAATTCCTGATACTATAGCGTGACCCTTGTAGGAGGCCACTCACTGATATTTACTTAGATCATGACCAGTGTCATGGAAAACACATACATCTTTCCTGAATCTGGAAATGTAAGTGTTGTTCTTTCATTTGTGGGTGCTTTCAGAGAGAAATGTTTATAATAATTCCTGATACTCTAGCGTATACACAGTCTGGTTTGTTTCATAGAGGTGTTGCCTTTTTCCGCCTTGTGGCACAATACAACTTAGAGACTCTATAGTGGGGCCGAAGAATGTTCATTGTATAACCAACTCAATCAGGAATAAATTTTCTAATATTGATTTGATGCCCACTTCGTACATGATTTGCATGTGTAGTTTTTAGTAATTCACCAATTTTATCCTCGTTGTAAAATTTGACATTATATCTTCCTAGAACTTTTTTACAGTTTGTGCAATACACTTCTCGAAATTCCATTTTTTCACTTTTCTTATCCACTTTATTTTCCAGCATAATAAAGAAACTTATTCTAGATCTCGAAATTTTACCATGCGGGAGTCGCCCAGCCTGGTCAACGGCGTAAGGTTCAGATCCTTATCTCTTAGGAGTTCGTGGGTTCGAATCCCACTTCCCGCATTATTACAATTTTTTTTGAATATTTTTCATTAAAATCCTGTTTACGGTTTCACCCGATGCTTTTCCTCTTAATTCTTTCATGACTATTCCCATTAGAGGACCTATAGCTCGTTCTTTTTGATTTTTAACCAATTGTTCATTTTTATCAACTATTTCTTGAATAATTTTTTCTAAATCTGATTCATCTACTGTTTCAATTGATGATGCTTTCATTGCATCTTCAATAGTATCTGATTTTCCAGACATTATATTCTCAAATATGATTTCAATTGATTCTTTTGCAATTTTTCCTTTCTCTAAAAATTCAAATGTTTTTACTATCTCTTCATTCCTCAATAATTCAGAATTTAGACCACTTCTTTCCAAATTTGTAATTGTTGAACAAAATACTGATGCTACAAATGTTGGATTTACCTTTGATTTTTCTAGAATTTTTTCAAACAGATTGATGTATTTTGAATCAAAAATTTGTTCTGTTAATTGTAAGTTCAAATCATATTTTGTTTGCAATTCTTTTAATGATTCATCCCATGATTTTGGAATATTCTTTTTTGAGTCTTCTAATTCATCTTGAGAAATTATAATTGGAGGAATATCAGTTTCAGGATACATTCTTGCTGCACCAGGTCTTGGACGAAGAAATTTTGTTTGACCTTCTTGGGTAGCTAATCTAGTATCAATGGGTATCCCATGATTTTTGATATGTTCTATTCTTAGAATAATTTGATCAATAACAATTTTCATTTTTTCTTTAGGACAAGCCAAAATAAGAAATCCATCATTTTCCTTAATTTTCATAAACTCTTTGAGATTTTCAATATCTGTTTGTTCAACGCCATAATTTGGAAGTTCATCAGAGTGAAATACACCCCCAATTCCAAAAAATCTTACCAATTCTGCTATTTCTTTCCCTAAACGAATTCCCTCATACGGTGAAAAACCAAATAATCCAGCCAAATTTTTAAATGAAATTCCAACTATTCTCTGCTTTTTCTTTATTGCATTTTGAATAATCTTGGAATTACATTTTGAAAATAACTCGCTAATATCTTTTCTATCCTCATTTTCGTTATGACTCCAGTTTCTTGTTTGAAGTTCTTCTGAAATTATTAACAGGCCATGTTGTCTCATTGCTTCATATTCTACAACTTTTTCTAGTTGATCTAATTGCTGGACACCCTTAACTTCAATTACTACTCCACCTTCTCGAATTGAAACATTAACATCTTGTCTGATTGATCCTAATCCGCGTCTAACTTTTTTTGTACTTCTAAGAATTCTTCCTAATGCAAGTGCAATTTTTTTAATATTTTTAGGATCTACTTCAAAAGGCTCTGTAGCAATTTCAACTAATGGAATTCCTAATCTTTCTAATCCAAATTTTCTAACAGATCCTTTATCTCCTAAATTTTTTGCAGCATCTTCTTCAAGACAAATTGATTGGATGCCAATTTTATTTTCTTCAGTTTCAAAACTTCCCCCTTGAGAAATAAGCATGGTTCTTTGAAAACCAGTGGTATTTGATCCATCTACAACCGTTTTTCTCATTGGATAAATTTCACTAAATATATCCGAATTTAGTGCGGATGCTATAACTAGAGCAATTTTTTTTGCATCTGTATCTAATTCATGTGGTGGTTCTTCATCTTGTTCAACAAGACAACTACTTTCTGGATTTCCGTAATAAACAATAGATTTTGATTTTGATTTTTCAAATAATGCTGCAGGGTCATATTCTCCTAATTCACTTTTTGCAGCTCTTAATTTTCTCTGAAATTTAATCGAATATTCTTCTGTTTCAATTGGTTCACAATCACAAAATAATTTTTTGTTAGTTGCTAACTGTTGATGAATTTCTAATCCTACTTTTACTCCTAAATCATTTAATGTTATTTCAGTCATTTTCTTTTCCTAGTTTGCTAATTCAGAAGCAATGTTTTCAAGCATAATTTCCTTTATTTCCTCAGAATCTTCATAATTTCCTAGCACCCACATTGCTTTAACTAAAGCAACTTCTGGAATCATATTTTCAAGAGGAATAATGCCTAGATTTAACAGATCTCTCCCACTTTCATACACAGTCATTCTAACTCTACCGTCAATACATTGTGATGTCATTCCTAGGAAAATTCCTTTTTCTTTTGCTTTTTCGATTGATTCATACATTACCTTTCCAACGTGACCTAGTCCTGTTCCTTCAAAAATAATTCCATTAATTCCTGAATCAATTATTTGCTCTAGTATTTTAGGATCATATCCAGGATGATATTTCACCAAAGCTACTTTTGTATTTAATTTAATTTTTGGTTGAAAGTCTTGTGTGGAAAAGAAATTTTTATTCAAATTTTTTTGAATTTGTTCTTCTGCAATGATAAAAGCAGGATCATCTCCTATTGTTTGAAATGCTCCTCTTTTACTTGTATGATTTTTTCTCACTCTTGTTCCAATATGACAAGCTATCGTATTGTCATTTTCATCTTGATGCATTACAATGTAAACTCCTTTAGTTTTAGTTTCTGTAATGAATTTTGTTGCTCCGATTAAATTTAGTGCTGCATCAGATGATGCTCTGTCAGAAGATCTTTGTGAGCCTACCAGTACTATTGGTATAGGAAAACCTGCTAATGCAAATGACAAAAATGAAGATGTGTAATGCATAGTATCTGTTCCATGAGCTACAATAATTCCAGAATAATCCGATTTTTCAAACTCTTTAATCTTGTTTGCAATTTCCAACCAGTTTTCTGGCATTATGTTTTCTGAATATTCTGATAAGAGAACTTCAGCATCAATATTGGCAATTTCAGAAAGTTCTGGAACTGATGAATTTAACTCTTGAGCAGTTAAAACTGGAGTAACTGCTCCTGTTCTATAATCTACTTTACTTGCAATAGTTCCTCCTGTAGAAAGTAAGAATACTTTTGGCAATCCTTCTTTTTTAGGAATTTGTTCAGAGGTTTGGGTGATTTTTTCTGAAGTTTGATTTTTCTCTATTTTTTCAATTTTAGCAATTTCTAAACCAATATTGTATCCGCTTTTGAGCTTAATCACAATGTGCTGATCATCACTATGCTCGTATCTGGGCATGATTATGCCTGAATAAGTGATATCTGTTAGAATCTTTACAGAATCTCCAACTATGATGCTATTTGATTTTAAAAATTCTAATGATTTTCCTTCGTATCCACTATATTCTGACATTTATGAGGAATAGATTTGCTATTTTATTAAAACTACCTGTAATAGGATGCTACTAATTTTTCGCCCATCTTGAGGTCTTTTTGTTCTCTTACTTTCTTTACTGCTTCCTCAAAGTGTTTCATGGTAACTTTAGCTTCAATACTACTTTTCTCTACATCTTTGACATCTGGATGTTTGTCTAAGAATTCGTGAATTACTAATGAAACAGCTGTATTTGCTATAGATGAAGTATCTGCACCACTCATTCCATCGGTAATTTCTGCAATCTTTTCCATATCAACATCGTCACCCATTGGGATCTTTTCTGCGTTGATTTCCAAGATACGCTTTCTACTGTCTTTGTCTGGATTTGGAACTTGGATAATCTTATCAAATCTACCTGGTCTTAACAAGGCTGGATCAATCATATCTGCTCTATTAGTTGCAGCCAAAACTACAACGCCGTGCATGTTTTCCATTCCGTCTAATTCTGTTAGTAATTGACTTACAACTCTCTCAGTAACAGCTGTTTCGCCACCTGCTCCTCTAATTGGTGCTATTGAATCAATTTCGTCAAAGAAAACTACACAAGGTGCTGATTGACGTGCTCTCTTGAAAATTTCTCTAATTCCTCTTTCTGATTCTCCAACCCATTTTGAAAGTAATTCTGGACCTCTTACTGAAACAAAGTTTGCCTCACTTTGTGTTGCAACTGCTTTAGCAAGTAACGTCTTACCAGTTCCACTAGGGCCGTGAAGTAAAATTCCTCTTGGCATACTATGACCTAATTTATCATAAAGACTAGGATATTTCATTGGCCATTCTACTGCTTCTTGTAATTCTCGTTTTACTTCTTCTAAACCACCAACTTCATCCCATTTAACATCAGGATTTTCAATGAATACTTCTCTCATTCCAGAAGGTGTTACTTCAATGAGAGCTTTAGTAAAGTCTTCATGATTAACTATCAATTTGTCAAGTGTCTCTGGTGGAATTTTTTCCTCTTCTAAATTAAGAATTGGTAATAATCTTCTCAAACATTTCATTGCAGCTTCCTTACACAAGTATTCTAAATCGGCACCAACGTATCCGTGACTAATTCCTGAAATTTTATCAATATTTACGTCATCAGATAATGGCATGTTTCTACTGTGAATTGCAAGGATATCTTTTCGACCTTTCTTATCAGGAACTTTAATCTCAATTTCTCTATCAAATCTTCCTGGTCTTCTTAGTGCAGGATCAATTGCATTTGGTCTATTTGTTGCAGAAATTACAATTACTTTGCCTCTTGCTTCAAGACCATCCATTAAAGATAACATTTGAGATACAACTCTTCTTTCAACTTCACCAGTAACTTCTTCTCTTTTTGGTGCAATAGAGTCTATTTCATCTACAAAAATTATTGATGGAGCTTTTTCTCTTGCTTCTTTGAAAATTTCTCTTAGTCTAGCTTCACTTTCACCATAGAATTTACTCATAATTTCTGGACCAGAAATACTAATGAAATGTGCATTACTTTCATTTGCAACTGCTTTAGCAAGTAAAGTCTTACCAGTTCCTGGAGGGCCATAAAGTAAAACTCCTTTTGGTGCTTCAATTCCCAATTTTTCAAAAATCTCAGGATGTCTTAATGGTAATTCAATCATTTCTCTAACTTTCTTAATCTCATCAGTCAATCCACCAATGTCTTCGTATGTTACTTGAGGAACACCACGTAATGTCTCTCCTTTTTCAGCAATATGGAAAACTGTTTTTTGAGTAACTAGAACAGCGTCAGCTGCTGGGGTTACTCCAATTACTTGGAATGTTAATCTGCCACCAAAGTATGGAACCATTACATTATCTCCTTTGATTAGTGGAACACTTTCTAAAGCATCAGCAAGATATCTCTCATCAATTGGAGGGATTGCTTCAAGTGGTGCAACTACAACTTTTTCAGCTGCAACTGCTTTAATTTTTCTAACAGAAATAGTATCTCCAATTGCAATTCCAGAATTATTTCTACCTAGTCCATCAATTCTGATAATTCCTTTACCTTCATCAGATGGATAAAGTGGTAGACATTTTGCAACTGTTCGTCTCTTACCTTTAATTTCAATAACATCGCCTGTAGAGGCATTTAGGGTATCCATAGAATCATAATCAATTCTAGCAACACCTCTTCCTACATCTCTAGTATATGCTTCTAGAACTTTAAGAGAAAGAGCATTTTGACTCATACAGAAAAGCCCTCTGTCTAATTTTTATATCTTTGTGGTAATTTTCCCAAATTACAGTAAAGTCAACCTAGGAATCTAATCACAAGCTTAAAATTCTCTGACCGTCGGAAACGATCAACTTGGGTAAGAGACCACTAGTAAGAAGAAGAGGCCGTGGAGGCAATCAGTTTAGATCTACTTCTACTGGAAAAGTAGGTACCAAGGCAAATTATCCCCGCTTCCCATTATCTGAACAACATGAAGGAAAAATCATTGATCTAGTTCACGAACGTGGAAGGGAAGCACCTTTAGCAAAAATTCGTTTTGAAGACGGTTCAATTTCATTTGTTCCAGCAGTTTTGGGTGCAAAAGTTGGTGAAACATTACATTTTGGATTAAAATCAAAAATTGAACAGGGAAATGTTATCAGTATTCAAAATATTCCAGATGGAACTATTGTTTGTAATATTGAAAAACACTTTGGTGATGGTGGAGCCATTGTTAAATCAGCAGGAACTAATGCAACTATTTTCTCACATGGAGAAGAAGGTGTCACAGTTAAGTTACCATCTGGAAGATTTGCAACACTAAATCCAAAAAACAGAGCAATGATTGGAACTCTTGCTGGTGGCGGTGTTAGCGAAAGACCATTTATGAGTGCCGGTGGAAAATGGAGAAACTTTAAAGCTAAAGGTAAGAAATATCCAATTGTTAGAGGTGTTGCTCAAGCAGCTTATGTTCACCCTCATGGTGGTGGTCGTCATCAACACGTTGGTCAAAGTTCTACCGTATCAAGAGATACTCCTCCTGGTGCAAAGGTTGGAAGTATTGCAGCTAGAAAGACCGGTAGAGCTAGAATTAAAGAAAGAAAGTAACTTTCTAACCTAAAATTGATTAATAGCTCGTAAAAAGATATTCTATTGACTAACCAAAGAATCCATATTTTTGTAACTGGAAAGGTTCAAGGTGTGTTTTTTCGCCAAGCTCTAAAAGTTATGGCTAAAAAAAATGACGTATTTGGTTGGGTAAAAAATCTCAAAGATGGCAGAGTTGAAGCCATTTTAGAAGGAGACCAGGAAAAAGTTAGTAGACTAATTGAGTGGGCACATGGAGGTCCTGCTAATGCCAGAGTTGAAGATGTTGAAATTAGAAACGAGGAATTTACTGGAGAATTTTCAAAATTTGATGTTTTGTACTAGTGAATCTCTTCATAAGATTCTTTGATAATATTACCAAATTCAGAAATTGATTGTTCTTTTTTTATTTTAATTATTTGAATAGGAATTTTCCTACTTTTTTGAATTTTGATTACTACTCCATCACTTTCAGGTTGAACATCAGCAAACCATCTAAAAGTCATTGATTTACAGAAAACTACTCTGTGCATTCTTACATCTTCTACTACATTTTCTCCTAATGAAAAACAAAATTCTCTAATTTTATCAAAAAATGGCAATACTTGAGCAGGAATTTGTTTTTTAAAGTCTTCATAAGTTCTCTTGTTACCAAAAGAAATCATTCCTTCCATATTTTTGCAAATTATGTTTAGAGTATAAAGGTAGTAGATCTGCTGGTTCCAGTCTAGACGAATAGCCCCATTTCAAGGCGTACAAGATCCGCCACGTTGACGAGGAAGCGTGGATGCTCCACCTTAGGATTGCTCCCTCCCGGACCTCATCCCTTTCGATGGTTCGGTCTTAGAAGTCATCCCTTCGGATAATTCTAGTCCTGCAACCACCCGCCTCGGCGTGATTTCATTTCCGCACACCAAGCGGGAATTACCCATCTAGAGATTTATCCAACAGTTACTGATCTCTGCATATAGCCGGTTTCAGAAAAGGGCACGGCTGGCACCCCGATCCTACCTACTACCACACTTCCTAAATCATGTATGTTATATTTGCATTAGGTTTGATTTTCTTTTAATTTTAAGACCATGTTACAAACTGAGCATACATTTCCCGTACACTCATTACCACATTTTTCACAAATCGTTTTTTGTTTATAGTTAGATTCTTTTACAATTTCAGATAATTTGATTACAGATTGGTATAAGCTATTTTTTATTCCGCTATGATCTTTTTCTAATGAATTTAGGAATTCTCTAATTTCTGTTCTTATTCCCTCACTCATATGTGGACAAGGTTCTGATTGAAATGGAATATTATTTGTAAATGCATAAAACACAATTTCTTCTTCATAAATCTCACAAAATGGTTTTATTTTTCTAAAAGTGTTTGTTGATGTATCTGGATTCATCCATCCAATCTTATTTGTATCTCCAGAAAGCATATTGATTACAAATGTCTGAAGTGTATCATCTAAATTGTGACCTGTAGCAATAACATTTGCACCAATGTCTTTTGCAGCTAGATCAATTGCTCGTCTTCTTAACGTTCCACATATTGTACATGATGATGTTTTTTCATTTTCTCTTAAATCTAGTGCTTGATCTAATGTTAACTCAAAGAGATCTTTGTAAGAATACACTTTATGTTCTACATTCAATTCATTACAAAATTTCTCTACAATCTCTAATGCTTCGTTTCTATAACCTGGAATCCCTTCATCAATAGTAATTGCTTTAATTCTAAAATTATGACTAGAAGACATTTCTTCCATTATTTTCAATAGTGCTAAGGAGTCTTTTCCACCAGAAACAGCAACTGCAACCAATTCATTATTTTTTATCATATTGAATTTTGAAATGGTTTTGGCAGTTTTTCTAACAATAGAATTTGAAAAGCAGGTAGAACATAATTTTACTCCTGAATATTTTCTGGTGTAAACTGCTTGATTCTGACATCTGTCACATTGCATAATCTAGAATAATTTTTTTCATTAATGATTCTTTAGGCTCTATAGTAGTATGACAGTGATTATTTCACACAAATTTGAACAAAATCATCAAAATAGAAATTTAAAACTAATTTTCACAAATTACAGAACAATTTCTTAAAAGCATAGATTTAGAAAGGTTCTTTTTCAGTATTAGTGAATATGGACTTTCAATTTGGCAAGGATGTTTCAAATGATTTTATTGAAAATAAACTTCGGTGGGATGAAGATAATGAAATAAAAAAAACTGCAAAAAAGGTTAGTCGTACTGCTAAAATTAAAGTTAAAAATTGTTATTTGTGCAAGAAATCTAATTCCACAAAAGAATGCAGTTTTTATGGAATAAATTATCTGCGATGTAAAAATTGTTCTTTAGTTTATGCTGATAGGAGATTATCTGAAGAACAATTACAAGAATACTATGAAAATGATACAGATTATGATGCTAAGGCATCATATGCTGATAAAAAATTATTAAGAATTAGGGAAGAAGTTGTTAAATCAAAAATTAAATTCATGAAGAAATACGCCAAAGGCAAAAACTGGTTAGATGTTGGTTCTGCTGATGGCTCTGCTTTAACTGTGATTAAAAAAGAATCATTTAATCCAGTAGGTATTGAATTAAATGAAAGTTCAAGAGCTTTTGCAAAAAAACATCGTAAAATTGATCTTTATCCAAAACCCTTGTCTAGTTTTGAAAAAGAAAATAAGTTAAAATTTAATGTAATATCATTTTTTGGAGTATTAGACTTAATTCCGGATCCTATGACTGAATTAAAATTATCCTATAAGTTACTAAACAAAAATGGAATTGTAGGTATTAACGTTCCAAATTTTGATTCTCTTTCTACTAAAGTTCAAAAATTAATTACATCTCCAGCACGACATCTTGAACCAAGTTCAATGCTTATGCAATACAACCAAAAATCTCTTGAATTTGCTCTTAAAAAATCTGGATTCAAACCTCTTGCTACATGGTATTTTGGAATGGATATGATTGAATTAATGAAATACATTAGAAATAAAATACAAAATTTTGAAAAATCTGAACTAGATCTATTATTAAGACAACAACTTAATTCAATCCAAGTGTACCCTCCCCACATTCAAATGCGAGTTCGGGAATACGAATACTGCATGTTTCGGACTGGAAAGACAGAAAAAACGGCAGTTGAAAGTTGTTGCCGCCTACTGTATCTAATGTAACTGCTAATTTAAGGTGGACTTACTGTCATACGTGATATTTATTAACGAACTTTCCCTTACTAAATAGTTCAATTCTTTGGCATTAAAGTAAACACAGCTTGTTCAGAATCTGCATCAGATGTAACGCTTAATTTTCGTAAAGTTATCCAAGTTGAATCAAGGCAAGATCATAACATCGCACAATCATAAGAATCTAACGTTATAAAAAGCAACAAGGTAAGAAGCACAAATAAGTTGACATTGAGCCTTTCAAAGTTTTATCATATACAATTTCCACACTATTGAGCCAATACCCGTTTTGGCCCCTAATGAAATTCAATTGAAGAGGGGGGGGGGGGCAAAGGTCTGCATTGGTACATACCATTACTACTTATGGGATTCTCCGGTTAAAAGTGTGCTTTCGCAAAGAGTGATTTTAACAGAGCCCGCTTGAATTATAAATTAATGGATAAAAAACGCAAGGGCATACAACGTATAATTGCGTTGAGTAACACAATCATTTTCTACACATTTTCACTAGAGAGTGGTAACCTGGAGTCTAGAATGAAGACGGTAAGTTTTTCAATTTACAACGGATTGCAAAATCCTGTTCATAAGCCAACGTTTCAAGCGACACTCTTTGTCTCACTCGTGGCACCTTTTCACTTCAAACGATTTTTAATGACCAGGTTCTGCCGAAAACATATAGCAAAATGGTACTTTGCATTTCTACGGTGCAAACCAACTTTCAAAATGGCAACATGACAGTATACCTTCAGCACATCTCGATTTAGATCCGATATGTCAGTCATCTTGAGTATAATTCTTGCACCATAATCTGAAATACCACCTACAAGAATGACGGTATGAAATACTAACTCAGCCGCTATCTACAAACCAACATGAAAATTGTACTTTAAAATTGCTCCTTACAACTTGGCGGTATTCCCTTGGCAACCATAAGACCTTGTTGTAATATTCATTATAGATGTTCACTTTATCTTTTAGTACACTATCTAATAAGTCTAACCTAAGGAGTAAGTTACTAGCAGTTTCAAGGCATATCAGTAATTCAAACAATTAACGGAAAGTGTCACTCAATTCTACTTCTACTTTAAGTGCCATAGGGCATTTGATTAAACTCGAAACAAATATCAGCTTCACATAAATACAAAATAAAATAGTAGTATTCGCTTGGGGAAAAGTTATCCGGCAAACAGAAATAAATCCAGAAGTACAAACAAGTACAGAAAGTCATGGAGACTAGATATGGCAGTGTTAAGTACACGCGAACGGAAAGATCGTAGTTAGATTCCCCTCAAGTTAAAATTCGGAGTAGAAAAATACCCGACTTTCTTCTATCATGGAATTCTAAATAGTTTGATGTAAATCGGAAGTTAAGAAGAGTAGGAAGTCACGTAATGAAATGGCGAGGGGGGAAGTAGAGCGGAAGATACGGAACCAGAGGGGGTATAGGAGGCAACGAGAGCGGAGGGGCAACAACGGTGAAAGGAAAACAGGAACAGTACTAGGTGAGCAAAATGAGCAATAAACGGCCGGAGAAGGATGTAACAAAGAAAAAAAAAGATGATGAAGAGGAGGGAGACGAAAGGTGACAATATGTAAATAACATAAACTACAAAATGAGCAATAACAAAAATAACGTAAAGAACAACAGGAAGGACAAGAAAGCCTATTTTGGTCAACCTACCTCCAGCCTTGACTTCATTGGACCTGTGCCCACATACGTCGCATGCCATAGCCATAATTATTACTTCCTTAAAATGTGGAATCACTAATTATGTCAAGGAAGTTTGCAAACCAGAATTCAAATTGCCACGTTTCAAACAATTTGAAGAAAGGTAGGAAGGTAAATATGAGTTAGCAAATGGGTTCTCTCTCAGATTACGTGCATGAAGCCCTAGAAATACCTTTTCAGTTTCTTGCATAATAAGATACGTTTCATTCATTCGTGACACACCTAGTGTTTCTTACAGAATTGTCGACGTACATGTGCCGGGGGCTGCTCCCCTCCCCTCCCCCACTGAAATATAACTTTAATATCTGCAGAACTACTACGCAAACATACGGTTACCAGTTGTGACATTCACGTTCTGTGGCCATCCTTTCGACGTGTTCTTCTGCCAACTGAACTATGATAGCCTGTTGGCAAAATTCTTTACTCGTGTCATCTTTACGATGTCAAAATTCTTTACTCGGACATGGAATACCACCAAACATTTTCGTTACGAGCACACATTTACTCGCTTCTCTTTACAGATGCGCGCTGTCGTAAAGCACTACATTTTCTTAGCAAATAGTAACTGTTTGTCTTAATGAACCAATTCTACTTCGTCATCATCATAATCTAGCCGCCCCTGTATTGGATAGAATTGCGGCAATAGTTTTGCAGCAGTCGCTTTCCCTTACTAGCCTTGGAACACTACACAACACTGCCATCTGTCCAAATTGGTAGCTGATTCAGCCATGATGTTATTGGCCTTGTCCTTCCTCTTTTTCCTACTTTTCCTTCCAGCAAGTAACTCTGTAGCCCTTCTCTTCTCACTAGATGTCCAAAGTTTCCCAGCTTTCTTTTTTTGATCTTGTCCTTCAGCTTCTTCAAGGTCTTGCTGTTGAAGGTCCATGTCTCACTGGCATACAGGAGCGCAGACAACACATAACACTGGGCTCGCTAATGTTAAGAATTTTGTAATCAGCAGTTCCTACATATTGACAAAACGTTGTCGTGCTATTTCAATTTCTTTTAGGATGTCCTTTTCCGATCTGCCATCATCACTGATAATCTGGCCCAGAGATTTAAATGCGGGTATCTACTCTAACACTTCATTGTACAGCACGATTCTTATATTACGTATGCTCTCCTTCCTGCTCAAAACCAGCGTTTTCATCTTCTGAACATTCATACGGAGTTCCTTTGCTACGCTTTCACTATATCCATTTCTTCTGAAGTGCTTCTTCAGATTCTGCAAGTAGAGCAATGTCATCTGCATATCTCAGATTTGTCACATTGAGGTTACAGATTTTTACACCACGCCACTTGTATGCCTCATCGGAAGATATCGTCAGTGTACAGGTTGAATAACTTACAAACTCTACTTTGTAAGGAGTTTCAAACAAAACAGAGCATTCTTTATTCCCTCGGCTGATGCAGGAAGCCACATTTTCCTTAATCTTCACTTAAATGGTTGAACTGTTTCTTTTCAGTTATCTTCAGCTCGTTTGGCTACCACGATATAACCTACATTTTAATAGCAAAGTGTGTAATAATTTTGTTTTATCATACTGGCCACTGCAGAATGTAGCGTTCGAAACACATGTGCAGACAGAAGAGGCAACACTACAGCACAGATTACTAATACTTGATGTTGCCACCCATCATATCAAAAGTTAAATGAAACTGAAAGGATACAAACACTCTTCATCCTTGTGGTGCATGGAGAGTGGCATGAAGAACAGTTGGAAGGGAATTCGAAGATCTAAAATAATAACGCGTAAAAAAGAATTAACTCCCTTATCAGTAAAAAAGAATTAACTCCCTTATGAGTAAAAAAGAATTAACTACCTTATCGGACAAAACTTAGTAGGGAAAAAGTGACGAAAATTTTGTCCAACAAAATATTTTGTCCCATATTGTTTTGTCCGATGAGGTATATGTTCTTGGATGTTTAATTTTAGTGATAATATTAATACGGGATTACATCCTAGGGGTATGGGACCAGGGAACCAGGGAATGTACAGCATTAAAATGTTCTTGCAAAGATACAACACCGTAGCTGCAGAGGGTAGACAAACTCCTACCTTTGCTTGGTCAAGAGCTCAGAGATGCAGCCGGCAGATGCCTTTGAGCTACGGACGCTACGCCTTAACCACTTTGTTCCGATGTCTCCACTATGATTTTCTTAATAAGTCCAGAAATCTCTTTAAATTGAAAAAAAGAGAATCTGCCTCATAGACTGGATTTCAAGGGTTGCTGCCTCAAACTTAGTGTTTTTAGTCGTTCTTAAATTCTTCCAATACTCTCGCTTCTTTCAAACTAATTCCTCCTTAGTCGTTCAAGAATGACAATGTAAGATGCTTGTGTTTGGCTAAAAACAGTACATATACGCACGTACTGGGAATATAATCTACTGCATATATAATCTACTTGTGTCTTGGTGAAACCGAAACAAGCTTCTGAATAGCAAATGATCACATACGGCAAAAAAGGAGCATCGGATCGTTGAAACCCTAGTATATATTCAGTACATTAATTCAACAACTTGCTTTTCGAAGGCAACACCTCTAACGAGCTTGCATTAGTAAGTTTCTTAAGATGAAGCTTCTGTGTCTGTGACCCACATAAGTAGGACTGATCAGCGCTTTTCGTGGTGTATGAACCCCAAGCAATTTACATAGATACGTTACGGGGAATGAGAGTCTCTTTGCACAAGCAGTACTTGATGTCTTGTCGACAAGTTTTCAGACATGTTCCTGGAGCAGAAAGAAGCACTGCCTCCTAATGAAAGTTTATGGAAAAGTATTAAGGATCTATACACGTTCCTAATCAACATAACCGTACAAATGATCATCAGAATAAATCTCCATATGAAGATGGTGCGGTCTGCTGTGTATAAATATGCAATACGTTACATGGGCAGACTGACAGATTTCATGTAGTTTCTAAAGTAGCTTTAATTTTGTCTCCTCCTAAAGTATAGCGGAACTTTTTGTGCGAAAGAATTACCATGATGAGTAGCGCGTTAATGAGCAAGCTTTCTCAAGTAAAGGGGATGGAAAAAATTCGACGAGCTGGCTGGTCCTAAAAAGGTATTGAGCAACATTTTCCAACTAAACGTGATATAAGAACAACATCTTTAAAACTTTTTACCGCGCAAGACTCAAGACCCTGTGGTCAGAGGTTCGGATCATGGGCAAGTCATTAGATTAGTTATGGTTGTAAATGATGTTACCTTTCACAGCCCGTAACAACCCCAACTCCTCGATTTTGTGATATTAGGGGGACTAGTTCATTTGCCACAAGTTCCCTCCCGCCCAGTATGTTTTCGTTCGATAATGCAGTGACTACTAAAACCCCAATTTCACGCTTTGCGTGCTAACGTCCTATAGACATGGGTCTTTAATAACTATTGACCCAAAGATCATTCCAACGCCTTGAAATAGAAACATCAGTCTTGACATAGAGTATTTCAGCATAAAAAGAATTCGTGTACGGTTTCATTCGCAATCAGTAGGTAATGATTACTTTCAGTAGCAAAGAGCGGAAATATCGAAGAAGAAAAAAAACGATTTTAGAACATGCTTCATTAAGATTTTCGTTGAAAAGCACTGCATTGGATTTCATATCTCAATGATACTTTATTGTTTTAGATCCTTTAAGTCGTTCGACCTGCTGCATCTTAGCTTTCAATTAAAAAAATCTGCTTAAATTAATACAACACAGTCGAAATTTACCGCAATGTGCTGAACCTTGAAGAAAACGCCACAACACACTACGACCTAACAAGGATAGGAATTCTTTAACAGTCCGTAACCCAAGAAAATTTCATTTTGTAGGCTTTTACGGCAATACTTTCCTCTTAAAATTTTTAATCATAAATATACATTGCAAGGTTTAAGATTTTCCTTTGCGGACAATCCTATACCCTCTCTACAGCAGTTTGGGTTTTGTGTGACAAACATATCGTGTTTCAATTTTAAAGATTTGTAGCACTTAAGGACCCAGCTAAGTACAAAAGAATCCTTTCCTAAATACCCTTGTCCCTGGGCAATCCTAGTATCTATTCGCAAGTTACTAACCTCAAGACCCTGCAATCGGCAGTGCCATAAAACCCACAGAAACAGACGAAGAAACCGCACAACCCCCTGACCCTCTAAAGAAAAATCAATTGATATTGGTTATCAAAAAAATGAGCCTTGCTGCTTTAAGGTATGTCTTTTACCCCAATGTTGCTCTAAAATAGTTAGTTTATGGCTTTTAACGAGACGATGGTTGCAGTTGATGCCAGGAATTTACCGAGTATAGAAATAAAATTAAATTATTCGAAAGGTAAGTCTAATGATAACTTCTGTCTGAAGACCGACGAGAAAAGAATATTGTGCGACTTTAAATATCTACGGGGTTATTTCTACTTTCCTTTGCTTCTCTGTTATAAAATCTGATAGTTACTTTAAATATTAATTTCTTCTGTACGTCATATACTGAAATACTGCTCTTAGAGCATCGTGCCCGTATCCTGACGGTAGTAGTTCTGTGTTACCGTTGTTCTTTTTTATCACAACACAGACCTGACGTGCCTCTAGTCAGCCAATTTCCTTGGGCATTTTTGGGGGGCAGTACAAAAACAGTCAACTAAATTGTTCCATGAAAAATAAAAATAGGAAGACCTCACCTCATCTTTGGACGGGGCCTCGTCGCTTACAGTATTACCTGTCAAAGTAACAAAGACATCAAAAAATGAAATATAAAGTAAAACAAGGGGATAAATAAGCGTTACTCTGTCTCATTAGCTTTTATGAATTGTTACAAGAATGGGAGTGCATCCACTCTTAGCATCACATAGCCTTAATGTGCTCTTGGGAGTTGGCTGTCAGAGCGTCGATGTCCGAGAGAAGTATTGAATTTTTGATTATTTGGAAAAACTGACAGGTGGACAATGTAAAACGCCGTATTACAACATTACAGTACATGTATATTCTGCCAATTAAGTGACTATAAATTCGACGAAATGAGTACAGCGTCATATATACAAAGAAACCAAATAGTTTATTGATTCTCTATCCTCGCGTTCGGGTCACCAACGCAGCATTAGATGACTTGCCAATGAAGGTAAACGCTTGTTTGCGCACTTCACCTTACACGTAGAGTAGGCCCAGGTCACTACAGCAGCATCAATGTTTAAATGTCCGAAATGATGCCATCACTGTCAAATATACAACGAAACATGCCTCGACAACTACGCTTTGTTGCATAAAGTGCACTTTAACCGACAATTTCATCCTGACCATAAAACTGATTCGGTATATAATATAAACAACAGCTTCTCAGAAAGAATAAATAAAAACAACAGAATAATAGCAAAGCACAGTATCAGAAGTACACGAATACCTGTTCGAAGAGATATCAAAACGCGGGATGTCATTATTAATGCCCCATAATGATTTTGCCCCTAAGTGTGTCTAGTAGAACACATACAGAGCCATAACTTTTAACTACGTGGGCAAATGAGCAAAGTGGCCCTTTGTGCCAACTAGGGAATAGAGGTCACGTACTCGCAACTTAACGTCAAGGAACATGGGAGAGACACTTGGAATCCCAACACTTGTGCCTTTCCTATAAGGTTATAGGTGTTGTAAGACGGCTGGATCTCTTAGGATTTGGCCCATTGATTGTACGCTTCACCCATAATAATGCTATGGATGACTTTGCATATACTGTATGAACTAGGGAAATAATTTCAAAAGTACATCATGTTTCCAAATAGTGTTAAGACATTTGAAGTAAAACTTTTTTGGTTTAAAACGAAACGCTTTGAGTGGTTATCATTCTAATAGAACAGCAGAATTAGAAATCTGTTTTTCTACCTGGCCCACAAATCTGTTAAGCTATCGATTTTGCTGGGATACCCTAATTTGCCTTACGGCTCCTAAGTTGCTGAAGAAGGGCCACCTAATTGCAAAATACGATAGACTGCTTGACTGTTACTTTGAATGCCTACAAGGTTTAATCAGTATCCTAGTTACTTCATTTTCAAGTTAATATGACAACTGAAGTTTCTTTAGTGGTTGCTAGCTTTTCTTAAAACAATAAAATGACGGGCAAGGATGTGCAAGATTTCTTGGGAGTGATTTAGCCCGCAGCCAGAGCTACAAGAGCACCAGCCGTAACGTTTAATCTGTCTCTGTACTTATGAGTCCAATTTGGTAATGTCTGACAGATTATCTTACTACGGTGATGGCAACTTACTATCCCCTCACCCCTAAAAGTTCAATTCAACCATTGGGTCCTCAGCAATTTGGGAACCTTGAACGTATAGTTCAGTTTAACCAGGGGAAATATTCCTAAACTGAATTCCATAACATTATGTGACGTTTTTGAAGGTATTTCTAAGTATTTGATTCAATATCTTATATTGTCTGCCATGTTTCCATTGTCGACGCATCATATTTGGTTGGATACATGCTCGTCTTCCTGTCCATGCGACAGTTGACCTGCGGCATTTTGATGGAGGATATTGACCAATCATTATCATTTGTATGGCAAATTGACTATTAGCCTTTTCAAACTGATTACATATCGGTTAACCGGTGAGATGGTTAATTCATAAATTAAACACCCATCTGATGAAAGTATAACAGGACGGCAAGCGATAACTGTCAAATTTCTTATTGTTTATCGTAAGATACACAGCTATCGCTTGCTCCATAGTCGCCGATGTAGAACTTTTAAGGCAAAAAGTGCCCACAAGGAATCTCCTTTTGACAGGAGATATCTACGAAATTGAAATATTTCTAGTAAATCTTACATGTTCTCGTAGTTTCTTCTCCCGTAGTTTTTGTGATTTCGCCGTTCACTTCTTCTGTCTTTGGCAAACCATTGCTAACAGACAATCCCAGCTTTTGTGACTCTTCTTTCGATCTCTGAAAGCGAGTAATATTCATGTTTGGATCTTCCTCTGGCGCCATAGGGTTCTCTACAAAACTGTTTCCCGAAGAATCTTCAAGAATAACTGTAAAGCTCTGTTTCAAGGCTGCGTAATCATTTAATCTATTTATCACAGCGTCAATTTTCGATGCTAATTCCGGTTCCATGATCTATAAAGTATTAACAGAAATAGTAATAAATCCATTTAGAAAATCCATCTATCCATCCACCTACAAAATCCATCTAGAAAATTGTCCGCTATTAACTTAATCAATCTATATTCCAGAAAACTGTTTTTAGCGAGAAGTTCGTAGAGGTTGCACCGGTTTAATTAATGTAACTTTATGACAATTTAAAACCATTCTTATACACTTTGGTTACACCTGTTACGCGTCTGTTCAACTTTAAGATTTCGTTGATATAATCAGCTATCAGGTCATACCAAGTTAGTTTCCACAGAAGTTTTGATTCATTGCATACCCCATCAAATGCTTTAGTTGATCTAATCGTTACTATCAATTTTATTCAAATTTTCCAATTAATATATAGCGATTGATACTAGTTTGAAAGTATGCTACTCATATCATATGTTATCACAACATTTTGAGAGAAATAAATGTAAACGTATACATACATACTTATCCACATATACACACATATCGGCATACTATACCATACTATTTGATACCATTTTACATAATATAATAAAATAATGCCATGTGTCTTTCTTGTAGGATATGCCAACCACGTTGCTACAAAAAATGCTTTAAAGAGCAGGGCGTGTGGGGGGGGGGGGGGGGTTTAAAAAGGAAAAAAAAAAAAAAGAGGGGCCAAGGGAAAAGGAGCCCCCTAGGGAAAAAGACACCAAACAAAACAAAAGGTGTCACGGATCTTTTGAAGCTGCTTGAAGCTACTTTTAGTGAACTGGAATCCGTCGAAAAAGAGCTGAGTGGAATACTTTTGGAAGCTTGGGTCAATAAAAAATACAAAATCTTTACAAAAACATCGCGAAAGGCAACATAACCGTAGTAGATAATGCCAACTACTGTATCTTCATTTCTTATTGTTTTTGATACCCTGTTGAAGCATGGTCTGCCTAAAAGACTATGTAATGGTTCAAGCCACTTCAAAAAGATCTTAGCGTCGCTGCTCTCCAAATTATTTATGAACCTCTAGTGAATAAATGTATTTAAGTCTTTTTAACAATTTACTTTAGGTCATCGACAGCAAATGTTGCCTCTGCGAGAATGGTCATCGACTCGGTCATCGACAGCAGTTTCCTATTATACACAGCGCTCTTAAGAATGTTTTCAAACATTGCTTAAAGATTTTACTGAAGGGTTTGTAATGAAGCAGTTACTACCGCCAAGGCTACTAACGTACGAAATGTTGGAAAAGAGTGCATGCAATTTGAAGTTAGCCAAAGTGAATTAAGTACGACAAAGTTTGGACGATTTTATGAAAAGACAGAACATTTTGGGAGTGTCGCAGGATATGTTGTATCTGTGTATGCGTTGAGGGCTATCAAAATGTGCAAGATCGTGTTATCGTAAGAGATTTGTCAGATATACAAGTCATAGAAATATGTTGTGGAATAAGATAGCGCAAATGGATTAGTATATAACAAACAACTCCAAAATTTACTAGGACTGTATATACTGGCGCCTTTACAAAAAGTTTTATTTAATTTAATGAAAAAATATAAAAATAGTCCTGTTCATGTGCTATTGAATGCTAAGAAAAATAACTAATCCGACCAAGAACTAACTCATTTGAAAGTAAAAACCATCTATCTTATGTATCTAGATCAACTTTTCATATTATATTTCTGCCTATCCACTCTTATCTGTCAAGTTAATAAACAGTTACATTTGCCGTTTATTTCTTGTTACGATATTGTACGTAAATGTCAGAATACATAATAAGCAAGAAATATTACTGGTGAGTCTATGCAGCTCCAAGGCGGAAATTGCACCCTTCTGATATAGATAACTGTAATCACCTTATTTTCCGATGTGACGTACAAAATGTTCATCGGGTAAATCAGTCGAATGGTCACCTGGCAATATTCAAGATAATTCGAAATTCTAAATGTGATGTACGTAAGCAAACCATGCCATGTTGGCGTTTATGAACGAGCGCTGAATAATGGTACGTCCGATGCTAAGTAGCTGGTGGCAACATTGTAAGGTTAGCCAACAAGTAGTTAGACAATAACATATCTGGAATATAATATTTTAAAATTATCTGGGCCGATGTATTTGTTTCTAATGTTACGTGTTAGTATACATTTATGGGAGTAATTAAGCGGGTA